>CAWUFW010002262.1:1925000-2319175 GCA_963921515.1 Calotriton arnoldi
GACCGTTACTAGATATGGGATGCCTGGCAGCATTCCGTAGCAGCTCTGATCATTCAACATGAGGTAACTCCCATTAGAAAGTTGTCCAAACGTTGGATTAATCACAGCAGCTGGAGTACCCTGCTGATGGCAAGACACATTTTCCACTGAACCATTACAAGCCCCGTGCAAGGAAATGTCTTGACATATAAGTGAACCACTAAGTGCAAGTTTACAGTTTGAACTGCTCAAAAACACTTCACGATCCCCACTCCAACATCTATATGTATACGGTAAATCCCACGATGTCTTAATGTATTCCTTACCCAACCTTTCATATTTGCCTGCTTGCATTTGTCTGAGGCAATACTGAAACTGAAAAGTACTCACAGGTAATGTTATTTTGCCATGAATAAGCCATTCTGTAGCTGGTTTTTCTGCCACAGTGAATGGTAACTTCTCCAATTTTTCAATGCTCAGCACTGTATACTTTGCTCCTCTTTGTGCCAGTTCGATCTGTTTATCAGTGAGATTGTATTCTGCAAACACAGCCGTTGTGTTGATGAAACGCCAAGGCACATAGCCCAGCCCGCTCGCAAAGATTGCAGCGTCCAGCTTAATAACATAATAGAACGTAATTGAGATTGGCCCTGTTGCAACATCGCCAAATCTTGTTCTAGTATGTCGATAGCAGAGGATACAATGCCGTCCAGTGAATATATTCTGGAGGACAAAGTTGTTAACCCATTGTCGACCACAGAGAGTGTTTTCTCTAAATTAATACGATCAAGTTCACGTATTCTTTCTGCGGCCTCTATCTGTGATACCTTCCAAGCTTCATTATAAGCAGCATAAATGCCGGCATATATGAAACGTTTTTGACGCGTTTTTCTTGGTCCAAGCAAGAAATCCCGAAGGTCTGCGTCCTTTTTAAGTAAGGTTAAGTGTTTCACATCCTGTAGTGTAGACTTATGCAGCCAATCGAGGCATAATTTCCCTACACTGTATGTTGTTACTACCCCCGGATGTTGTCTTTGGACGTATCTTGGGTCTGGCCTATGAATAGTAAAGCCCTGAGTTTTATTCAGGAATCTTTCCTGACAGTTATTCGTGTCTGTGGGCCAGATCAACCATTTTTTCCAAGTAGGATTAGATCTGTTGAGTTGTAGTATATTGTCAACTGTCACCACTGCCTTTGTATTATTTTCACTGGCAGGTGTTGGTACAGAAGGTGTGTTCATCTCTTTTATCTTGGCTAATCCAAGACAAGATGTTTGTTGGATAGTTTCATTCAAAAACATTATTTGTTCTGGGATGATACAGGCTCTAAATAAAGCTTCTATCTCCTGCACTTGCCAATCTTTAGTACCCCACATAGTTTTTGTGTCAAGTGTCTTTCCAAAAGTCGAAACCCTGTCTAGACAGTTGGGCATTAAAAAATGCAGAATAAATCTGTTTTGTATTTGTTAACATAATTTTCATCCCTGTCTTGTTTACATTTTTATAGTAAAACATTTCTGGTTCAGATGTATTGTATCCTGAAAAATATGGAAACTTATTAGCAAATGTTTTTGAACTACCTTTAGGTGGTGTAGGACAATGTTCCCATTGGTTAAACATAAACACATTTCTTGGATATGCAGATTTATGCAAATAATGATGACCATAGTGGTTATAACAATACATTTGTTCATAGTCTGATGAACCCTCTAAATATTCATGTTTAGAAAATGCAGCAGATTTTTCTAGGTCAAACATTATGTCAGTCACAGTCTCAAAGTCCCAATCATCAGAATAGGTACTGGACGTAATTAGATCACTTAGTGACATTTTAAACAAATGTGGAATGTTCAATTGTTCATTCGGGCCGAAGATATCATAATCTGTTTTGTCCCACACTATACCATCAAGTATAGGAACAGCTGTGATGTTCACTGATGATAAGTCTCTTGCTTCACGATGGGAAGATTTATGAGGTTTCAAAAGTACGTTTACGTCTTTTCCTTCAGTGTTCACATGGATGTATCTGCCACTTATAAGCACGCTTACAGTTGTTACCAAAGTTAGCCAGAGCAGGAAAACAAAAAGTCCAGATGTAATCCAGAGTTCAATCCATGGAGAAACCAAATAAGTCTTTTTCATAAAGTGAAGAAAGTCTTGTACTTGCTGCTTGAATTTCAATGACACTGGCGTCGTTTCAGGTTCACTTGGATCTTCTGAGAACGTATCAAAGTTAATGAAATAGCCAGAAGCAGTTCTGTCAATTGTTGGAATTGCATCAGGATTTGTAGAAATCACTGGAACCAGTTGATCACGTGCTACGTTGGTGTAGACAGGTGTATTTGGACGAACTGTTACTTGGTGTTCAAGAGGGATGAGTTCCATAGCGTTGTTGCATAGTCCTCCGTCTGTTACAGCTGAATTCTCGATTGTTATCAGTCTTTCAGTCTGAACCTCTTGGATAGTAGCGAGAGGAGTGTGTCTGCTACTAGGTCGGAGTCCGCGAGGCCTACTATTTAGTATTGGCCACATACTGTGGTTTGATGAGGTCGATGGACACAAATCTTTTCTCCTTTCTTCCAGCAAGGGGCGGCAGAAGTACTGTTCTTGTTCCTTGAACTGCTAGGACAGGTACTGGTTGTCTGTAAGAAGGTCCAAATTCCTTCTTGACCGCAATTTTTTCTCTGACTAGATCCCCAATTTTTGGAATCCAGACAGGCCTTGCTGGGACAGCCGGTTGATCCCCAGTGGTGGTTGACTGTAGGAATACGTTGCTTTGTTTCGTTCTTAATTTGTTTAAGTCCTGTAAAACAGCCGAACGATCTTTGATATCAAATGGGTTATTTTCCACCACTGTGCCTACGTGTTCTAGGTCTGGTACCCACATTCATGTCCCAAATAAGATCTCATATGGAGTGACCCCCCCCCCCCTAGAGAACTTGTTGGCAGATTGTTCATTGCGCGTTGTACGCCACTAAGGTGTTTGACCCACCCATCACCCGAACTTAATACCCTAGCTGTTATAGACTGCTTTATGTCCCGGTTTTTCCTTTCCACAACCGAATTTCCCTCAGGATGGAATGGAGAGGAGTACCGCAATGCAACGCCCAGACTGGCCATGGCTTCTTTGTAAGCCCTAGAGCTAAACGCAGGACCCTGGTCAGAATGTAGCGTGCCTATTGCGTATGTGCCGATAAAGACTCGCAAATCTTTTATAACAGTTCGAGCGTCAGCCGAGCGCTGAGGCCATAACCATAGGAACCTAGATTCAGTATTTGCAGGAATGCCTTTGTCCAGTAGGACGCAGGCGCGTAGATAGTCGAATGCTGTCTAACAGTGGTGTCTGTACTGGGTTGCCGCATTCGCAGCATGGTGACTGGTGGCTCTCTCGCTGTAATTTACAGTCTAAGCAGTTGTTGATGAATATGTGAATTTCTGTATTCATTCCAGGCCACCAGTACATCTCTTTTAAAGTCAAGATTGTTTTAGAGATCCCTTGATGTGACAGACCCTCCCCCAAATGCGTTTCATAAATCAAGGCTGCTCTACGTTCCATGTTTGGTATTACCCTATCCCCCACTCCAGGGATTCGAGCAAAAGGAACGTTGTTCGCATCAATTACATAAGAGTACTTGAGTGGAAACTTTTTTGGTAACGCTGCACTGCTGCCTTTGCTTGATGCATTGACAGCCAACATTATCTCACCGTCTATTTTTGAACGAGTGATCGCAGCTACGGAAGCCGTTTGCACAGCCCCCTTTGCGGCTTCGTCAGCCAATGAATTCCCTGCAACGTGAACGCCATCGCGTTGATGACTCAGTGTGTGGATCACGTGAGCCTTTGGTAGTTCGTTTTTCAACTGAACTACTTGTTCCCAAAGCAATTTGTGCTTTATTGTGCCACCTTTCGCATCTTTGAAACCATTTTCAAGCCAGTTTTGTATATATTCATTATACGACTGAACACAGTAAAGCGAATCGCACACTATTAGTGTGGGGAATTCTCGATCTGTACTTTCAAGTGCCAGTTTGAACGCTTGTAGTTCAGCTCGCTGAGCTGTACAATCCCCTAGAGATTGTGTTTTAGTGACCATAGGTCTGAAGATGCCATCTCGCATGCGACCTTTAACGATAGCACACGCTGCACTGTAAGCTTGCTTACCCCCTATTGCGGGTTGTGCGGATCCGTCAGTGTAAATTATAAATTCGTACTGATCGAGAGGCAGAATTTCAGTAGGCAGAGGACATTCTTGTTCATATTGCAGGAATGCTTGTGTTTTTAAATCTGGATCAAAAACATATTCAACATCTGTTGCAGCAAGAGAATTAACCCATTGTATCCATCTCGGATGTAATGCTTTAGCATTTGGAATGCTTGCTTTTGTGACCGCTTCTAAAGCCGGTACTGGGGTTACGACAATAATGCGTTTCCCTTAGGCTAAGGCTCTTTCTTTTGCTACAGCGGTTTGAACTGCTGTCAGAATTTTTTCAGTTGAACTGAAGCGCATTTCCGCTTGTGTGTACAAATGGGATTTGTATGCTATTGGTATTTTCTCACCCTCATTGAAGGTTAAGTATGTGAATCCACATTGACCCGAAATTATTCGGATCACCAAATTACGTTGACTTACACGTGTTTGTAAGTGATTTGTTGCTAACATGTTAGCCTGGAGTGAACGCAAGATTTCTGTGTTCCTGTGTCCAGTTTTTGATTGAAAAATCAGGTTTGATTAATGCGTAGAGGTTTAACCCTTTCTGCATAATTTAGAATGTATGTTCTTCCAAAATTTAGGAAACCCAGGATGGATTGTAAGTTTTTTAGCGTTTTTGGAGGTTGGAGCAGCGCACACTTTTCTAAAAAGTTAGCTGCCAAGCTCTTGCCTTCACTTGAAAGCTCATATCCTAAAAATAGGACATTGAGATGGGCAATTCTGGACTTTTTAAAGTTGAACTTGTAGCCCTCAGAGGCGAATCCCAGTATAATGGTGCTCACCCTGTTCAAGTGTTTGTCCAGGTCATCGTCTGTCAGATATATGTCATCGACATAGGACAATGCCTCATTGTCATAAATTTGTAGTAACTCCGTTACCCTCGCTGAGAATAAACCTGGGCTATTTTTGAACCCTTGTGGGAGTCGACAAAAGTGACTCTGGGTCCCCATTATGGAGAATGCTGTTAAGTACCTGCTTTCAGGTGCTATGTTTTGACAAAAGAAACCATTTGAGATATCTAATGTTGTTTTATATTTTTTACGCACAATGTTATTCATTAATGCTGTGCTATGTGCATTTTGCACTGCAAAAGTTTTAGAACAAGTGTTTAGGTGTCTGTAATCCAAAACTAGACGATATGTATTGTCTGGTTTTTAGACAGGAAACAAAGGATTGTTCATTGAGGAGGTGCATGTTTCAATCACCCCTTGGTATTCAAGTTGATCTAAGATCTCCCTGACCTGTTTTTTAGCTTCTTGCTTTATTGGGTACTGCCTTTGTGCAGTTGGTTCATGTTTCAGATGTATTTTATGTTGAGGTGAGTCCTCATCCCATCCTACATGATTTTTATATAATGGTGGGGCCTGGGCCACTGCCCATTTCCTGGCATATGTATATTTTAAATGAATTGGAATATGGTTGGAGAAGGCAGGCATAATAATATCCTCACCGTGTGGGCACTCCCTGACAAATTGTGGTGGCCAGTCCTTTTCTGCTAGAAGTATGTCATAGCCTCTTGATAGTCTTTCCCAAAAAGTGCTTTCACCTGTCTAGGTTTGTCTCCCTCCATCCGGAGTGTTATTTCATATAACTTTTGTGGAGTACTAACCCTGGTGTCTACAGTCTCGACTGTGATGTACTCATTCAAGTCCACTATCTCCAGAAGTTCCTTCACGGTCTGGCGAACTATTGTGACTTCTGCTGCACTGTCCAGCATGGTCTGAGCCCATTCTCCGTTCTTGAGTTGTGTTCTCAGTATTCTCGGCATGTCTGATCTTCAGACCTGCTACCTTCTTTTTGGAGAATTGAGGTTTTACTTTAGTTTTTGAAGCGTGTTTGTCGTCTTTCGATTTCACGCGTTCTTCTCTGTGTTCTGATCGTCCTCTTCTTTCCGAAGTCTGTGATGAGATCTGAAAGGGACGAGAGGAACGTGTATCAGTATTTTGATACCTATCGGGTTTTCTCAAATTATCCCTATTCCTGAGGTTATACCTCCTTTCAGAGGGCTCCTTTTGAGGAGACCTACCTCGGGATTGAGAACGTTTCTCGTTTGATTTTTGTTTAGTAGACTCCCACTTCTTTTAGAAGATGTAGGAGTTTGTTTTATTGAGTCCTTTTCAGGACTTTCAGATAGTTTCGGCTTCAGTGGTCTTCCACCCAAACTATCTCTGCCTAATTCTGCATAAGATTGTTCTATAATTCTGGGTAGCTCAGTTTGATGTTCTGTAACATCGAATTCCCTCAATTTTTGGCGGATCGCAACTGCTGCTGCCTCCCCTTTAATATTAGATAATATTATTGTTGAGACCTGGTCGAAATTTTTCAGTAATTTCATACCTAAATTTAGAGCAGGCTCTGCCCCGTATTCGTTTTGAATTTGTTTTAGGACATCAGGTATTACCGCAATTGATGGAATACCATGTGTTTTAGTATAGATGGCAGCAAAGACTGAGCCCCAAGTGGTGCAGTCTTCCAGTTGTGGTGTGATCCCCATCGGTAAACTGATTGTTAGGATTCTGTGTTTCTCATGCGGGCTAGTATTTGGAAATACTGTTTCGATTTGAGTAATTTTTTGAGCTATCCAAAATGGAATTTGCTCACGTTTTGTGGGCATTTTACCCATGACTGCGTATAGAGTCTGTGGTGTAATTTTTAGTGTATTCCCCTGTTGGGGAGTTGGATTTGGATATGTCAATGGTGGTCGGACTGTAAAAGTCCGCATGACATATTGGACTAATTGTCTGTAAATTTTTATTAACTCTGTGAGTTGAGTACGTAACTCCTCATCTGACATTTCCTCAATGTCTGGATGAGGTGTGTAGCCGGCTAAAATCGGCCATGTTGCTCCTGGTCTACCTAGTGGACCGAGCCTGGTAATGTTTTTGTGATGTTTTAGGGCGCCTTTAAACCAGAGCTGATGCTCTTGGTATGTTAATGGAATTTCTATATCCTCGAAAGGACTGTATTCCTCTGGTGGTTCATCTTCTTTGTAGAAGTGAAACGTGTGTTACTGAATTGGATTCAGGAAATATTACCCATGAATAGAATACCTCTGTCTGAAAGGATTCATGTGCCTCTATCACGAAAACTGCTCTACCGCCTCTTGGTGGTAGGCCATGTTTTATAAGTTTTAGAGTGATGGCTCTTCTTAAGTTTTGAGGGATGTCTATAACACCCTCCTCGGTTTCATTTAAACCGGTAAAGTTAAAAACTGCTGCTAGGGCTGGATCAGCCGCAGCTACACCGTCTCCGGTTTCATTTTCGGAGCCAGGCATTTTGTTGTTTGAAAAATGTAGAAACAAGTTTCAAGGAAACAAAGATAAGGTGCACAATATTTTGGAACACTGTATCCTTCAACGTTGAGCAAACCAAACAGCTAATATATAGGGTGCTTCCCTATGTAGCCTTGGTGGATACTTACGTCTGCCCACTCCAGACGTCTTTTGGAGTATATGGATAGGGGTTTTGAGAGAAAAAGCACGGCTGAGTTACTCAGTATCTAACGTTGAATTACTGCCTAACCAAACCGTTGGGCGCCATATAGTGTAGCTCCTATTTCCCTAATAGGCTCTGCGCATTGGAATAATATATCCTATAGGTTTGACATAGGACTAAGGTCGGTATGTCCCTATCGAGTATATTAAACTTAATTACTTGTGCCAGCTAGCTCAGAGGCCACTAGAAACTCCTTGACAACAAGAAGGGAGTAGTTTCTGGCAGCCGCAAAACATGACCACTGTGTTTCCCTTTAGAATCAGAACGTGTCCCAGAGTCGTGGAAACAATAGATAACTATTTCACTCAGCTCAGTCGTGCATGCTTAGTTTTCTCCAAGTTACACAGAAAGAAATAGACGGGCGTTTCAATAAAGGATTTATTGAACAGTCTTGTTTCTGGTGTAAGTAAAATGTGCTGTTACGATCACAAGACAGTATGCGAGATAAATAATGTACAGGGTGAGCAGTAGAAATAAATAATACTGCGATAGCATTATCTTTTAGTACATATGCTGTTACATAAATAACACAGACTAAAAATGCGAGTACTCATACGATGCGTTACTAAGCTAATTCTACCCCAATGTACCTAACCTAACCTAGGTGTAGGAAGAGGGAAGAAGTAGGTGAAGTATTCCTTACTACGGTATACTAAGAGTATGTTAAGTCTAGTATGCCAAGAGTCCCTCTAGGTTCTAGTCAGCTCCATACCTGAAGAATGAGAGAGGTTGGAATCTCTTTGCCAGACTCGAACTCCAACACCCCGCAAGGGAAGTCAGATCACTGGAAGCTGGGCTCTCTGCGTGCAGGAAATGGCAGCATCTTCTCAGTGCGTCAGGCCGGGAAACTGGCTCCTCTGAAGTCGAGGTCTCCTCTGGTTTACAGGGGCTAGGGAAGGTATATTTATACCTGAGAGCACCTAAGAATGTTAGCATTGACGTGAGTTGGACAGCGAAAGACGTCATGAATGAACCCCCTAAGGAATAATGGTTCATGCATAATATATGAGTCCTTGAAGAAATCAATAGTCCTGGACTAGGGAACTCCCGCAGCCTAAGGGTCTGTTCATCATGAACTCGTTGTGACGTTAGGGTGGACGGATGTCAGAGACCATGCCTGTATTTGGAGTGCACGGTTTAATGCCTAAATAAGGGCTGGGATTTTATGCCTATATAAGGGCAGGGCGAATTGTGCCTATATAAGGACATGATACTGGAAAGCCCGTTTATGGATACCCTAAGAGGAATACAACAGTCTGGTTTGATTACTAGCAATTTCCTTCTTTTGTAACCACTTCCACGTATCTACATACTGGGGCTGAAGAGAACGGTAAGCAATAGTTCCTGGGTTGAAATGCCCTTTTGAGTCTGAAAGCCATCTAACTGGCATGTCTTAGGATTTTTCACCATATCTTTTCTAATCTTTTCCCATACTGAGAGGTTGGGAATTTACACCTGACAGGAAGTCAAACTTCTACCAGAGTTGGGAAGAAAGTGGTTGGAGGGAAAGTGAACTTGTAAACGCTCAACAGTTTTCGTATGAGCAAATCTACACATGCATATTTGCTTGTGCTAAAATGCGGTTCTCAAATATTTTCTAGGAGTACGATATCCTGCCCTACTTCTGTGAATTCTTGTGAATTCATGAAGGCCGTAAATCTGCACTAATGCAAGGACATGAACCATGGGTGCACTTATGTGACTTTTTTGCAGAATTGGGCCCCAATTAGGTCTGCTGTTAACCAAGACCTTTTTTCCCCTTTTATTAAAATTGTCCATCGGCTGGCTTCACTGTGAGTGAAAGCTTTCTGCTCTTTCCCAAGGAGCATATTAGCAAACAAAGTAGTTATGTTCAGTACCAGGAACTACTGTGGCAATATGAGCTTTTTGCCAATGTTTGTTATAATAGTGTAGCTCCCCCAACAATAAAGTTTTACAAAAACTGTCATAGCAAGACACGTATTGGCAAAGGCCAATGCGAGTTTATTTTTGTGTTTCCTATATTCTTGTTGAAACTGGTTACACTTATTTTTCCAATATGAATATTTTTTGGAAATACTAGCATGCATTAACACCTTTTACTTAATGATGCTTCAAAAAAAAAATGGTACCTAAAATTCAACAGTAGTTTAGCAAAACATTTTTTTCCTAGTTTTTTTTCTAGTCTGAACATTTTATTTTGAAAGCAAAGAATCATCAATCTTGCTTTCAAGCTTCTGCAAATATTTGCATCAAACCAAATAGCATTCTGGGAGCGCTATCCGTAGCCTTGTAATGTTAAATTGCATTTAAGTTGTTAAACTTTGCAAATGTGTGTACACATTTTTATACTGGAACCATTGTCAGTAGCACAGTCCAAGCTTACATTTCCTTAGAGCACTCACCTTAATAGTAAAGGCTTTGAATTAATGAACTACAAATAAAAGTTGGAACAGCATTAACATATGGGCACAAATATTACCATAACTGCAGGCAATGCCCTTCCCTGATCCATAATGTGGTACTGTAAACTGGCAGCCAAAAGGTTTTTGCCTCAGGGGCATGGGCCTACTTGTCCCATGGAAAAAATAAACATGAAAACTTGTTGTCCTTGACTCCGAACAATATGTCCTTGGCGTCGGGCGATAGGAATTCCATACCTCTGTAGATATCACCAAAGTAACTTGGCAAACAAATATAAGAAAAGAGGCAGGAGAACCAAAGCACCCGTACCCATTTCAGACACTAGTAATTTATTCCATAATCTAACAGAATCTCATGCTGCTATCATCATCCTGCCCAAATTCCCTTCGATTGTATCACTATCGTCATGAAAAACCAGGATCCCAAGCATCTGAATGATCTGAGGCGCCTCTCCAGTGGGAGCTCAAGGAGCTGGTCCTCACCAAGTGCCCGTAGGATCGCAACAGAAATGTACACTATTTTCCAACAAATCCTGACTGTGCTCTAAACCTGCCAAGCCAAACTGGGTGGCCCTCCACCGGATTATGAAGGTACAACAAGACCTTGTCTGCATATAGTGATCGAATGTACTTGTGGCCCAGTACTGTCACCCCTCTAGCAAATTCTTCTCTTCTAAGCATGGTTACTGTGGGTTCCCTTTCAAGACCGAAGAACAATAAGACAGCAGGCTTCCTTGCCTCACCACCATCTGCACTCTGAGAAACAACCATGTCACTTGCATATAGCAGTTGACTGCATTACCAGAATTCATGCACTTTCCCCATTTCCTTATTCACCTCCTGCAAGCTCTCTCAGTCCAGGATGTCAAAGATTTTCTCCATGTCTATGACAGCCACTGCTGAAATGTCATCACTCTGTAGAGGGTTACGGATTCGTTTGTGTGGATCCTCTTACTGGAGGCGCTCAATGTGCCAGGGAAACTGTTCAGTTCTGTTGGCACTGGTGTTATATTTGAGGTACAAGGTGACATTTCTGATGGCAACAATTGCCTTTTTTGTTTTTACCAGTGGCTTGGAGGGGCCATTTCTGTATCAATAGCATGGTGGCAGCATTTCTGCACCAATGGCTTGGGTGGAAAGAGGGTACTAGTGTACATTTTGCCTGAGGTACCTTTTTATTTTACCAGCAGCACTCATGGGCATATATTTTCTTGTTCAGCTGCTGCTTTTCTGAACGTATGGCACTTGTGTATATTCCTGTACATGCGCTACTGTGGGAGATTCATAAGCTGAGCACAGTCAGGACATTTTTGTCAGACGGCATTTTGTACTGAGCAGAATTTCTGAGCCAATAGCAGTTCTTTATTGGTGGCATTTGTGCAGTGATAGCACGGGCAATTTTCTTTACGTATGTCACTGGGGAACATTTCTGTTCCGAAGTGAATTATGTCAGATTCCATACTATTGGCATAGAGGGCATTTTTTTGGCATTATCTCAAGGGGTGTCCTTTTACCTGTGGAAACTCGGAGAATTTATCTGCGGTTGGCACAAGGGCACATTTGTGTTCCAGTAGCACTGAAGGGACTTTCTGTCCCAAACGCACCACTGGAACTTATAGGACTATTGTCTTTTCTTGACTGGTGGATTTGGGGCGTTTATGGTCTGGTTGTCCTGGGTTGACTTCTGACAACGTTGGACGACATTTCTATGCTAGTTGCTCTGTGGGTATTTCTTTACCGAAGACCCTAGGGAACATTTCCTTACTAATGGAACTAGTGGGATTTCCGAGCAGATGGCTCTAATACATTCATGAGCTGATAGAAGTGCTAGCACGCCTGTGCTTAAGGCATGGTGGTCCAGAGGTCATTTATGTGCAGATGTCACCCTGGACAAGTCTGTACTGTTGCATTGATGACATTATTTATAATCTGACATGAAAGGGCATGTTTTACTGAAAAGAAAAAAAAACTGAGGTCATATCTACACCAGTGACATGAGGGATGTTTCTGCACAGATGGCATTTTTGCACCGATTCCTTGGGGCCATATCGGAATGCTTGATATACCTGATGGATCTGGGAGTATTTCTGTTCTGTGGCACACAGGTAATTTCTATGTTGATGGAACCGAGGCGTGTCTGCATGATGAAACATGGGCTTCTCTGAACTGATGGCATCTGGGAGCGGCTTTCTTGATGCTGGCACGAGCAGGTCCTCGTGCCAGCTCCCCCGCGACAGTTCTCCTGTCCAGCTACCCTCTGCTGCCTGTCTACCTGCTGCCCTCTGTGTCTCCTATGCTCATTTCTAGCTCTGTCTTGCTTTTCTGCTCGTTTTTCTGCCCTCTGTTTGGCCTTTTCTGCCCTCTGTTTGGCCGCTTCTGCCCTCTGTTTGGCCGCTTCTGACCTCTGTTTGGCCGCTTCTGACCTCTGTTTGGCCGCTTCTGACCTCTGTTTGGCCGCTTCTGACCTCTGTTTGGCTGCTTCTGACCTCTGTTTTCCCTTTCCTGCTCCGTATTTCTGACCTCTGGCTTTTTCTGCCCTCTGTTTGGCCTTTTTTCTGTCCTCTGTTTGGCCTTCTTCTGCTTGTTTTTCTGCCCTCTGACTTTTTCTGCCACCTGTTTTGCCCTCTGTTTGGCCTTTTTGTGCTCATTTCTTCTGCTTCCTCGCTGTTTCGTCAAGATCTGGCTTTTTGAGAGAGACCTCTGTCCCCACCGCCCGGATACACCCAGGAGTGACCGTGCCGCGCTCTACACATGCTAATTGATTGGCGCTGGGATTCTCCTATACTTACCTCATCTTGGCATATTTCTGCACTGCTGTCATTTTTTGTAGTTTGGTCCTTGAGCGTATTCGTTGACATAGTATTTTGTTACTTGTAATATGGTGACATTTTTGGTCTCAAGGTGGGGCATTTCTGCACTGGTGAGATCGGGTATTATTTACTGATGGCAAAATTGACTTTTTGTAAATTGTTCCTCATAGCGTGCTCACTTCAACATTTGCTAAGCGTTGTGAGAATACCATGAGTAATAGCACTAATTTTATCAACCTAAGAAGAATGGAAGGTCGAGTGTGTGTTAATGGGGTTCAGACTGATGACCTTAAGCTCACTGCCGATATCCGTGACCAGCATGAACTCTAAGACTCTTCCTGGGGGTGTTTCTGAGCCGTTGTCATTGGTGTTGGTGGCTGTGGCCCACTTGGGATTTTAAGTCATTTGACATTGTGAACTAGGGCATTTCTTTCCTGTGGTAATCGGGATATTCATATATAGGTGGTACGCTGGAGCATTGTCATCCGGTTGCACAGAGGCACCTTTGAACTGGTGACATTGAGGTCTTCGGAAGACCGCGCAGAGCATTTATTTACTGATGGCACATAGGATATTTACATTCATGTCAACCAAGGCTTATCTGAGTTGAAGCATGTTGCGGCATTTCTGTACTGCTGACTTTGAGGATGTCCATCTGCTGATTGCATAACAGATTAAGGAGCAGTGGGCGTCTATGAATTGAGATTCAATGTACTGATCCAGTTGGACGTTTTTGTACTAATGGCACTGGGGAACATTCCTAAACTGGGAATATTATTCGGTACTTTTGGACCTGAAGATGTTTGGTAATGGTGGTGCTGCTAATTGTATACCTATGGCAAAGTGGCCATTTCTGAACTGATAGCAAGCACTTGGTAGTGTTTCTGCACTGTTGGCATACACATTAATGTACTCCTAGGACGGGAGAATGTTTCTAAACTGTTTGCCCTGTGGATACGTTTGTGTACTGGTGGCAGTGAGACATTTCTCTACTGATGGCTTTGGAGTCCAAATTTGTAGATGTGCTCTTTTCATCAGCTGACGTACCAGCACACATGCACAATCTTAACCTGTGCCTATGCATCTTCATTGTGCACTGCTCTAGTGCAGAATACATGTAGCAGGGTTATTATGGTAATGGTTGTAGCAAAAATAAACATTAGAAAAGTGAATAAGTTAACACATGAAACAGTGTATACGTAGTTTAACAAATAACTTACCTCACTGTCATCCGTAATATGTGTAAAAAAAATAATATTTTTTTTTAAAAAGTGATGGATGGAATGCTTGAATTTAACTCGGCCACTGGTAATTACTCGGGCCACATCCCAGTACGTTTTTTGTTTTGATTTTTGCCCATCATGCCACCCAAATTAGACTCTGCCATATGCACTTCGGCCTTGATCCTGCTACAAGAGGAATAGTCCAAGCCATGGCGTCAGTGAACCGGAACCCAAGCAAGCCAAGACTGGCTATGGCCTATTTAGGCCTCCTCACTCAGGTGCAGCTTGGTCTCCGTAGCACTTTCAGTACTGGACTCGTGTTGGGCTTACCCATCGCACTTATGGCATCACAATGAAAAATACAAAAAAGTGACAGTGCTGGTGAGACAGTAAAAAATTTTTTTGCTGGTGACTTGGCAACGTTACCCAAATGAGAACTAGGGGCCTTTCTGTACTCGTAGTACTGGGGATTTTCTTTTACTTTTTTGCTTAGGCATTTTAGTATTGGTATCCTTAGGGGTAGTAGATTATATTGGTGGGTGTCCAGCAGTTGTAAGTGGAGGCAACTTGGTCATTACTGAGCAGGTTGCACTTGTGGGCATTTGCGTAGGGATAGTATTTGGGAGGTTTCTGCCCTGGTAGCATTTTAGGACTGTGCTGATGTGAGAATAGAAAGTGTTACAGATGCTTTTGTACTGATGATGCTGAGAATGTGTGTCCTAGTGCTTGCACCTGTCTCTCTCTGCAGGACTGTTCTTTACGGGGGTGATCGTGGCATTTCTTAACTGCATTTATGGAGACTTTCTTGTAATGAAGGAAGGGCAGAACATTTATCATGGTGGGACATTGTAATGTTACAGTGCCATTTGCATTGCAGTCTTGATGCAAATTGTGGCAACTTCCCAACCATCCATCCAACTATCAGCCACCAGTCTGTTAAATGACGTTGTGGTACTTGGCAGTTCAGTAGGTTTCTACACTATAGTCCACAAAGAGCTACTTGACTGCTTGGTAACAGTTTCTGAAGTCGATGGGACAACCCTAGCCTGTTTCAGTTCCTTCCTGACTCATTTTAATTTGGACCATGCAGGTCAAGCTGGGCCCTTCTTTTCCAAAACCACCAGCATAGACTGTGGAGTGCTGCAAAGATCCTCTTGTCCGATCTCTTCAATATATACACAACTCAATTTCACATAACCTCATTTTGGAAGCTCTGAACTTGCCAGACCTCTTCAACATATGCACAACTCAGTTTCGCATTGCATAATTTTGGAAGCTCAGAACCTCGATTATCACCTGTATGGTCATGACATCCTGATCATCAAATCAAATGCACACCAAATAGCAATTAGTCTGGAAGATGTCTGGGTTTTGCCACCAAGCTGTCCCTTTCATAACTTTGTATGGTTGTTGCTGAAAAAAATATTCTTCTTTGCATCTCTCATAAAACCACAGATAAATGTATGCTTCACAGCATTATGCACCCCCTAGCTCAACTACCCCAAATAATGGTGTCCGGCATGGGTGGCCATTTATTTATACTACTGGGACTTCAGTGCGTTTCTTGGAGAACCACTCAACCTCAGATGCTACATCAAAGAGAATTTTGAACGCATAAATGACTTGCAATCTTTTTACTTTAAACTTTGTTTGAGTTGTGTAGTCGTACTAGTGTTCTTTTGACCCTGTGAATAACATTTGAGCCTCTATTTCTACACTTTCCTCCACTGTAGGAATATATTTTGTATACTGTTTTTGTGCGCATTGTGTTCAGTCTTTTACTAATGTTCATCTTGTTTGCTATCTATTTTTTTTTTTATGTGAGCCATTTATGTTGAGTAAGACTCGCTGCGAGTCAGACACTTTCCTACGAACCCCTCGCCGCCACCCCAATTCTTACCATGACCTGGGTGATTATTCTGAGTACAAGGAGAATAAAAAAGGTCTAAAAATCTGTGCAAAAGCCTACCTTCTAATTGCTGAACAGTCCTTAACTGATGTCTTTTTCCCCTTCCTTACGTCCGTTCAATGTTCAGCGACATCATCCAGATTGGCTGTTTCCCAGAACTGTCCATGGACATTCTGATTCACTAAATACTTCTTATCTTTTTTGCATTTTCTGGTTATTTTTTTATAATTGCTCTCCATGCATGTTTTTTTCATAGCAAAATTTGTATTGACTTTTTTGGTACATAACTTGAGCATGCACTCTGCGACACATCGTATGAAACCAGGGAAAAACATCTGCACTTCACCCAATAACCAAATGAAACGTGTTCCGAGATGTTACCCAAGCCTCCTTCAATCCAGTCCGTAATTAGCCCACCATTTACCTCATATGTTGGCATGTTTCCTAGGGTACCTATGTGTAGAGTATATAGGTTGCTCCTGTTTTGCACACCAATCTATTCCAGCTCTCCATTCTACATGGCCCCCGGGGGTCCAGATGGATCCATAATGTAACTTAAGATCCCCCACCAATGATCGACTTGCCTTGGGCTAGATGCAGAATGATGTCCTTGAGGGTTGTCTGTGTGGTTATGGTTAGTGCGGGTGGGACGTAAACACTCGAAAGGTTGTAATGGTTACCTTCCAGAGATCCTCTGAGAAGCACATATTTCCCTAGGGTATCATAGGATATCCGGGAGACCACCAACGACAGTGTTGTGGAGCAGGATCCCACCCCACTAAATCCTCTGTAGTACCTTGCTTGGTATTTCCTGTCATAGCCATATCTGGCCAGGAGTACACATTTGGTGCCTAAGAGATGAGTCTCCTCTAACATCAAATCGCCTGCATATGGTGATGTGCGAATTGCATGATTGCCCTTCTCATGATGCGGCCGAGGAAGCCATGAACGTTCCATGTCATCACTGTATAAACATGCATGTTGGTGGATTTGTTAGGTTGTGCTGTGAGGAGCTCTTAGAGTCCCTCTTGTGCTTCTTTTGGTCTTTTTTTTTTTTTTAGGAGAGGGACCTTGAGATTGGTTCCACTCTTTCTGTTTTTGAGGGTGAAAGGCTGAAAACAATAAAAAATAACTACTAAGGACTGTTGTCCATCTTAGGTCTATCTTCCAAAACTGCTTCCTAGCTGGACTCTTACACCAAACTACCAGTAGGGTTTCGACGCTCCAAAGAATCCAGACCTTCCTAGTCCTAATTGAACTAAGGAGATATTACATTGTGCCTGCCCGGAGGGCTTCACACTTGCTTTGAATCAGAGACATGTACTTAATACCTTCCACCAATGTGCCGGAAATCTACCACCATGGAATTAGTGACTGATGTAAGCAGTTCGGCATGGTGCATTTGGTAAGAAATCTCTACGTGTCTGAGGCTGTCTAACTAGAATATCCTCCGAGCACAATTCCTTCTAAAATTCCAGGTAGATTTGAATTTCTTTTTCTAATATTGCTGTGCACTTAATTTGAGGGGGACCATCTAGCCATTTGCGTAAAACCAACCCCAATCGGTGCTTAAAAGCTTTTCGATTTGGTTTACCATCAGCATATTAGTGCCGGGCAGCTTTATGGAATATAAGTATGGATATTATCTTTCCGCATGCAGAATTGAATGAATCAAAACTTTAGTCATCTGCAACCTCCTTGACCCCCTTCCTGGTAATCACTTTGAGGCTGCGTACAAGTTGTTCAGCCTTTTATAGACCCATCATTATTACATTCATGTATATAATATGGCACTGGGTACACCTCTGTACATGCTGCAAAGGGAAGTTTCTGTCCTGATGTCACTAGAGACTCTTCTGCACCGATGAAAGCGCGTGGTGTTTTTGAGGATTTATTAGGTTATTTGTGTAGTGGTGCATTGGAGACATTTTTCCACAGGTGGTACTGAATGTCAGTAATGCTGGCACTTGTGACACACATTTCGTGCACATAAAATTGGGTCATTTTTGTAGTGGTGTCACCACCACCACGACTGTACCAGCAACTGGAGACATGTTTTAGAAATGCATGCACCCATGCTACCAGCATGGGCATGCCTCTAAAATGTGTCCGCTGCTGTGTCATATAATTTTTTACCTTTGGGCAGTGCAGTACAGCATCTTGCCGATTCTGTAGAGCATCGTTAGAAGGCAGTTGCAGATCCAGCAGGTCCCAAAGGCGAGATCTATTGGCTTTGCCCAGTGCTCGTCACTGAAGTGCACCTTAGCATTTCTTTCATTCTGTCATAATGTCATTATGGTATGTTTCCGTTGACATTTGTGGATGTTTGAATCCTGAGGTGACTAACATTTGAAAGCTGATGTAGCTACAGACATATAAAATATACAGGTTGTACTGACAGACATTGGCAAAGCCAATAGGTCTCACCTGTGCAAGATATTGCCTTCTCGGGTGCACTAGTGTTTAGAAGATTAAACATTAGCAGATTAATAAAGCGTATATACATAATGTAAAATGCTCTGTAAATCTGTAGGAATTTGAAACTGGAGACTAAAATTTAACTTGTATCTTCAGCCTCTTAGCTTAGTTGGAACCTTAGCTGTTTTTCCAATTTTGATGCAACTATTACTTTGAAAAGAAATTGTAAAATGTAAGCTATTCTAGGTCATATATGTCCTAGATTACAGCATATGACAGTGGATCCCATTAGCTGCCTGAATCCTATCGGCAGTTATATCTGTTTTTTTTTCATGTGCCCCAACACATTGGAGAACCTTGGATTTTTGATGCACATTTGTGTATCTTTTTAGTCAATATGATATCTAATTTGAGCAGAGTGGTCAACTTGTCAGCAAGGACATCATGAGAGTGAGGTACTTGGAATCTAACCGAGCTAAGGACAGACATAATTAGTTTGGGGTGACAATATGCTTCTCAGTTTTTACCCAGATGGGGCTGGACTGTAACTGTGGGGGATCTATTTTTACCCAGATGCCTAGTCCAAGAATGGCGGGTTTTTTTCTGTGCATTTAAAAAAAAAACTTTTTATTAAACAAATGTCAGTGATAATGTACAGCATTCAGTATTCGGTTGTACATGTGCATTCCACCTTACATTGTAGTCTACAGATTCTTTATTGCGACAATCCCAACAGATCAAAGGTTATCCCTAGTAATACCCTAGGCCCGTCCACCCCTATCTATCTAACCCCTCCCACCTTGATAGCATAACCTCCCTCAAGGATTCCGATATGTATCTCATTGGCCCCACACTTTTTCCCACTTTTTGGGGCAGCCTCTACCCTGGTATATTGTCTTCTCAGCTTCACAACACTTTTCTGTGCATTTTAAAGCATTTAATTGGAACTCCATGTATGTTATGCAGTACTACGTGTATACAAATATATATCACATTGTTTTTTGGTATTATCTTAGTAATGGCACTATGGTAACGCTTTGTTAAAAATCTTTCGTAATACGTTTGAACTCCCTATAATTTTTCGGTGCTGCAAAAACGTATGCAAAACTATGAAAAAGTAATTATAAGAAATTAGGTGTAGCGCTAACTTGGAAAAGGACAGTTATCACCTATATATGGTTGTATTACTAGTGGACTTGACTTTTTAAGACCCTGTGCATTGTATGGTTTTGGAAAAAGTGCAGGAACAGGTTTTCCGCCAGAGGAATATTGCTTTAATGTGAAATTTTCAAAATGAGGCTCAAGAGTAGTGATCTCAGCATACCGGGAGCAGACTGAAATTGTTTAGAAATGTGGGTCCTAGTCCACTAAACTGCTTTTGTATACATAGAGTTTGAAATGCAAGTCACAGTGAAGAACTCAAAGGGTTGATAGTACATGGTCCCTTCGATTGATGCCCCTTAGGAGACGAGCAGCCCCAAAAAATTGTATTATTTTATGAAGCCTGGAGAGGACAAAGATCACTTAGTTTTATTTCAAATACTTGCAATGGGAGCATTCGCCGTGGGAACCACAGATGCACATGGTCTACTTAGACTACCCCCGAGATTTGAGTACAGCGAAAGTTCATTATCGAATAGAACCTCCATTTTACTTACTTTGTGGGGTCCTTGACCCTCTTCACTTGGTCACAAGTTGGTCAGCCACAAGTTGTTGTGGTGACCGTAGTGGTATGGCCATTTAGCACACCAACACGCAGATTTATCACCGGGACTCAAATAGTTTCACCCAACACACTCTTAATCATTGTATCAACCTCACAACGGGGGAAGGTTGAATCTACTCCAGTGGGTTACAAGCCTGTGAGCTCCAGTTCACTGGATGAATGCAGCATGCACAGCACCCCCTGAACTACCTCCCTGCCAGTTTCAGTACATTAGCCATGTACTTGTGTAGGTATGCTCGTCGTATCTTCAATTGTTTTGGTGTAGGGTGGCACTGAAAGTACATTGTTCGTGCACGATGACTGTGAAGGTAGCTTTCTTGTCTCTCCCTGGAGGTATTAAATCTCCCCTGCCCTCCCCGTGCCGTTCACCTTTCACCACATCCGGTTCCGCATGCGTCACTCCATAACGGAGTCCAGCCGGGCTGGGTGTGTGCTGAGGCGGGCGTGGCAGCCTGCGAGGAGTCAGCCAGCAGCGTGGGGCCATCGTCCAACCCACTAAACGAGAGACACAGGCAGGCTGGACTTTGTTCATTGAAAGCAGAACATAGAATCTTTTTAGGTAGAAATGTTAAAACGATGATGACGCAAAACGCATTTTATGTTTCTTAGGATCTGCCGCCAAGGCATTGCGACAGCGGAAATATTCTGAACAGCTAATGTAGGTAGGGCAGTTCATTCACCTGCATAACTGCGAAATGCCCCCATGTCGTGTCGCACCGCCGGGCAGTCCAGTGTTATTTTTCATTCTGTGTTCTCATAAGTATGGCTTACCAAGTGCCACTATCAAAGTTCTGCTTGCTGAAAAGCTAACTTTGGCAAAGGGTGTCTCTCATGACCTGGGGCAGCCTGGCACTACTGAACTTGCTGTATAAGCATGCGTGCCAATTGTCACATAAGCTGGTCCCGGTAAATTGTCTCAGTGGCATAAATTGCCTGCTATAGTGGTTTTTGTGTCCTGCTAGTCACAGATTCGCATTCTACTAAGATTGCACAGGGGGTTAATGTGCTTGCTGCAAGATGTGGGCGTGGACTTTAGTTTCCAGTCCTGATAAGAGGCCCGATGGTTAATGTTCAGGATACAAAGACTATTGTGTTAACTTCTGAGTTATAATATCTGTTCATATACGTAAATAATATGGTGTTTAAACATGGTTTAAGCGTGGTTCCTTAGAGGTTAGGCTTTTGTCGAAGTGAGTGCTATTCATATGTTTGTGATTAGTGGGGCCGGTTCTCCCTTCCTGACGGTGCATAAAGTTAAAGTATCATTGAGCGATCCATTTATTGACATTGGCAGTATGTATGCTCTGTCTAGCAAAAGTTTCAGTGGACAGGGAATTTATCGATGTCGGTGTATGTTTTTATGTGGTCTGAAATCTTCTACTTGATAAATAAGTATTTGATTGTAAAGAGGCTCCTCTCGCTGTAGTTCTTTAAGAGTCACCCCAATTTATCGATTTATGTCTGTCAACATTGAGAAGCGGCAACTTTTGTTGTCATGGAACATGTATGTGGTCAGTCACAGAACCCCTTTCAGAGGGCCACAGGGCAGACAAGGGCTACTGGGCCCAACTGTGGGGTTCAGGTCTTTGACTCAAGTTGTACGGGACCCGACCTACTATGGTTACCAAACATATGGGCCAAGTGCTACCCCTTTGGTAGTGGATTCTCGCTGGTAGTGCAGGTCGAACAGTCCATGGCTTCTCAGGACCAGAGCGGTGCCAGGTAGACACAGACGCAAGACTGAAAGTACGAATAGTAGCCTCACTAACCTGACTGTCCAGTCAAATACTCACTTTTGTGTTAAAAGTAGTATTTAATACAAGCACACATAGTATAGGAACAGCACTGTAACTAATCTCCACAATCTCTTAAGATCTGCACACTAGCATCGTCATGGGCAGTGTCCCCTAGTCCCCGCTTCCCTTCTAACAGGGATTACTAGTTCTCATTTGATAATGGAGGTAACTTTCAGATGTACCCCAATCTAGTCACCACACAGGAAAGTCCTGTTGTGGTCTTAAGAGTCAATTTGACCAGCGCTACGTGCTAAGTTTTTGCAGGTCCCAGATGGCCTGATGGGCTAGAACAGCCTTACCCGACTAAGGGCAGCTGACAATTTCAGGGAGGACCGGGTCGCGTCTTCTTGAGCTCTTGCTTCTCAATGTAGGGGGTTTGTGGCATCTCACGATCTCTGGACTCTCCCTGCCCCCAGTGGTGCAGTGGTGTTGCTAGGCCCCCCAGCAGCTTCCTCTGAGTTTGGTAGATTTTCCTCATGGGTGGTGGTCTTTAGGTCGGGTCTTTGTTGATCCTTCAGCAGTTATCTTCTTGGCATTATGTTCCAAGGCAACGGCCTTAAACTTCACATTGGCACCCACCTGGCATACACGAGTTGACTTTCCATGAGAGGGGTGGACAGCAGGCATATGGCTGGTGCTCCAGGATCAGGGCAGGTGGTCTTGTCGTCTTGGGTGATGGCTGCTCAACCAGCATGGAGACTAGCAGACCTTCCTCCCCATTCCTAGTAGCTGCGGCTCAAAGACTTGGTGTTCTTCTTTACATGCAGATGAACAGCTTGTGGGACTCATGTTCCCAATTTATAGTCTATATCCAGACACTCGTGATTTAGAGTCTGGTCCTTTGAAATTCGCGTTGTGGGTGTCGACTTCTTTGAAGTGCCCTCTCTTCTGTCGGGTCCTTTGTCAAAGGGACAGTTTGTCACAGCAGTAACATCTGCAATTCTGATTGACCCACAACACAGGCAGAGGGAGAAACCAGGGATCACACCTGGCTGTCAGCCTCCATTGAAATATGCCTCTAAAAGATCAAAGGCCTAAGCTTTCCCCCGTGTTGTGATCAAGGCTCCCGGTTTTCTGTTTTAACAGATTTTTACAGATAATTACAGACCGAAAACAAAGTGTTTCCTGTCTGTATTTAGTTTTAAAAGTGGAAAAATGCAGAAAAGTGTGCTTCTTGTGGTTGACTCTCCATGCTGTTTTTCGTGATTTCTAGGACAACAGCTGAGCAGATAGGCAGCATGGAAAGTTAAAAATAGATTGAGATTTCCATAAATGCAGGTATATGGTAACATATATTTGTATTATAATGCTCATATTTACCTGAAGGTGTAGTGTTTTGCTATATTTGGCTGCTTAATGTGCTAAAATGCGACAGGCAGCAAAGTATGAGTGCATGTTTATAAGTTAAATAAATGTGGAAATATACCATTTTATGACTCCATATATTCGCAAAACACAAAATAAATATGGATAAATACCAATAAGATGGGCAAAAAATAAATATACATAAATACAGACAGAAATGTTACAAAAAATAAATTCCATAAAACCGGGAGCCCTAGTTATGATTCCCTGGTCCTATAGTGCTAACCTTATTGGACACACCATCTCGCCTGACAATGAGCCCAGGCACCACTGACCATTAACCCTTCCTTTAATCAAAGACTGTTGATGTGCACAGAGGTTGCTCTGCTCCCCTTCCTCCAGTGTGGGTGGGCCCATCTCTCTGGAATACACATCTCCCGTCTGGAGATTGCAGTCCTCACTTTCCAGGCCCTAGGGTTTCAAAATGGAACTCACAGGCCTTTCTGTATACATCGCAACTTGCACATCCAAGCATCACACACTGTCTGGCGCTACATGCAGTCATTATGTAGGCTAAGAGAGCGTTAAGTACATTGCAGCAGAAACTTACATAAGTGGGCCGGTAGGTGCCACTACAATGAAATAGGTAACGAGCATTGGCAAAGCCAATAGGTGTCGCCTATGCAAGAGCTATTGGCTTTGCCAAAATGTTTTAGCCATGTTTTACACCTGTGTGGCTGCTGTTCAGCATGGTTAAACGTCAGTGAAGTCTCCTAGAGGGCGTACAGTGGAGTTGATTGGAGGACGTACAGTGAAATAGAGTAGAAGGGCATACAGTGGAGTATAGTGTCGTAAAGTGGCATGGAGTGGTGTAGAGGGAGTTGCATAGTGTTGTAGCATAGTGTGGAGTATGCATGGTGTGCTAGCACATTGCTATTACAGAAAACACATTTTCAATTGAAATGACCATTACATTTGCACAGATATACAGTTTTACAGATAAAATTATACAGTGCACAAACCCTAATATGTGGCAGTGTCTTCACCTAGTGTATTGATTTTGTTTTGACCGTAATAAAATATTTGTTTCCACCATGCTTCAGAATTACAAAAGCATGTGCTTCATTTGTGTTTTCGTAATTCTGATGTATTCTAAAATATCTGCACAGTTCATTTAGAGGCATTTACATTTTTTTGTGTGCTAGAAAAAAACCTTTCCTTTCGCACCAAGATTGATACTTAAATCCTTTCACTTTGAAATCTGAGAAAGAAAAGTAAAGACTAAGCTCCCTCGGAAGACACAGCCTGACATTTGACCTCTTTGAATGTACAGTAAATGTGGCAAGATAAGATGATTTAAAGGCATGTTTGCTGAAAGCAAGCACTTGTGGAAGGATACAGTAAATAGGCTATGCTCCATGGGAGGGACTAACTCAAGCTGGACAGCCTAAAACAAATTAAGCCATCAAATTGAAAGCAGGCAAATGTGAGTTAGAAAATTCAAAGCCAATGGTAAGCAATTATGGGGGGAGGGGGGAGGAGAGATGCAGCGCTGTCTGGTAGGCTTTGACCTAAAATGCCTGTTCACACTGATGACTCTTATAAAAGACACAAATGGGTAGGCTGCCACCACTTCGCTCTTGTTATGTAAACCTTAGCAAGGGCATTAGCTCTCTATTATGAGGGTAGCTCTTGGTGCGCCTTCCCCAGTCTAACGACCACATAACTATGAGACAGACCTCGGCCTGTATTTCAAGGTCTATGCCTATACGAGACACCACTCTGGCATTTTCACGCATTCAGATGTCAAGAAGCTATTAAATCTGTGCAGTTGTCTAGATCTGCATATTCTAAACAGGATAGAGAGCAGCATAATTGATATGGCTTAATTATTTACTTGTCAAAGAGTATAACCTCTTTGACACCAGTGCCAAACTATATACATTAAAACAGTCTAAAACAACCTTCACCAAGAAACCTTACATCCTTCTCACTGCTTTGTCAGGGAGCAAAACAACAAATTTGTGCCTGCTCTCCATACCAGTGAACTACATTAAAGTTTGATCAGTTCCTCCTTTATCAGATCCTATAAACTTCATCCCATAGAAACTAAACTGTCACATGTAAAGAGAATGCTGCTGGTGACTTCAGCATGATCATTAAAGATATTGGTGGCGGCTCTTTCGTTTGCGTGGAGCGCTGCCCCATTTAACTGTCCCAGAGACGAAAAATAAAATGGTAATGTAGTTAATTCATTACCATTTTATTTTTCTGTCAACCTGTCCTGAACAGAGAGTCGGGGCGGGGGAGGAGTGGGGGTTTGAGGGGGGGTGGGGTGGGGGGCTGCTGAGTGGCAGCAGTGGTGGGCTGCCTGTGCACTAGTTTATAGCGCGCATGTCCCTTTGGCCGGCTGCCTGACAGGCACACTATAAACCTCTCAACCCAGCTGTCTTGGACAACTGGGTTGAGAGCCTACCCAAGTCTCCAGTGTCGGCGAGAGAGGCCACTCCCTGCAATTCTGGCTCTGCTCTCATAGCATGAGAACAGCACCAGGATTGGTTAAGCCCAGCTGACGTGACGTCGGGAGAAGTTGACCGGAGCGAGGAGGATGTCTCTCCGGAAAGTACCTTTTTAGTTATTTCTTTTATCTATTTAATTTTTTTGATGCATTAACCCATTTTCCTGACTTTCAATCGCCGTATTTTCCAGCCGCCACTGAAAGATATTACCATGCAATAATATGGCACGGTATACATTGTGTAGAATTTATTGCAAAAAATGAAGGAAACTATAGGTCAGTCTAACCTAATACACAAGGACCCGTTAAAGGTATTTTGACATACTTGGGACATGAAGACAAGTATAGCTGGCATGCAGACATTCCCCAGATAGATGTTCAACAAGAAACTTTAACCAAACTTAAAACAAGAAAAGATCACTCACTTTATATTGGGTTAAAAATATTATCACCTAATCTGTTATAGTTCCTTAAAAGACCAGCACCTTTTCAGGAACCATAACGAGATTAGGTGATAATATTTTTAAACCCAATATAAAGTGAGCGTTCTTCTTTCCTTGTTTTAAGTTTGGTTAAAGTTGCTTGTTGAACATCTATCTGGGGAAGGTCTGCTAAACAATCTCCTGGTGGAAATCCAGGGAGAGCAACACAACCCCATAGAGAACCAGTGCAAACTGAGGAAGTAAGGGGACCTTCAAAGCCTACAACTGCCAAGCAAAATGCTGAATGTAGTGACACTACAGAGACAGAATGTGTGAGGAAGTCATTTATTGCTAAGTCGCTATAGCGCTAATCCTCTGCGACTGCTTCTCAGCCAACGGTCTCCTCCAGTCGCCCATGTTCTAGAATGTCCCTGATGACTAATGACTCATGAGGAATGCGGAGAGTAAACAGTTTACATCTCCTCAATGAGGAAGGTGGTTAAACACGCTTATTCTAAATCCAAAAAGCATAAATAAAACTTTTGAATATCTTAACTCAGCTCATTGTTAATCAACATTTGTATCAAATACTTACCAAAACTAATAGTGGAACCCCTACACCCAGGTTTTACGCCAATTCAATTAGCAGTAAAATGCCTGTTATGCGCAAATGTCCTGAGATCTTCACATCCAGAAATGGGTACAGCACAAACTGGTGAAAATTTATCAAGGAACCTAGAGAGATCAACATTATGATCGTCCACGAAAGAACAAACAATAGCAGAAACGAGTTCAAAATATTTTTTAATAGGCCAGAGAAAGCGCAAATACATTATATTCACCTAGGAATCCTCTGTCAGCATACCTAGAGGTGACAAAAAAGACACTTGAATCCCAAGTCATTCGTGCAATAAACACCATCAAGAAAAGATTACCATAATTCAGGCCACCGGTTAAATAAATGCTAATGTTTGCTAATACGATCTCTGTATCTCTTCTCCTGATCTTGGTTCTCTAGTTTTGCTGAAAATTTAGGTCTGTGCACAGAGGCTGTCCAACTCATTGGTATAGATAGAAAGGGGAGATTCCCCTTGCTGCATAATAGCCAGAGGCACATATTAAAGTTCTGGTGCCACAGTTTGCCCATTCTTTCTTTGTTCCGCAGGACCAAATAGCCAGACCCACACAGAAGCATTGGTCTGTGATTTTATAACACTACAAACCATTGGAACAGCACTCAACGCAGTCCTGCGTTAGGACACCACAGGCTGAAGGAGATGCTGCCCAGGGGTTCCCAACAAGCTCCAAAAAATTGCCAGTACAATGTATATATAGCTAGCTAGACCTGGGAAAGGGAATGGACTACGTTAGAAGTCATTGGGAAGTAACTTAACATTTTTGATGGTAAAAAAGAAAAACAGATGATCGTTAAATCCATACTGAGTGACCACAGACTGGCCCACACAGAGCAAAAAGCAGTTGCAGAAAAGACAAGCATTGGCATAGCCAATAGGTCTCGCCTTTGGGGCCTTATAAGTGTTTAGGCAGAGCTATTGGTTTTGCCAATGTTTTTAAGAGCATTGTGGCTGCTGTGCAGCATGTTGAAAAGTTATAATAAAAAGACTTATAAGCATTTTTGTTACTTTATATATAACTAAGACGACATTATGTACAACTGAATGACCCAATTAAAAAAGAATAAACATAAGAAAGGTCTTGTCGTTTATTTTGTCGTTGCAATGTTGGCAACTTCTTCCTGCCTATTCTAATGTTGAGGTGGTGCTTAGTGATGCTGAGGTGGTGTTGAGTGATGTTGAGGTGGTGCTTAGTGATGCTGAGGTGGTGCTGTGGTGGTGCTGAGTGATACTGTGGTGGTGCTGAGTGATACTGTGGTGGTGCTGAGTGATACTGTGGTGGTGCTGAGTGATGCTGTGGTGGTGCTGAGTGATGCTGTGGTGGTGCTGAGTGATGCTGTGGTGGTGCTGAGTGATGCTGTGGTGGTGCTGAGTGATGCTGTGGTGGTGCTGAGTGATGCTGTGGTGGTGCTGAGTGATGCTGTGGTGGTGCTGAGTGATGCTGTGGTGGTGCTGAGTGATGCTGTGGTGGTGCTGAGTGATGCTGTGGTGGTGCTGAGTGATGCTGGGTTGGTGCTGTGGTGGTGCTGGGTGGTGGTGTGGTGGTGCTGTGGTGGTGCTGTGGTGATGCTGTGGTGATGCTGTGGTGATGCTGTGGTGGTGCTGTGGTGGTGCTGTGGTGGTGCTGAGTGGTGTGGTGGTGCTTAGTGATGCTGTTGTGGTGCTGAGTGGTGGTGTGGTGGTGCTGAGTGATGCTGTGGTGGTGCTGAGTGATGCTGTGGTGGTGCTGAGTGATGCTGTGGTGGTGCTGAGTGATGCTGTGGTGGTGCTGAGTGATGCTGTGGTGGTGCTGAGTGATGTGGTGGTGCTGAGTGATGTGGTGGTGCTGAGTGATGCTGTGGTGATGCTGTGGTGATGCTGTGGTGATGCTGTGGTGATGCTGTGGTGATGCTGTGGTGATGCTGAGGTGATGCTGAGTGATGCTGTGGTGATGCTGAGTGATGCTGTGGTGGTGCTGGGTGATGCTGTGGTGGTGCTGAGTGATGCTGTGGTGGTGCTGAGTGATGCTGTGGTGGTGCTGAGTGATGCTGTGGTGGTGCTGAGTGATGCTGTGGTGGTGCTGAGTGATGCTGTGGTGGTGCTGAGTGATGCTGTGGTGGTGCTGAGTGATGCTGTGGTGGTGCTGAGTGATGCTGTGGTGGTGCTGTGGTGGTGCTGAGTGATGCTGTGGTGGTGCTGAGTGATGCTGTGGTGGTGCTGAGTGATGCTGTGGTGGTGCCGAGTGATGCTGTGGTGGTGCTGAGTGATGCTGTGGTGGTGCTTAGTGATGCTGTGGTGATGCTGAGTGATGCTGTGGTGGTGCTGAGTGGCGCTGTGGTGGTGCTGAGTGGTGGTGCTGAGTGATGTGGTGGTGATGAGTGATGCTGTGGTGGTGCTGAGGTGGTGCAGAGTGATGCTGTGGTGGTGCAGAGTGATGCTGTGGTGGTGCAGAGTGATGCTGTGGTGGTGCAGAGTGATGCTGTGGTGGTGCCGAGTGATGCTGTGGTGGTGCCGAGTGATGCTGTGGTGGTGCCGAGTGATGCTGTGGTGGTGCCGAGTGATGCTGTGGTGGTGCCGAGTGATGCTGTGGTGGTGCCGAGTGATGCTGTGGTGGTGCCGAGTGATGCTGTGGTGGTGCCGAGTGATGCTGTGGTGGTGCCGAGTGATGCTGTGGTGGTGCCTAGTGGTGCTGTGGTGGTGCTGTGGTGGTGCTGTGGTGGTGCTGAGTGATGCTGTGGTGGTGCTGTGGTGGTGCTGAGTGATGCTGTGGTGGTGCTGAGTGATGCGGTGGTGGTGCTGAGTGGTGGTGCTGAGTGGTGGTGCTGAGTGGTGGTGCTGAGGTGTTGCCGAGTGAGAGATAGTGAAGATATAATGCCCAATTAGAGAGGGTGGTGAGAGAGAGAAAGGGTGTACATAGAATAAAGAGTGGAGCGGGATAGAGAGAGAGAAAGAAGGGGAGAGAGAATGAATGAAGGAGTTTGAAAGAGAAACAGATAAAGGGGTGAGAGAATGAAAGGCTAAAAAAGATAGAGAGGGGAGGGTTAATTAAGTAGAGAGAGAATTAGAGAGGGAGAGAGAGAGACAATAAGAGTGGGGGTGTGGAGTTTAAATAGAGTGAAGAAGTGACGCGGAAAAAGTAACCTTAAATATAGCTTTGTGCTTTGCGAATAAATATAAAAAAAAAAACAGTGAGAGACAAAAATACTGGTAATTAGGCTGTGACTCCCAATATAAAACAAATAGCGATATAAGGTGAAATCAACCCACCGAAGCAATATTTCTAACTAGACAAAAAAAGCTTGCATTTCAATGCTAATCGCTGTTGTTTTTCATGTGACTGTAGTCCAGGGCCCTCAGTTGGTAATGTGAGCTGCTGCTGCGATTGAAACATCAGAGTCCAGAGAGTTAATGAGCCATGACGAGGAAATGAGGAAGAGATAGGAAACAACAGATGGCAGCTGCGCGTGCACGCCATCGTGAACTCAAGCTGGTCGCCAGCCGAAAGCCAGTGTTTGCACTTCCAAAACCCGCTTACTAAAACTCTCGGCCAGACCAGCGCAAGCGCTGGTGCAGGCCGAGACCTAAAAAGCTTTCCAACAGTGATAACTGGGAGAAGTAGAGCTTGAGATGCACTTTCCCACACTGCCCCACTTCCATAGACATTCTGACATTTATTAACTCCTGTTCTGCAATGCAAAATACGTGTTTGCTTTTAATACCGTAAAAGTGCATCATCCAAGGAGAGGACACCAGAATGTGTGTATGTTGATCAGTGTTGGAATCTCAAGCGTAACGCTTACAAGTTGCACAAATCTCTCGCGGACCATGTGAATTAATTTTACTGTTCACATCGGAAGGCATTTTTTTTTTTAGCCTTCTCTGACTCTCTTCCAACCACGTTCACATATTTTCTTAAGTCTCTCCTGTAGACGGCTTTAGCTATCTGAAGGCCTGTCACTAATACATTAAAGTATATGAATACAGCAGACTTTGGGTCAGTCCCTTGCTCTTAATTATAGATTTCTTGTCTATCTAATTGCCTTGCTTCTTATTCACTGGGGTTTCTGCCTATTCCGTCCCACCTCTAGGCCTGTTCTTCTTTACCGAGTCCTGATTGGCAGGCTTGTGTCCATCCACAGCGTACATTTAGGAAACAGCTTTTTAAGTTTTCTTTCAGCAGCCCATGAAGTATCATGCTTTTTCTTTCTCCCTCGTGTGCTGCTTCCTTCTGCAAATGCCCCCTGTGCTCTGTGTTGCTCTCTCCTCCCCAGCTGGTCCTTGGTTTCTCCTATCCTGCGCTCCACTCAGCCTGTTTCCCCGTGCCCTCGTCTTCGGCGTTCTCATTCTTTAAAAAAAAAAAATATATAAAGTAAACTAATTTATATTTTGTAATGCCCAGAAGCAGAAATCTACTTTCAGAGCGTCGTTTTTTGCAGGCACATGTATGTCATTATTCTGCTCTGCAGTAGTCATGATTTCCATATGCATGATGACACATGCATGCATATATTGCCTCTGAGCTCGCTGGTCTCCGTCCTCATCTGTCTCCCTTGTGTACCTCTCTCCCCCTCCACTCTGCTCCATGTTCCTCTCTCTAACCTCTACCGCGCTCCATGTTCCTCTCTTGCCTATTTCCATTTCATGCACCTGCGGCCTCCGTGTTGCTACTGCCACACCCACCTTTTTACTTCTGCCCCTCACCCATTCCCTCTCTGTTCCTTCCCTCACCTGTTGCCTGAGTGTTGCTTCTATCCCTACACCCACGACTTCCTTGCTACTGCTCCCTCGTGTTTCTTCCAAAAGTTTGCTTCCAAACTTTGCCTGAAATCACTCATTTTCCTTACATTTCTATGATGGATACTTCTGAAATCCACAATATTCCTACCACCCAGCATTGCCACACTTGTGCCAAGAGAAACGCTGCGCCACTTGTGTAGTTAGGCCTAGTGCCCGCAACAGGAACACATCAAACCAAGGTCAATGGGTGCCCCCTCGCAAAGGCTCCCATTGGGCTTGACCTGTTCCTGTCGCGGGCAGGCCGAGCCACACAAGTGGCACAGCTTTTTTATCGGCACAAGTGGGATAACATTGGGTGGTAGGAATTTTGTGAATTCCTGTGGATTCCGGAAGTTCCCGTCACAGAAATGTAATGAAAATGCATGATTTCAGACAAAGTTTGGGGTTTGCAGGGCGTTGTGGGTAAGAAAACCTCATGGGATGAACACCAGTTACCCTACCCTGGATTCCCCCAAGTGTGTAGTTGTCAGAAATGTGCACGTTTGCTAGGTTTCCCTGGTTCCGGCTGTCCTGGCTGAGCTAGGGCCCAAAATGCACAGCCTACACTTTGCAAAACAAGCATTTGCAATGCAATAGGTCTCGTATTTACGCGAGTTTGAGCTATTGATGTTGCAAATAACAATGCCTTTTATTTTTGTTTTTGTTTATATAAACATAAATAAAAGGCATTGTCATTTACAATGCCAATAGCTTAAACTCTCGTAAATGCGAGACCTATTGCATTGCAAATGCTTGTTGATTTACAGGCACTGTGGCGTCGCAGCAACTTACGGAGGGCTCCAGGCAGGTCACCGTATGTGTCGCTTCCCTTTATTATAGTACCAGTACAATACAACCAAGGCATGCGCACACTAAAATGTTAAATACAGAAGTAATGTTCATTAAAAAGGTCCAAATTGACTTTTTTTTTTTTTTACTTTATTTTTCAGTTTACATGTTGCAAATACAAAAAAAACAAATTGGCATCAGATCAGCGTATGTATGCATATCCCAAATTGACATTTAAAGGAGAAAAGATGCATGGGTTTCAGTAGTCTATTCAAATGAGAACATCCTTTAATGCCTCCAGTTAGTAGGGCTAAAATCCTGCCATGGACGACAGCAAAAAGACTTTTCAACGCCTGGGGTTACAATAAATACAGAGTAGCTGCAGAGATTCTGCACTAAAACGCTGCGTCAGGGAGACCGCCCAGTAACCTTAGGAGGGGAAGGCCAAGATGGCTGGCTGCATGAAAGTTTAATAGGGCTGCATCAATGAATGAGACTTACACATAGATGAATGACCTGCCTGTCACTCCTCCTTTCCCTCTCGCAGACCTGTCTGCACCCTTCTGTTCCACGGAACAGAAGATGGGGAGAGGATGTGGTCCGCCGGCTAGATTGCCGACTTTGGTGCTGGAAACCAAGGTTAGAGCCTCTGGGTCGCATCCACATCCTGTAATTCTGGGCAAATCACTTAATCTCCCCGTGCCTGAATGTGTCCTTGTGTAACGTAACCGGTTCGCATGTAAAGCGCTCCAATACCTTCGGGTCGAGTTCGCGCTATATAAATCTGCATAAAATTTAAAAAAAAAAGTGACTGCGCTCTCACGCAGTGGCCGCTGGCTTTCCCTAGCCTCACGTGTCCCTCTCTCCAGATTGCGCACAGGGTGCCCTCACACAGTGGCCGCTGGCCTTCCCCTAACATCAGACTGGCACAGAGTGGTCTGGCGGTACCGTTGCGTCTCACGCGCGCCCGGCTGCCCTTTCACGCAGTGACCGCTGGCCTCTCACGGTCTCACTTAGACCTGACTGCGCACAGACAGCACTCACCCAGCAAACGCGGCCCTCCCTCAACGTGACCCTTGGTCCGGGCTGCACAAAAGAGTGGTCTCACGCAGTGACAGCTGACCTTCCTCCCCCTCTCCAGAATGCGCACAGAGTGGTCTCACGCAGTGACCGCTGGCCTCCCTCTCTCCAGAATGCGCAAAGAGTGGTCTCACGCAGTGACCGCTAGCCTCCCTCCCCTTTCGAATCCGTCTCTCCAAACACACAGCCTGGAATTAAAATGGCTGAGCTAGTGACACATTTCCCCACGGTTTGATTAAACGAATTGCTGTGTGATTTCTAATAAAACGTTACTCTGGTACAGCCTGTTGCTGGATGCGAGATTGGAAATGGATACTCGAGAGCAAACTGTTTTGGCAACGAAAAGCCGAGGCAGGCAGTGACGGTGGGGAGTGAGAAATAAAAAGAACGAGGGGTTGGCAGTCTGGAGAGAGGCACATAGATTGAGACCATGAAACGTAGAAAAGCCAAGGAGAAAATAAATTGATAGAGCCGGGCAGAGAAGCAATGCAGGGTTGAAACTGGGAGAAAGGCAGTGAGAGATTAGGCGAAAGAGGAGATCAGAGAAGGAAAAGAAAGTGGCCACATTCTGGGAGCAGGGGTGGTAGAGAAACAGTGGTGGACAGGCAAGAGCGTGATAGAGAAAAGAGAATGGCAGAGAAGCGAGGATGGCGACGAGGATATATATATATATCGGAAGAAAACAGGAAGAAAGAAATAAGGGATGACCGCAAACAAAGACACAGAAGTTAAGATAGGGCAGGAGAAAATTATAGAGGGTGGACGAGACCGACAGAAGAGCGGCGAGGCGAAAAAGGCGGGATAGACAGGAAAAAAAAAAGAGAGAAAGGGATCGAACAGGGAGAAGAGAGAAATAGTAGAAGAGGTAGCCACGGAGAGCACGTTTGCAGACAGTCTCAAATAGTTCAGCTGTAAACTGCGACTACTCAGCTGCCCATATTTTGATTCGAAGTGCATCGGGAGAGAGAAATGTTCTGTAGGTTCACGAAAGAAAAATAAAGTTCTGTTTTCATGACTGCTAAGTCCCCTCCTCCAGAAGTGGAGTATGCATAATCTCCCGAGTGATCGGTGGCCTGGACGGACATTTGGTGGTGAGCTGTCCGGCGTGATAACACCCTCTTGTCTCCCGAGGAACAAGCTTGCAGGCCTTTTCAAGGTGTGCATGCATGGTTGGGGAGTGAGGAATCTGCAGAAACACGTCCACCCCTTGCTTTGGGATTGTCTTCCCTTACGCTGCCGACTCACGACCTCGCTAATTCCACCCTGCTTTCAAAAGCACTTTCCACTCTGTCAGCAGCGCCTACGCCCCCCCCCCGCCCCCCCAACACAACGCGTGGCCCGGACACGGCAGGCTGCAGCGCCCAGGGTCACTCCTTCCTTACTGGCACCTGTGCGTTGTGGGGTGACTGTGCATCTAAACAGCCTGTTATCCAATGCATACACTGAGGTACATCAGCTGCAGGGAGCATGGGAGAGCGATGGCTGTACGAGTGTAGGAAATGCAGTAAAGATGCAGCGAGCAAGAGAAAGCGAGTAAAAGAGAAAAACAACGCAAGACAGATTTAGAGAAAAGGGAGGGACAGAGAGCCAGGCGGTGGAGGTAAGGAAGGCAAGGCGAAGGAGCGAAAGAAACGACAAGACCAGTGGGGTGAAAGAAAAGAAAGGGACTTACAGAAGTAAGGTTTGAAAGTGAAAGTAAGACAGAAGGGAGATAGAAAGTTATGGCAAAGTCAGACAGTGAAAGACAACAAAAGCCAGGAAATGGCAGAGAAGCTAGCGAGGACCGCGCTGCAGCCGGAGCATGGGGATCTCTTGTCTTTATGGGGCCATGTGTTTCTAATTAGAAACACATGGCCCCATAAAGATAAGAAAGTGCTTTGCGACAGACGCAAAGCAGGCAAGCCAGTCCGGGTGGGCCGGCACAAAAAGCGAAAGGGAGGCAACCCAAACACCTAATTTCCAATGGCAGGCCACCGTTTAACATAAACGGTGACGCCGGCCAATGGAAATAAGGGGCGGGGCTTCAAGCCCTTTTCTCAAACTCCTCATTTACAATAAATCTCGCCGAGCGAGCTGCGCATGTGCGCAGCAACGCTAGGCGAGACCTAAAAACAAAAAGGGGCAGCTTGGAGTGGAATAATGTGATGTATTCATGTTGCCTTTTGGTTCGCTCCCTCTTGTGGGCACTAGGCCTACCAACACAAGTGAGGTACCATCTCCATCAGGAGACTTAAGGGAATGCTGCGTGGAAGGAAGTTTGTTACTCCCGGCAGATTCCAGTACTTTTTATCATAGAAATGTGAGGATTTTTTTTTTTTTTTTTTTTTTTATAGTCCAAGTTTGAGGATTGTAAGGGATTCTGGATAAAAAACCTGGTGCGAGCCACACAAGTCACACCTCCCTGGATTCACCCAGGTGTCTAGTTTTCCAAAATGTGCAAGTTTGTTAGGTTTCCATGGGTGCCGACTGTGCTAGGGCCTAAAATCCACAGCTACCCACGTTGGAAGAAGCTGATCAGTTTTGAGTGGGAAAATGTGATGTATCCATGTTGCGTTTTGGGCTGTTTCCTGTCACGGGCACTAGGCCTACTCACACAAGTGAGGTACCATTTTTATTAGAAGACGTGGGAACACAGAATAGTAGAACATTTATTTATTACCAATTGGATTTCACTGCATTAGTGGCTTCCAAATGTAAGCCAGTGTGTAATAAGACATTTTGAAAAATATCCTCTAAATCGTATGCTGGTACCGGTACCCACAAATTCAGAGATGCACAAATCACCACAGCTGCTAAACTCCATAACTTGTGCACATTTCAGCATTGATGCCCTTTTTCTCACTCTACACATTTCACCATGTGAATTGGTCTATACTCTGTACACAATGAAAACCCATTGTACGGTGGAGCTCATTTGTTGTCTCTGGGTACCATGGGTTCTTGGAGAACCTACATACCATATATAACCCCCCCCCCCCCCAGCTCCCCTCCCAACCAGAAGGGCCTATCGGATGTAATGGTATATTGCTATTGTAAATCTGCCATTGTGACAAAAAGTTAGATGAAAATGTCACAAATGGCTGTTTTTTCCTACTCCTTTTCCATATTACTTTATTTTAACAGTAAGTTTCTTTGTGAAAACCTTGAGGGATCTGCACATATGACCCCTTGCTGAATTCGGATTTTTGTCTACCTTTCAGAAATCTATAGCTTTCCTGGATCACCCAAGGGTTTCACACAGGTTTCCACCACAAACTGGAAGTAGGTTGAGAGCACAAAAAATAGGAATAATGGGCTACTGCTTTGAAAAATGCCAAATCAGTTAAGGGGTTAATACCCTACCCCCAAACGCGGCTACGATGCAGTGCTTTATTTTCACAACATAGGTGAGCTGTGGGGAAAGATACCATATAATCCTTCAACTTTATCAGACAAGTCTTTGCTGAGGCTAGCTCTAGAACGTGAGCAGCTTTACAGGATATCTTTAGCCCAGACACACAAAGAAATGGAAATAAATTGGCCATCAGCAAAAATTGAATTTAGACACTGAAAAGCGTCTTCAAAAAACAGTATAGCATCATGTGCATTTCTAACATTAAATAAGCCTAAAAATAGCCACGGGCCATTTCTTGCTAAACCCATAGTACCAGTATAAAACGAGCATTGGAATATCCATTGGGTTTCTCCTATGCACAATCTATTGGCTTTGTCAATGCTTTTTACATGTTGTACAGTAGCGCGATTGCTGTCTGACATGGTTTAAAGGGAAAAAAAGCACTGACGCGGCCAGCAGTTGACCCAGTCATAGCGCTTTTGATTTTTTTTTTTTTAACTTTAAGCCATGTTGCACAGCAGCCAGCACTGCAGTGCAACATGTTTTAAAAAACCCCCAAAAAAACAGCATGGGGGCTGGGATACGAGGGAGAAGGGTGGGAAACGCAATAGAGAGCAGGAGAGGAGGGCGGCTTGCATTTGGAGTCGTAATAAAAACATAAGGCTACCACAGCTCTTGCACAAGAACGGGCAGCAGGAGTGTGGGGCAAAAAGGACAACAAGAAGAGGGCAGCGGCTGGGAGGGTGAAACAAACATCAAAAGGCAGGCAGGTAAGGAACAGCAATGGGGGAGGAGGGTGAATGGGTGAAGGAGCAGCGACAACAAGCTGGGAGGAGGGAAAACGGCCTGCAGATGCAGTGCTCGATATAAAATAATTTTTAAAAAGTACCTTCAGAGTGCGTTGCCAGTTGAAAGACACTGGCCAGTGACCAGAAGCTGTACTTGGACAAAGTTCCACGGGATGGACAGGCAGAGCAGGAAGATGTGCAAAGTGAAAGCAGACAACTTGCTGACCAATCGGAAGCATGTAAATTAGAGCGACAGTGGAATCAATAAATGGTAAGTTCAGGCAAGTATTGGGCGGGTTCTAAGCCCCTTTTAAGATTTTTTTTGTCTTTAAATACAAGAGATTTCACAAGCGCATCACAAGCGCTGTGCAGGCAAAATCTAGAAATGGGATTCGGTTTCATAAAAGAAACTGCATGTGCCTAATGTGGAATAGTGCCCTTCCCATTTTTGAAAAATCTGCTAAAGGGAAATCTCTAGTTGAAGTTTCACAAATAGTTTAAATTTTTTGGAGGAGGTACTGACTATAACTATGCTTCTGCACTCCATTTCCCCCAACAAGTACTGAGAAGCTACGGAACTACTGTCATGCTTGGACAAGTTACATTTCCTCCACCATCGGTAGTCTTCTTACAGTTGTGCTATAAAAGCTGTGCACGTAGCGGCAGCATTTAGAGTTAATCAGAAGCGAGTCCTCCATATTGAATGGATATGTTTGAAATATGGTGCCTCCTTGGATTTAGTCTGGATTTCTAGACTCAAACCAAAAATAAAATTGACTTCAAATGGATTTTCTTCAAGATCCGTTCATGGCGAGTTCAAAATTAAGTGGCAATAAAGGAGCACTGCTTGGGAGTCTAAGTAACTTTCTCAAGCTATGGGTGGCAGGACTGGCCCAGAGCTTTGCTCTATTTATAGCTGTAGTTGCGGTTGCAGGTTCCTCAAGGCTGGCTTGCTTAAGTCGTGACTCAACGTAAATGCACTCAGGGTTCTAGCACATTACTTTCTATAAATGTCACCGGAAGAGAGAGGATGCTTAAAACATGGATGTGAAAATGACCACTACTGGCGAGAAAGTAATATTATGGCAATAACGTACCTTGTACTGTGCTGTGTAGTCAATGAGAGGCACTTTTTGATAGTGTATGTGCCCTTAGTCATTGAAAGGCTACTGCTCATGCTTTGAGTGTGTGTTTATTGGCTGTTGGAGGCTGCTCACTAGCTGTCAGTTTGTATGTTTGTGATCAGTAAAATGCATCTTTTACCATCAGCATACCTGGTCTTGGTGTCATTGTGAGAACCCTCTCACGCAGTCACTGTATGTTTATATGTTACAGTAGCATAGGTGCTCTTTAGTGAATTATAAATGAAGCTGGCAACTCGCGATGAAATACATACCTGTTGCTTATGTAAGCGAAGAGTTGGTTAGAGAACGAATGCACAACTGAAAGGAGTAGTGAGATGAAGAGGAAAATGGGCAGATGAAAGTGGAAGGGAGACTGAGAAGATGTATGAAAGTGGCCAACAGAGAAAAGTAAAATAGACTTGAAGGTAGGTGAATGGATTTGGGTAAACATTAGGAAGACGAGGTATGGATTCAGAGGTGGGAGAAAGGACATCGATGACAGGAAGTGGTCGAATTAGTGAGTGGGCAGAAAGAAGCTGGAAGCAATTGGTGAGTAGGTGAAAGGAAGACACAAGTAAGAAGGCTAACAAAAGTTTTGGCTGGAAAGGACGAATAACAAGAAAGCAATTTGACAAGGTAGTTTGTGAAAGGAAAGAAACAAGGAAACTGGTGGGGGGGATGATAAAGGAGATGGTGGGCTTCATGGGGATCCGGAGGGGGGGGTTCTCCTCTGCGAAAGTAAATAGGCAAGAAAGTAACAGGATTGATTCCCAAGGCTATTTGACTGAACGGTGTTTCTGTGGTCCTCAAAATGTATTTTTGCTTATCGGTGCACAACTGTCTATGTGAGAGGCGTCTGAGACTGTCAGTATGTATAATTGTTATATTCTCCTTCTAAAATTGTACAGTGTGTCTTTAATTAATTTTCTCCCTCACGGCATTCAGTCACGAACACTCTGTATTACCTCATCTTGTTTGGTTATGACAAACATTCTGTGTTCTAGACCAGTTCTGTGGAGTTACATGCCAGAGCGGTTGTGCTGTGCTGTTCTACTACAAAAAATCTACATCTTTTATATAATTTATTTGCTTCCTGATCATTTGAATTTAACAATTTGGCGACGACTGAAGACACCTTGCCACCACTCTACCACTCAGCACAGGAGCTAGTGTCTTCGTGGATGAACATTGGATTTTTTTTTTCTTATTACAACTATTCAAGACTCTGTAATTTACAATTTTTCAACTACTACTACAACTACTGTTTCCACAGTAGCAACGCTTGGATTTCCAGAAGGATTTTGCCATAAGGTATTTACCTCTTCTTATACCTAGTGACTGTTTATCCTCAAGCCCGTTGGCATCTTTCAACTTGTTGAGCCATTCCATTTTCCGGCTCGTGTCCGAGTCACGCTCTTCTAGAGAACCTTCGATGCTTTGGAATTCTTCTAATGCTGTGATTCCTCCGAAGAATTCTCACACTCTGAGGTGCAACATCGGTCATTACGTCCTCACGCACGCACTACGCGAGGTCACGTTGCATGACCTTGCGTAGGGGCCATCTTTGATGATTGTTTCGCCAGGTTACTTCCGCCTAGCAACGATCCAACTTTCAGCTACCGCAAGGAGCGTAGCTGCCACGGAGGATTCCTTATTTCAGAACGGTATTTTCAGCTTGCTGTGTATGTCCTTCTTCATGCACGCTTTGCACACGGTGATGTGCACACCTTATAACTTTCCTTACTTGCATTTTACTCTGTGATTTTTCCAGCTGAACGCACACGGTGATGTGCACACCTTCATGACTCTTTTTACATTAGATTGCACGCGGTGATGTGCACACCACAGTGACTGAGATTGGTATACTTCATTTGTTTTTGAACTACTACTCACTAATATTTGCTTTATATTTTGTATTTTAATATATATTTGTTTTAGGTCTTTGTTTTTACTAACGTACTACATAGTATATTCTTTTTGCTTACCTGTATTTTATTTTCACCATGCAATTCGACCCTCCTGCAAAATTTCTCCAAGTGAAAGGGGACCCTCCTATACCGTGGTCTAGGTGGAAGGAAGAGTTCCTTACCTATCTTAAAGCCATTGATGGTGAGAGGCTATCTTCAGAAAGTAAAAAAAATATTTTTTTGCATTGTCTGGGCTCTGAGGGGCAGCTTGTGTTTAGAACTCTTCCGCAAACTGATGGGGGTGGTGATAGAAATGTCTTTGAAGACGCCTTAAATCGCATAGACGTTATATTTAAGCCTACTTCCAGTGTCGCATTAAACAGATACAAGTTTTATACGAGGGCTCAGGAGGAAAATGAAACTTTTGATGACTTTCTTGCATGTTTACGTGGTTTATCTGTTAATTGCAACTTCTGTCCCATGACAGACGAAATGATTCGTGACCAAATTATAGTGCATGTCAAAAGTAAAAAAAATTCAGGAACATCTATGGATTATGGGGGATCCTAATCTGGGTGATGTCATAAATACTGCTAAGGCGATGGAACAGTCTGAGAAATGGGTAAATTCATTACACAAGGAAAATAAAGGGACTGGGGATGAACTATGTGCTGTTAAGGGAGAGCCATCGCGCGTTGGCGTAGGATCATCTCACACTGGCCCAAGAGTGTTTAAAAGACCTGACAAAGATTTTCATTGTTTTAGATGTGGAAGCCCTAACCATGGTGCTTCATTTCCTAAGTGTCCTGCTTTGGATAAGGAATGTAAAAATGTGGGCGTCGTGGGCACTTTGCTTCTATCTGCAGAGATTTAAAAAACTGTCACTGGAAATTTTAGAGGTAAAGTTTCCTACGTCAACCCTGGAACCAATGATACCAGTAGTGATGAATGTGTAGGGGGAATGATCATTTCTATTGCTGATGTTGGTGAGAATGTTGTTGGGCTCAAGCCTCCTGAGTGTTTAGTACGCATAATGAATGTTGAGGTTGAGCTCATGGCCGATTCCGGTTCTCCTTGGACCATCGTTACTAAAGAACTTTTTCTAGATCGCTTTAAAAGTGTATTCTCGCTTGACGATTTGAAAAAGTCAGACATTATTGCTAGAGCTTTTGATGGCTCCATAATTGATATGGAGGGTTTTGTGGAAGTTGTGGTAGAATTTAAGGGTCGTATAGCCAATGTCAAAATGTATGTTGCTGTAAGGGGCGTGAACGTATTAGGTTGGAAAGACCAGTGGAGTCTAGGAATCATTTTGAACCCCAGGAGTGGTGACCCTGTGTTGTTGGTGTCTCAAGTGGATGGAAGTGAAAGCTATAAGGATGAGAGTGATGCAATTGTTAACCTCTTTCCAAAGGTTTTTTCTGATAAATTAGGAAAACTCAACAATTTTTCTCATAGGATTAAACTCAAGGATGGAGCTTGTCCTGTAAAACAAAAGTTGAGAAGTGCACCTATATGTGTGAGAGAGGATCTTAAATCACTTTTGCAAAGTCTTGTTGATGAGGATATTATAGAAGAGATGGAGTCCTCCGAGTGGGTTTCTCCCATCGTTCTTGCAAGGAAATCGGACAAAAGTTTGAGACTCTGTGTCGACTTGAGAGCGCTTAATGCTAATTTGATAGTGGACTGTCACCCATTGCCCAATATTAATGAAGTTGTCTCTATGCTAGAGCGGGCTAAGATATTTTCTACATTTGATTTGCGCTCTGCTTATCATCAGATTGTTTTAACTGAAGACTCAAAAAAATGCACTGCTTTTCTAACACCTCAGGGGTTATTTTAATATAAGAGAATGCCCTTTGGGTTAGCCTCTGCGGCGTCAGTTTTTCAGAGGGCGATGTATCATATTTTTAAGGATTTGGATGAATTTGTGAGATGCTTCCAGGATGATATCCTTGTGTTTTCTTGGAGCTTAGTGGTCTGCCAGTCAGGAATTGGTAATGAGGGTGGGGCTTAATTAACGCACGCTCCCTAGTCAAACACGCATTGGACATCAGGGAACTAATCATTGACAATGACTTAGACTTCTTATGCATTACCGAAACATGGCTTAAGGAAGATTGCAACCCTGATATTGCAGTTGCCCTACCCCCTAATTATACCATCTGTAGGAAAGACAGAGAGGATGGTAGGGGTGGAGGGGTGGCCATCATTCGCAGAGATACTCCAGTATGGGAGAATTTTATCCTACATGAACTCAAGGGAGCCGAAAGTCTCGGCTTCTGCTGTGCCGTAAATGGTTCAACCTCATTCGCGGGAGCCCTAATTTAACGTCCCCCTGGCAATAGTGGCACATTCTTAGACTCACTAGGGAAACTCTTGGCCAAGCTCTGCTTAGATATGCCAACTTTACACTGCTCGGGGACTTAAACCTCCACCTAGAATGTGGTGATAACTCTGGGGTTACTACATTCTTGAAAATTATTACTCCCCTTGGCCTGAATCAACTAGTTCAAGGCCCGACACATAAGGCAGGAGACACATTAAGATGGTGTTTGTTCTAATTCTCCCTCTATTCGTGTAGAGGCATCTATCCCTCAGGCGTGGTCAGACCATCTTTTCATCCCCCTGGTTATCCCAATATCCAAAGGGCCACAAACAACTAAGAATAGCCCTATAGGGGTACCAAAACGGAAATGGCATTTATTAGCCACTAATCCTGACATGCCCAAAATTGCCCAAGAAAAAATTCCGATACTGACCGGAGAGCCAGCGGAAGACTCCCATCGCTTTAATACCTGGATGGGGGCCGTATGTGATGACTTAATGCCTCTAAAACATTGCTCTAGTGGGGCAAAATAAAATCACGTAATGATCCTTGGTTTACTAAAGAGCTAGCGGAGCTCCACCTACACAGTAAACAATTAGAACGTAGATGGAGAAGGGGCTATGAGGTAGCACACCTTCAAACCTTTAAATCATTCAGGAAGCAATACCAAACAGCCATCAAACTCGCAAAAAAAAATTATTTGGGGAATAAAATAGCTATGGCAAAGCAAAACCAAAAAGATATTCGCTATCGTGAATTCTTTTATGGATCCTAAAGCCCTACACTCAGAGGTCCCGCCCTCTCAATCTCTCTGTAATGACATCGCAACATTCTTTGAGGAAAAAATCATCAATATCCAAAAAGATTTCGGAGTATTAAGAACAGAAGAAGTGGGGAATGAGTTGGGTTTAGATCACACGCAGGATAGACCCTTATTTCATACCTTTCAAGCAGTCACTCTATCTCAGACACATGAAGCTAACCTAGCATGTAAATCAGGCTCCCCACGTGATGCATGTCCCCCAATAATATTGCATCACATTTTGGATATAGTGAATCCCGTGATCAATAGGATTGTGAACTCCTCGCTGTCCTCTGGCATAGTGCCTGATGCGTGGAAATTCGCAATAGTGAAGCCCCTAAAGAAAAAACTAAATATCGATTCTGCCAATCTCTCCAACTATAGGCCCATATCCTTACTACCAATCTTGGGTAAGGTCACTGGAAAAATGGTCTTTAAGGAACTCTCTAATTTTGTCGAGTCAGCCCAGATCCTCCCTCCTCGACAATCGGGCTTCCGCCCGAAATACTCCTCAGAATCAGCCCTACTGGAGATATCTGACACTCTGAAATTCATCACCGACAATGGCAGGAAGGCAGTGTTGATCCTTTTAGATCTGTCAGCTGCTTTCGATACTATATCTCATGACATCCTCTTGGCCAGATTAAAATCTTGCGGCATTTCCAACACAGCTCTGGCCTGAATCACATCCTTCCTGTCCAATCGGAAGCAAGCAGTCTCCCTGGGCACCTTTCTTTCCTCAGAACGCACCATCAACACAGGAGTCCCCCAGGGGGCCTCCCTGAGCCCACTCTTGTTTAACATATATATGGCCCCACTTATCTCCCTCATTTCGGCCTACGGGATAGAAACAACATCCTATGCGGATGATACGCAGCTGATCTTGTCCCTTGAGAAAAACTCTACAGAGGCTGAAGAAAATTTTAAATCCTATCTCACAGCGGTCATCACATGGATGAAAAACAACCATCTCCGTTGTAATACGGACAAGACAGAAATCCTGTTGATCGGGAAAGACAATCCCTTTCAACCGAAGGATTGGTGGCCGGAAGAGGCAGCAGCTCCCCCTGCCACAGTGGAGGTGGCCAAGAATCTGGGGGTGTGGTTTGACTCCTCTCTTTCCTTCAAACACCACACCCTTAAGGTGGTGGGTTCCTGCTTTGGAATGATTAAAACCATGAAAAAATTCTTTGAGTTGATTCCACTGGCTGCAAGGAAAACAGTGGCTGTGGCGTTATTACTTTCAAGACTTGACTACTGTAACAGCCTGTTAGTAGGGGTTAATAAATCCATCTTGAAGAGAGTACAGGTAGTACAACATGCAGCGGCCAGACTTGTCTTGAAACTTCCACGCAGGTCATCCGCATCAGAAGCTTTGAAAACCCTTCATTGGCTTCTGCTGCATAAGAGAATTCTATTCAAACTTTTGGTCATCACCTTCAGAGCTATCCGTCAAATCGGACCAGAATATCTCTCTAGGAGATTTACACCTTACATTCCATGGAGGACACTCAGATCCACATCTGCTAACCTCCTCAAATTATTTCCTGGTTTTAAACTTAAAACCAGGGGAGGGAAAACTGCTACAGTACTTGGTGTAAAAGCCTGGAATTTTATGCCCAACAAACTGAGAATGATGTCTTCAGAAAAACTGTTTAAGAAAGCTCTAAAGACCTGGATCTATGGATTAAGTGACGTATCCAGTCTTGCCCTTATCTAGGTTCTATCGCCTTACTAGCTCGCCTGTTATCTGAATAGCGCCAGGAGGCTCCTTTGGGAGCGACAGTCTGCGCTCTATAAATGCCCATTTAATTTAATTTCATTTCATTTCTCCTAACCCTGAAAAACATGCTGAACATGTTAGGAAAGTGTGTAAACGTTTGGAGCTTAGTGGTCTGACTTTGAAGCAAAATAAGTGCAAGATGTTTTGTGAGAGTGTCGAGTATTTGGGACATACACTCTCTGGTAATGGTGTTGTACCGAAAAAATCCTTGGTGGAAGCTATCGTAAATGCCCCAGCCCCTGACAACAAGGAGAAACTTTTATCCTTTGCAGGACTATGCGAATATTACAGCAAGTTCATCAAGGATTTCGCCACAAAGATGGAACCTTTAAGGGAACTTACAAGGCACAAAGTGGAGTTTTCCTGGACGAAGAGACAAGAAGATGCTTTTCAATCAATCAAAAATGAAATTATCAAAGCTCCCACTTTGAAACCTTTTTGCATTAACAAAACCTGCATTGTGACGGTGGATGCCAGTATGTGTGGGTTAGGAGGGGTTTTGTCTCAAAAAGCAGGGAAGGAAGAATGGTGTGTAGCATTTGCCTCCCGCACCCTCAATGAAACTGAGAGGAGATATTCAGTAATTGAAAGGGAGCTATTGGGGTGTGTATGGGGAGTTGAACACTTTCGGAATTTCATTTGGGGAAATAGGTTTGTACTAAGGACGGATCACAAACCGCTTGTTTCCATATTATCTCCTGGGGGTGGTTGGAATGCCACTGCTAGAATAAGTAGACTTATGTCCAGACTGCAAGAGTATAGTTTTTGTGTAGAGTATGTCCCAGGAAGACAAAATGCTACTGCAGATTGTCTTTCCCGGTTGCCGTGTTCTGAAATGAAAGGAGTAGGAGTTCCTAGAGATATTGAGATATTGAGATGATTTCTTCTATTTCCGACCTTGTTTCCCAAGAATTTTCTATCATTTCAGAGGAAGAATGGAACAAGTGCACGAGTGCTGATAAGACTTGGAATGTGCTTAAAGGTTTCATTGTAAATGGTTGGCCTAATGATAAAAGTGTTCCGGTTGAATTACAATCATTTTCACAAGTATCTTCTGAACTGGCTGTAGAAAATGATTTGATTTTCAAAAATGGTAAGTGTGTACCTCCCGAACCTATGCAGGATATTCTCCTTAAGCTTGCACATGAAGGACATCCTGGGATGTCGTCCATGAAAAGGTTAATAAGGTCTAGTTTTTGGTGGCCTGTAATGGATAAGATGGTGGACAGGACTGTGAGAGAATGTTCTGAATGTGTTAATAGCGATAATGTTAGAATCTTACCCTGCTCCACTCAAACCTGTGCCATGGCCAAAATGTCCATGGCAAAAGGTTGCGTTTGATGTTTCTGGCCCATTCTATTTTCTTCCTCAAGAATCTCGTTATGCTTTGGTAATTATTGATTACCATTCCAAATGGCCTGAGGCTAAATTTGTTCAGCATGCCACCACTCAGGCCATCATTGAGTTTTTCAGAGACATTTTTGCTAGGGAAGGTTGTCCAGAAGTCCTTGTGACTGATAATGGAGTGCAACTGAAGTCTTACGAAATGGAAAGTTTTTTGAAGTTGTATAACATTAGACATCACACCACTGCTCTCTACGAACCACAAGGGAACAGTCAGGTTGAAAGATTCAACCGTGTACTTAAGGATGGTTTAGAGATGGCTAGAAAATCAGGTAAAGAATGGAAGGTTTTCTTAAGAGAGAAACTCTGGCGGTATCGTATCACCCCTCATTCTACAACTAACCGTAGCCCGTTCCGCCTTCTCAGAGGAAGAGAACCAGCCTCTAAGCTTTGTCCATGGTGGATCAGAAATAGAATGTCAGAGGATTTGGTAAGTGGTGATTTGCAGCAAGATTTAAAAACATTGTCTTTTAAAATCCAACAGAAACAGGAAAAAATGAAGGAATCTTATGACACTAAGATGAATGTGAAAGAACCTTCTTTTGTGGTGGGTGATTGGGTAAGAATACGCAAACCACAATAATAATAATAATAATAATAATACAGACACTTGTAAAGCGTGACAGCTACCTCAAACAGAGGTGTCCCGGCGCTAAGTGAAAAGTAGTGCGGCGCTGGACCGCTCAGGGCATAACCTCGGGCCCTCAGTCTGCCCTAAAGACTAAAGTGGAGAGGTGTGGTGCAGCGGCCAGGGCAGCTGACTTTGGAGCACAGGGTTCACGGTTTGATCCCCGGCGGTAGCTCAGCTCAGCACCATGTGACTCTGGGCAATAGCTCACTTAATTTCCACTACGGCCCCCAGCGCCTTGAGACCCGTAAGGGTGAGTAGCTGCGCTATATAAAAACGGACTTACTTACTTACTTACTTACTTACTTACTAAAGAGCCAGGTTTTCACCATTTTCCTGAAGAGGGACTCTGTTTCTATAATGCGGAAATTGCTCGGCAGGGAGTTCCACAGCTTTGCAGCACCGAGCAATTCCACGTTAAAGGTACTTCCAAATATGGACCCCCAATCAAAGTTGTTAAAGTTAACTTTAATAGCGTTATAACACAAGATGGAAGAGTTTGGAATGTGAGGAGAGTTGCCAAATGTCGTTTCCCTTCTGGTCTCAATGGTGGTAAGATTGCCAAGCCTTGTAACCTCAAGATCTCTAATGGGTCTGATTCTGTTGCCTCCAGAACCAAAACAGGTAGTAGATGTGTTGGACCTCCTGTTAGGATGAAAGGCTATGTTTAAGTTGTTAAGGGAAGGGATGTGTTATATTCTCCTTCTAAAATTGTACAGTGAGTCTTTAATTAATTTTCTCCCTCACGGCATTCAGTCACGAACACTCTGTATTACCTCATCTTGTTTGGTTATGACAAACGTTCTGTGGAGTTACATGCCAGAGCGGTTGTGCTTTGCTGTTCTACTACAATAAATCTACATCTTTTATATAATTTATTTGCTTCCTGATCGTTTGAATTTAACAATGATGCTAGGGCCAGTAAAAGGCATTCTTTTGCTGTTTTTAATTGTAGCATTTATGTCAGTTTCCTTCCACTCGACGAGGCCCCATAGCAAATTTTGGACAGTTTAGTTGGTAAGTAACATGCATATTCGGAAGAATGTTGGTGTAGTGTGACCTAAAAATAGAATCTTTATTGGATAGCATGCATGCTCGCATGTGTGCTCTGAAATTGTCGTGGGTTCATATAGCAGTGTCTTAAGCATGAATTGTTAAGCATAGTAACATTTGATGTATAGTTTTGCTTGTTGTGTATATGTTGTAGAGAGTATGTACAAGTGTCACTTGCAAGTTCCGCGAGGAGAATGACGACTCCAATTCTAGAATCGGGTCTTCAACTGGTGGGCAGTTAGAGATAGGATTCCGGTGTTGAAGGATGTGCGTTGGTGGGCTCCATTGTGATCTTCCTTGACATAATCGATTCTGTTGAAGGAAGCCATCCCTAAAAAACTATTTGTAAGTGGATTGAAATGTATTGTCACTGTTGATGCCAGTGCTGGAAGGTTGGGTGCTGTGTTATGTCGAAAGGTTAATGGGGTGGAACACACTATTGCATTTGCGTCCAGAACCTTGAAAGATGCAGAAAGGAGGTACAGCACAATTGAAAGAGGCGGTTAGCTTGTGCTTGGGCAATAGACACATTTGAAACTTATTTGTGGGGTACACAGTTTGTGGTCTGTACAGATCATAAGCCCTTAACCTATTTGTTGGTGGCCAAGGCGGTAGCTTCACCTTCTTGACATCGCTTAAGAATTTTGGTAAAAGAACAGGAGTAAAATTTCGAGGTGCAGTATATTCCAGGCAGTGCTAATTGCAGAGCAGACTGTCTGTCTCAGTTACCTGTGAAGAGAAGTACAGAGGAGTGTGACATGTTCTAAGATGAGTGTGTTGTCGCCACGGCTGATGTAGTTAAACATTGCCAGGGTATCATTGAAGAAAAAGAGTGGTTTTTAGCCTGTGATCAGGATACGACTATGACTAAAGTCTTGGATTATATACAGAGTGGCTGGCCACATATCAAACAGCTGAAAGGAGAGCTTTTGAATTTAGCTCATGTCGCTGATGAATTATCTATGGAAGCTACGGTGTTGTTAAAATCAGACAAGTTTGTTCTGCCTTTAAGTTTGTCACTTGGGACGTCATCAACCAATAAAATTAAACCATCATTTTGGTGGCCAGCCATGAATAAGTATGTAGATGTTATGATGGAGACATGAAAGGCGTGCATTTTGTCCAATAAACATTGGAAGTTTGAAAGACATCCCCTTGTTACCTGTGCGTTACCACAAAAACCTTGGGAAAAGCTAGTCTTGGATTTTGTTGGACCCATGAATGCAGTGAACCAGGAATTGCAATACATAGTTGTGGTGGATTATTACTCTAAATAAATACATTATGAATTTGTGGGGGAGCACTCGCACAGCTATTGTGTTTTTTTTTTTTTTTGGTCTACATTTTTTTCTATCGAAGGTTCACTTGCGGAGTTAGTTACTGATACCAGGGCACAATTGATTTCTGATAAAATGGAGACTTTTTTAAGAGACAAAGAAGCGAAGCATTATACTATGGCTCTGTATAGTGCACAAGCTAATGGTGCAATCGAGTAAACCAATAGAATACTCAAGAAGGGTGTTCAAACTGCTCTTATGTGTGGTCTAGACGTAGATGAATTTTTGAGGGAAGAAAAAATGGGCTTATCTTAATACCCTGCATTCCGTTACAGGAATATCACCTTTTGTTTGCTAAGAGGCACAAATGCACGTTCTAATTTGGTGCCGGAATGGCTGGAAGTCAGAAAAAAAAATGTCACGAGTGATTGTGTGCTTGAGGAGCAACTAAGAAAGTGAAGCGAGCACAAGAGAAAATGGTGCGTCAGCATGATGAACCTTGATACTGCTCACAAAGTAAGCAGCATGTTTGTCCCAATAGGTTCTTGGGCAATGTGAAAAAAACACGAGAAACAAATGATTCAAAACTGATTTTAATGGTCCGTTCAGAGTGGTTCAAGTGTCGCACACAGCCGTTAAATTAAGTGATGGTCGTTGGTGGTCGAAGATAAATTTGAGTTTCAATGATCCGTTCTAGAAAAAAACTTACATGTACACAGCAATTTGATGTGGGGTCAAACCCCCATTAACAGTGTTATGAGACCTAATAAGGTGACTGACTCAGGTGAGCAAGTTGCTGCAGAATTACCTAGTCATGGTAGTGAAACAAATTTAGTCTCAGATGCTGCAGTAAATTCTTGTGTTGGGTGTAATGCTAAACTTTTCCCTCTAGTTACTAAACACGGTAGAGTATGGAAAAAAACAGAACATCTTAAAGACTTGGTTTGTTAATGAATTTTTCCTTTTCCAGGGTATATGCATGAAGGAATAGTATCTTAAACACTTTCATAGTATTTCTTTGCACCTTTTACATTGTACCTTGATGTTTTCGCATTAGAAAGATTTATATAGACCTTTGTTCATTTTTTTTGTAAGATGTATCGTTTATTTTGTTTATTAAGGAGGGGGGATGTTGTAGGGAGTATGTACAAGTGTTACTCGCGTGAGGAGAAAGATGATTCCAATGCTAGAATCTGGTCTTAAATTAGTGGGCAGTTGGAGATCGGATTCCGGTGTTGGAGAATGTGCGTTGGTGGGCTTCATTGTCAAAATTCAATAAAGAAGAGTTTTTCTTACCTCTTCTTTGGACATTGGCTCGTTATTTCGCTACCACGGTATACCAACCATTATGACTTTTAGTCAGAAAAACAATGAATTCCTGATATCTGATAGAGACATCTAGCTGCAGATTCCTTATCTTTGAAATCTCCCGACGCACCAGACTGGATCTGGTATTTTTTTTAAGCAGTAGCTCAGTGCGTCGGTAGAGGGCGTCGTGCGACTCTGTAGTGATGTCGACCCTCAGATGTGATGTTGACTGGGTCCATATATACCCCCTTCCGACTCGCTGACATCAGTTTCTTCTTTTCGACTCGCACTTTCAACGCAGATCCGTTAGCGGTTACTCATGCCGTTTTTTGGCCTACTTCGACGTTTTGTCGAACAGAACAGTGTGCCTTTCTCTCCATGCCCTTGGGGTTCAAGCCTTGTGGGTCCTGTGGACGGCAAATGATTGCCATAGACCCTCATTCTATTTGTATGTGGTGCCTCAGGGAGCACCATGACTCAGAGGAGTGCAACTTCTGTCGTCAACTTTGCCCGAATACACTGTGGGAATATCGTATGAAGCTCCTAGCGGGGCGATGTCAGTCTGTAAGTCTTCCAAAACGTCCCGAAGAACTCTATCTCCTTCCTGCTCCACGGACCGCCCGCTCCTGGAGCTGTTCCCGTGGACGTCGCTCTCCATCGATGTCCCGTGGTAAGTCAAGACACAGGCGGTCAAAGTCGCGGCATCCCCCATCTTTGCCGCGGAAAGCCTCCTTCCACGTCTCCTCCCGTTCTTCGGTTGAGGAGTCGGTACACGAGTCCACCCCATGCCTCCCTGCCTTCCCTGGAGCCTGGGCAACTATGACCCAGAATCGAGAATACTATACATCCCTTCATGCTATCTTTGGGTCTTCACCTTCCCCTGGAGCGCCTTGGGGCCCAAAGGCGCTCCAGGGGAAGGTGAAGCGTGACTGTGTCCACGCCATTGCCCTCTGCCCCAGTCCAGCCTTCTGATTCCATTGCCAAATCTGTTTCGACACCGGTGCACAGCCCTTCAGGGTTCCCACCTTTGGCACCTGTCTCCAATCAGCTGACTCTGGTGACACCACTTCCTTGTTCCGGCGCTGAGACGTCACTTCTTCAGAGCCGGACGGCGTCTGATGCTGTGCTGGTGGTACCGCCTGTCTCAGACACCTTCCCTCCGCTCTCTGTGGAGCCCCATCCTGTCTTTCCCTCTGAAGAGCATGATTTTGGAGGTGATTGGGAGGATTTGTGGTTTTTACACTGCCCAGCCTCCTATGGAGGATAGTTGGCTGACTGAGCTTGGTGAAGCCAGTGGTTTGGAGTCTTCCCCAGCTTCGGGCCTCCTTTCTCCTTCTGGCCTTGCTACAAGGGCGAGCTCCTCTCTAACTGACATGTTGAGGTGGGTTTCTGTTGTTTTGGATTTGGCACATCCTGCTGTAGAAATGACTACTTATCCTTGACTTGGCATCCTCCTTCAGCGCAAACAGGGGTAGAGACGGTGCTTCCCTATAGTGAAGCCCTATATGACATTTTGTTGGAGGCTTGGGCTAAACCCGATACAGGGGCCCCTGTGGATCGCTCGATTTCTCATAGACACCGTCCTGCCCCTGATGATCCGGCCTGTCTCCTCCGACATTCTTCTCACAGTTTTGTGGTACAGGCCTCCCAAGTTCTCAACTCAATTCCTACTCTCCCTCCAGACAGAGAGTCCAGAAGACTAGATACTTGTGTCAGGCATATTTTCTCCTCCACCAGTTCTGTACTGCGATCCCTTAATACTTCTTGCGTTCTCAGACGCTTCTCGCACACATTGTGGGATTCATTGGCACGCCTGCTTCCCTCCCTTCCGGATGAGGCCCAGAGTGATCTTGACCAGTTAATACGGGATGGGCAACTAGCAGCTAAATTAATAATTCAATGTGGTATGGATACCACTGACTCCGTAGGTCGGGCCATGACCTTTTCAGTGGCACTACGTTGGAACGATGGATTAAACCCAGATCTGTGACTGGGGGTGAGTGATTGAAAAGTTTCAGCACTCCGTCCATCATCTTGTTGAGTTTGCTATGTTTGCACTATGTGGCGATGGGTATGCCCGGACGTGGGTCCCTTGCTCGCTGTGTCTCTGGATTCAAGCTTTCCTACATATGGTAATTTGCTCGCTTTGTGCAGATTCACTATTGCCTTGTTGCCGGCCGGTTCCTCATGGAACATCTTCTGTATGCCTCACAGGATTTTCTGGGTATACCTATATTTTTGTTTCCCTTACAGGGGATTTTCTATTGTAACACTAGAACGATTGTACTTGCAGCTTTTCGCCTTGCTTGTGCCCTATTGGGATGTAGATTGCGCCCAAGCTCCTTTCGTTCCATGGAGTTTTCCTTCCTCTTTATTGTGGCGTTGATCAGTATTTTCTGACACACACGTCTTTTCCGATCAGAGTTTTGGGATGCGTAGTATAGTCCCCTCCCTGCGGTATCTTGTGTCCGGTCAGTGTCTCTTGCCCTGCTTTAACGGACCGCTGTTGATATTCCGGATGGGATGGCCTTTCTGCTCCTTTCTTGGGCACCCGTGGTGCTTGTTTGTTTAAAAAAAATACAACGTTATATTTATATTTAGTAAGTTTCATATACATCACTTCATATGTGAACATGCAACAACGTTTTCTCCTCCCTTTTTCTGCTGGTGTGTTTTCAGATTGAGGCAGTTGCCCTGACTCCACCTGCGAGTCCATCATTTCAAGGGCCTGCTTTCTTGTACGGCCGCCCGTGGTCTCTTTTGGCTGCTTCATTCTTGCAGACCGATGTCTGTCTTTTCGCTTTGGGGAGCTACCTTGTCTCTTCTTGTTACCACACCTCTCTTCGAGGTCTGCTATCGCCCATGGCCTCTATCTGCCTATCTCGTTATTCTTCAGCCCTCACCATATATTCCTTGTTCTGTGGGTGGCTGCTGTTTAACTCTTTTAGCGAGGGTTTTTGACCCTTGGTCTCCTAGTTCTCTTAGAGTGGTTAGTGAGGAATGAGGTTCCTCTTTTCGACTGCTCTTTTCTTTGCGGTTTTCTCTTTTTTTTTTCCTACACTGAACACACTTTTGCATCTCTAGCCCATTCGCGGTTCGTTGTAGTTGTACCAGTCCTTCTTTGATTTCGTGCTCTCTCTTCGAGAGTCCCTTCCTCTTGTTGTGTCTTCACTTCCATTTGGAAGCTGTAGAGGAGTTTTTTCTTCATATACAGTGGTATATTGAAGGCTTTTTGCGATATCTATATGTGGTATTCTGCAGGATTTTTCTTCTGATAGATTGTACTTCCTGCACTTTTTTCTGTTTCCGGTCTCTTGTAGAGATTCTCTTTCCTGGACTCTATGCTTGTATTCTTGTATGTTCTGCAACACTTTTTGGGTTCAGCTTTTCATGCATGCTGTTATTTGCACTTCTGCTTGCTTCTTAGGCACTTTGTCCCTGTTCGATGATGTACCCTCTATATCTTCTCCAGGTCCTCCTCTGTGTGACTCACTTACTATCGGATGTTTTGGAGGCATTCCTATTCTAATCTTCTGGGTGTTAGCTTTTCATGAACAAAGATGCAGGTCTTGAATTCTCTCTAGCGAGGTTTTTCAACCTGCAGTTTTCCTTCATGATATAACCTTCTGGGTCTGTTGCAGCTGCACCAGTCAGTTGGCCTTGTTTTCTTGTGTCCGCTGACATTCTTTTCCTTCTGTGTGTGATGCTTCACACACTTTCCATTTTCTTTTCCAGTTGTGTGGCTCATTTTGATCTAGTACTCTTGTTGTCTCCGACATTATCGTGTGATAATTGGGTCCTTGCTCATATTTATAGATTATCTATACCTATGTATATATGTGTATGTTTGTGTGTATGTATATATCTTCTTCCTTCTTCTCTTACAATTACCAGTGTTATCTTTTTTCTTCCCATCTGAGTATCTTTATTGGTGCTTCCAGAGGTGCTACCTCTGTCTCTTGTATTTTCTTTATCTGGACAGCTGTTCTTTGTTGTCGTTGCAGTCTTCTTGTTCGAGTATTGCTCCATGCTCTCCCTTGTGCATGGGTTCTGGTTTCCCTTCTTTCTATCGCTAAGAAACAATTTGGCTACGGCGACGAACTATAGCTCAGTAGCGGTGCCTTCTGTCCTGGGTTCCCCCCCTCGCAGCCGACCCTGTTTCAGGTTCTGCCGTGTCAGTCCAATAATTTTTGGTTGATGTGGAATGTTGTTTCTGGACACATTTTTCTTCCCCTGCCAGGAGTACAGCTCATGCTTTTTCTATCTTCTGCATTCTTTACCTGTGGTTCCTACCACAGTTCTTGGGCTGCAGAGCAATTTCTTGCTCACCTTCCTGCCTTAGAGTGGCTCGTCTCTTCTGCTTTTTTATGCTCAAGCTAGACAGCGGCTATTTCTACTTCAGGATTTTGATCTAATCACTTTGCAAGCCCTCCTCCAGGGATGATTTTGCTTTGGGATCCAATTTAAAGATAAGGAATCTGCGGCTAGATGTCTCTATCAGATGAACAAGGTACTTACCTTCGGTAATGCCTCATCTGGTAGAGACAGGATCTAGCCGCAGATTCCTTACCGACCCTTCCATCCTCCCCATTCTGCGAACTGAATTATTCCTACCCGCAGTATCCTGCTTGATATTGGGATATTCCTCCTGCTTGATTTTGGGGTACTCCTCCTTGCAGATACATCTGTATTGACCGAGAAGAAGATATCTCTTTTTTGGCACACTGTTTCCATGGCCAGTTTCTGTAAGTTGGTCAGAGTTTTTGATGCGGAATGTAGTCACCGAAGAAACTGACGTCAGCATGTCTGGAGAGGTTACATATGGACTCTGTCGACGTCACATCTGATGGTCGAGGTCACTACGGAGTCGCAGGACGCCCTCTGCCGACGCGCAGAGGTACTGCTGAAAAATGTTTCTGGATCCAGTCTCGCACCTGGGGGGGAATTCAGAGGTAATGAATCTGCGCCTAGATCTTGTCTCTACCAGATAAGCTGTTGCCGAAGCTAAGTAACTTGTTCTTTGGGAACTGCCAGTCTTAACTGCTTTTTCTCCATTCTAAGTGACTGCTGGTCAACCTTATTCAGTGGTGTGTTTCCGAGCAGAGAGAAAGCGCTACCATTGCAAGTATTTTTTATGTTTTATTTATTTTTATTTTTGTATTTATTTAAACCAGGGATGATAACGAGTGGAGCCGTTCTGCTTCTGATGTTTTTATTTTGACTGTTCAGTTTAAGTTTGGATTGCAGCAAGCCTGCGCCTGTTCTGTGTATCATATGGTGGGAAATGTAAAGGGCTTTGAAGCAGATGCGGTTTGTGACGCGTAGCAGGTGCAGTGTCTTGAGGGCAGGAGTAACTGTTTTGGTTTAGAAGTTGTCTGATTGTAATTCTGCTTTCTGTATAGCTTGCTGATTAGACGTCTTAAACACCCTCACAGAATCTGTTGGATCAATCAATTAAGAATGGTCGCTGCTAGACGACACGAAGAGTGCCTGCCCGCAGTGACTTTAATCCTCGTATCATCAGAATTTTCGAGGCATTTATCATGTGGAAAGTTTTCCCATAATTATCAATCATGCAATTTATCAATACGTACACCTAAACATGAGTGAAAACTGAATAATTCGAGCTGAATTTTTGTAATCCAAGCCCGATCCATCCTTATTCTTCTGGAAGAGCGCTCTCCCCAATTCAATGCATTTAAATGTTTGATGTCATCATAACTATCTAGTTAGTTACTTTTTATTCATGGTATCGTTTGGGTTGATCTGTGGCTTTCCTGATGAAGGCGCATGGGTTGCCGAAACATGCGTAGACTCGATCCTACCAACCATCAATTATGATCTAAGCCACTTATATCATGATACATAAAGAAATAGATTAACTGTATTGTATAACACCTGAAGAAAATCTTTTTTAGATATTGGCTATATACGTGTAACCAGACTATGAATTGACACTGGATGCATTGTCTTAGATTACTCATGGGATAGCAATGTGTCATGTTTATTTATTGTATTTATTCTTTATATGCAGTTCATTATTAGATAATTAAAATTCTTTTTACATTATTGTGTTGCTTGGCCTTGTGATTATGTATATACAACATTAGATGTAGAGTGAAATATAGACTGCCTATGGGTTTTTGTATACAGTAGATTAATCAAGACATAACCGCAATAGAGCTATTGATGCCAGCATCCAGTGAGAAAGACCTAAGTAAGGGAAGATGCATCTTAGTGTTTGCATTGTTTAGAAAGTGGTTCTGAAAGTTGTAACTTGTTTTGTGGTGAGATGTTTTCATGTATGGTTCGATGGTGGGTGAGACACAATGCACTCTACAGTCATTGCGTGTGTCTGGCATTGAGGGAGCCAAAATGTCTGGCATTGAGGGAGCCAATTCTAGATGCTTGTGTATATTTCTGTGGCCAGTGAGGTAGAATCCTCTTACATCAAGGGGGGATTCCCCGTGTTATCAGCTTTGAATAGGGGAATCTTTGGTGCCTAAGAGAGATGTATCTCTCTTGTGACGCACACATATATTTCGGTATTTAGTGGGAAATCTTCAATCAGTGTGTAAATGTCCTTTACCTCCAGTTTACTTTAAATGTCTGGCGTTAGCCAGGACCTTTTGATTTTTCTGAAATTCTGTGTTTTATATTCAAATAGGGATTTTTTGGCGACCCTCTTCATCCATTGACCTGTGATTGTGACAGAAATGTGAGTTGCATCCATTACAGCAAGAGGCAGTGAGGCGGCAAACTTCCCCCATTGGCTAACTTCACTGTGATTAATGACATTCTTCTCTTTCACAATGATCAACTCTGCAATCAGTGTAGTTCCTTTCAGTGCCAGGAACTATTATCAAAGCGTGTGCTTTTTGAGATCAAAAATACTTTGGTTCTTAGTAAATGGTTATTTTTTACGTTGGTGGGTTCCCTGCAGGCCCCTCAACAATAAAGTAAACAAAAGAAAAGCATAGTTACCAAAAAAGCACTGTTAAAGCGAAAAGGCTGGTAGCTAATGTCAGACCTATTGGATTTCTCAATGCTTGTTTTTCTGGTCACTTCTCTTGTTTTCGTGCTTCATGGTGATCAGTGAAATCCACATCACCTGCTTTAATGGTGAATTTCCGTTGTTCATTGGGCAGTACATCTCTCTTGTTTCTGTGGTCTAGTACAATGCCTTTCACTTGCAGCTAGTGTACTTGGTGTTTTGGTCCTTGGATAGCTGCTTTCTCCTAGTCAGAGTGGTGCTTCATAAATTCTGTAGTGAGGTTTTCTGCTGACATATCTAGGAAAATGCACCCTCTATAAAAATATGTGGTTGGCTTCATTGTGGTTTTTAGAGTTACTAATGCGGATTTCTATTTTGCCCCTATCCTGACAGATTCAAAATGACGTCCGACCTTGGAAGTAGCCTCACCTCCATTGACTGGCTGCCTCAGCTCACCTTAAGAGCCACCATGGAGAAGGGACATGCTGCCCAAGCACCCACTGGACCCCGTAAGGGCCCCGGCTCACCCACTGACCCTAACGCTATCCTCAACAAAGAGGAAGCGGCGGCCCACCGGGATGGCAAACCTCCCTACAGTTACGCCAACCTTATCACGTATGCCATTAACTCTTCATCTGCTAAGAGGATGACTCTGAGCGAGATTTATCGGTGGATCTGTGAGAATTTCCCCTACTACAAGAATGCTGGCGTGGGATGGAAGGTAAGTCAGCAATGTGTATTATGCACTGGCGGATTCTTGACCTCCTGTTATTGAGTATTTGTTAATAATGGTGCAGGAGATTATTAAACCATCTTACCTATGGATGTGCAGTGTCTTGTTTTGCCGTTTAGTTGCGTGGATGTGGTTGTATATATTTAATGAACATTTTGGAGTTTAGTTTGTATTTTGAAGCTTGTATATGGACTACGTTGGACTTTATTGGTTGAGCCTTGTACAAGTCATTAAATTGCCCATTTTCAATAAATCTTTGTCCAGGGTTTACGTAATAATCCTGTTTTGGGGTGAGCGGTTATTACAGATGTGCCCTCTTGATGTTGCCATGTTAGAATTTTTGAAAGGTTATGTAAAAGAATGTCGGGTAGAGTTTTGAATAAATATTTCCATCAGTTGTATTAAAGTTTAATGAATAAGCACGTAAAACCCTTTTTTGAAAGGTTGTGTTGGCTTTTGGAATATTTGGTAAAAATCTTTAAGTGATCACGATTTATCCAAGCATAGGCAAAGCCAATAGGTTACTCTTTTATAACCTACTGGCTTTGCCAACGTCTTCTAGCCATGCTGCACACCATTGGCATGATAGCTTACGGCATAGTAAAAAGGTAAAAAAAAAAAAAAGTCACAATGACTCAGCCGCGTGATTTTGTAGGCGCCCATGCTCTACTGCGCATAAAAGATGTGGGTGCCATTTTTTGTAATTTGCCAATCCAAGATGGAGCAGTAAATAAAATAAAAAAATGATGGGGTAAAAGTGTTTTTGAGTAGGATGGGCCGGCAGCAATTTGCTGCCTGGTCCTCAGCCCTATAAAACTATTTAAAGTCCATGTTTGGGAGGAGAGGGCAGCCATTATGATAGAGATGGACAGCAATTTGTATCCGGAGGGGCATCAATGATGTTCGGGAGAGGGCAGAAACGTAGCTCTGATGGTAGGGGTCAGCAAAGAGGAGCGGGCTGGTGAAGCAGGTATCAGGTGGGTTAGGGTGTGAGAAGCACACGAGGAAGAGTGCAAAATGGACTTGTGTAGGTGAGACAGACCACTGGAAAATACATGGAGTGCCTAAACAAAATGAAACAATAGTGCCTGAAAAGTAAGCAGTGGAAGGGCACAATGCTCCAGGGAGGAACAAGCACAAGCAGTCCAAACATGCTTTACGCCCTCCAGGGTCTCTCGCAGGGTGTTAGAACCACCTTGGTAGAACTGCGCTTACCAAGCCTGATGGTAGCAGGCTGCCCCCTGTTGTACTGCCAAATGGCGAGGACTGGCTGTCTGGCATTACTTGACTTAAGTATGGCGTGGTACAACATATTCTTGATTGCTGGATTAACATGCTCTATAACAGTAACCTGGGATTGTTTCCAAGACATCTGTGATGTTTTTAAAATAAGGTTCAAACACAGTAATCATGCAAGCTTACATTGACCCATTTATCAGTTGCTGACTCCCAAAAGATTTTTTCTCTGGGGAAGGCTTCTGCCAAACCATTCGTTCCTGAAACTGGTCCACCTTAGACTTATCAATGAAGGCATAACTGCTTCTGTTTGAATGTAGACATCAAAGGCTTTTAAAACCAGCCCAAGTTGCAGGCATCATTAGATATGGCACTTAGGAATAGCAGAGCAATGGCACAGCAATATTTGTCAGGCTTGCTAAGCAATCCTTGTGCTCACCACTGTATCCTTTCACCCCACCCAGAAGTAATGCTAAAGTTCGCTTTTGAGCTGGTATTTCTAGAAATGCAGGGCACACAGGGTCTGCCGAATAAAATCCCATGCGACATGTTAAACCTCTGCTAGCCAGCCATGACTTCCTTTGCCTTCTGTCACTTCCATATTCTGTGAAACACACAAAATGTGAGGGGAACTGTGCTTGCAAATACTCTAAACTATTCTCAGTCGCTCTGGATAGCATTCTAGCTTATTTCTCCCACTGTGCCACTCTAGACGGAGGTCGACTTTTTATAGTCCGTGCCTTGCAAGTGGGGTATTAGCCCATTACGTGTACAGAATACTTTCGTTCCAGAAACGAGCACCATAATCCTTGTGGTAACAAAGACTAAAGATGCACCTTACCATATATTCTGTAACATATTTAGCAAATGCGGTAGATCACTTTTGGCCCGATATGAAACCATTAAATCATCTGTATACATAAAGCAATGAACCACCTCCTAGTTTACACCAAGAGGAGAACTGCATGTGTTCAGTGTTATTCAGCGATAATGTTGTTTATTTTGTTCGCTTTCTTGTGTGCATATATGGGTGGTGTATGTAGATTGCAGACTTAACAGGGCAGTGTGCAAGACCTGAAGAGGGAGCAACTTTACTTTGTTTATAAGGGTGAGGGGGAAGGAGGTTTGGTAGTGGAAGCTCTTTGTTAATGTATGTTTGAGGTGCTTCTCAAGAACCACCCTGTAAAGTGGTCCTGTGCTCTATAGCTTGGGATTGCACTGTGCAAATACCCTTACTTACAACATAAATTCAAGAGACTTATTATTTAATACATTTTTTAAACTAAAGTGGCCAAACTTGTATGAAAATAGCACAGTGGTTCTTTAGCACAATCGCAGTGTAATATACAGTTATCCAGAGCTAGGTAGGAGATGTGTTTTTTTAAGAAGGCAGAAATTACAGCTGCAGAGCGAAGGCTGACCAACATGAACAAAGTATCAAACTTTATTCATGGAGTTTGACCTTCTTTCTGGGCAGCCAATGACCCTGTAATGCTGATAAAATGTCTTAGATGAGTAGATAATTTACAGTGTTTTTTTTCTCTGCCAACAGGAGGGCAGTCATAAGGAATTTATTGTTGATTTCCAGTCTCAGCACCCTCTTCTTCCCTTTCCACCATTACCTTTAGACTTCAGAGTGCAGTTGTGTGTTTGAGAGCACCATGGGATGCCCATGACTACACTAATCTGCATGCATTCTCAGGTCTAACCTAACAGCTCAGATATAGACAGACGTTATATTATTAACAATATGAGCTTGCGGAGTACTGCTGGCAGAGGGGCTTAGGCTACACTAACATATGGGCTCCCTGGAGTACATGATTTGTTGGAGCTAAATTTGTGAGCTTCTATTGAAAAGAGTGCTTGTATTGCACTTTTAGGCTTGTGGCAAAGCTTACACCCAATATTGGAAAGCAAGGTGGATATGGTAGCAAGCAAATGATCATCGCTAAAGGCCTGATTTGTTTATTGTGAAATGTTACAATAAAGGTAGTAGGCCTGACATATGTATTGTGAAAAGCTAAAGATAGTCTTTTGTATTGCCAACTGAATTGTATCTGACGTTGTAATTTTATGACGGGTTGCCTCATGGTTGCCATGTGGAAAAGTTTACACTCAAAACTGTGGGCATCAATTGGCTTTGGTGACAAACCTGATTGTTGCACTGGGAATAGTTATATCCACTGTCAGGCCTGATCTGCTTATAATGGAAAGTTATGACAAAGGCAGTAGGCGTAGGCTAGTTGTTGTGGAAAGCGTTTCTTAAAACCAGTAGGCCTTTTATCAGCAAGTTATCAAATTGTGTTACAGGCTATAGACCAATATTTTGTGACCTGTGAGATCAGTTTACTTTAGTAGGTAAGGGTTTTGGTGTTGGTGATCAACCCGAACAAACCATGGGGATAGAAACTGTACTACTTTAATCCTTATTAGGCTTTCTTTGGGGGGGGGATTTATATTGTTTTGACAATTTTTTTTTTTTTAAACATATTTGTAATTTTATTATGTCTGATATCTCTGATGGTTGCTATGCTTATGCCCAACACAAGAGTCAATGGGCCTTTAAGGGTGGATTACTGTGTCAGAACCTATAAATAGGTATTTTGTTACATGGAATTTCAAAGATTACCATAGGAAGTAAGTATTTTGATGTTTGTTACCCCCCACTGTCAAACCACGGTCAGGTACTTTGTTACATGAAATTTCAGTTTATCTTTGTAGGGGAGGATTTTCTTGTTGATTTCACATTTTGACAAACCCTAGGAGTAGAAGATTTTCAGTGTAATAATTTGTTAGAATCTCCTGTGAATGCCTAATATGCTTAGCTGTCTGACAGCATCTTGTAATAAAAAATTACATAATCCATACGTCTGTGTATGTATGTATGTGTATATCTATATATATATCTATATATATATATCCATACAGAAACATAGAGGGCCTTTGAGTCAGCACTCTTCTGCCATTGGTCTGTTTGAGTGTCTTACAGTACTTCCATTCAGGACAGCATACTGCATGGGATAATGGTTCAACCCACATTAGTCATTGGTTCTCTTGCCTCTTGAATTGACAGCATTTTCTGATCACATGTGCACATCTACCGGAAAATGAGTGTGCTTCAGTGTTGGGCTGGTTGGTCAATCCATTCGTTTTAAATTTCCTTATTTCAAAGTTCCTATTTTATTTCCTTCCTTCCACTTTTTTTTTTAAAAAACCTTTTTTCTTACGAAATGGCAGCACCCCAGCCAGGGCTAATTGGCTGCTTACTTGCCACTCATTTCTTTTGCAGTGTCCTTCATCCCACATGGCCACTGCCTCTAAACCACGAGACCAATATGGAATGCTGTTGTCTAGAGTGTCTTTATTTTACTATTCTAAGCCTACCAACACATTGGTTCTAAACGTGGTGTCCATGCTTGTAGGAAACTGGCTCTTTATATATATCAAAATGAGATGTATCTTGTAAAAAGTCCAGAGGTTCCATAACTCGTGGACGGCGACTTAATAATAATGAGACCCACAACTCAAGAAGGAGATTCACACCAATTTATAAAAATAGCAAGTATATTCATATATGTTTAGGCATCGAAGAAAATCGTTCAGGTAAGTGCATTTTTAAATATGAATTATTTTTATTTCAAAAAGTTGACACAGTGCAATTTCTGGAAGCTGCAATGTTATCCTATGGGATGAAAAGTCAATGCAGCATTCTGGTATAGTACAGTGACTTACGGAACCCTTCTCCAGGAGTTAAGATGAGTAATGGGCAAGGCAGCACCAGCAGAACACCATGGCACTAGGGCTGCCGGGTGCAGAGGTGCAAAACAGCGTTTGGTGCCCAATGTTATTCTCATGGAGAATGGTTGCGTTAAATAGAGGCTGCAGAATTTGTATAGGAGGCTAGTCGGGCTGAACCAACAGGGGGGCTCAGGCCTCCTGATGCTCAGGGACGTAGGGACACCTTTTCTCCGCTTCTCCATGCGTGTGCAGAGGTGTCTTTAGGCATCTGGTTTTCTTACCGGGAGCAGTCGCGGTAGAGGGGGGCCTTTGTGCAGAGGCTGCAGGGGTCCGTGAGGGGTGAAACCACGATGAACTCGGACTCTGGAGAGCTGGGGGACTTCGATGGCACAGTTGGCCCACTCCCTTTCGGGCTTGGAGCGACGGGTGCTCTGGAGGCTTCAGGTTTTGGTGGTTCCAGAGTTTTTCGAGTCCTTTCTTTGGAGTTTCTGCAGGATGCATGGAACAGTTCCGCTGTTCCACAGGAGGTCTTCGTTCTTTATTGAAGGTAGGCAGTCCTCCCAGGTTTTGGAGTCGCAACAGCTGCAGGATGAGACGTCTTTCGCGCAGTTTTGACGAGGAACAGCAGACAGGCCGGCAGGGCTGGGGCCCAAGTCATTTGATCTCTCCAGTCTTCTGCTTTCGCAGCTCTTCCGTGTCCTCCTTCATAGGTCATCAGGATCTGCTCTTCTGGTGCCAGGGGCGCCCCTAAATAGTGAATTTAGGGGTGTTAGGAGAGTGTAGGGTAAGTAGCCAATGAGCTACTGACCTTTGGGGTCACTCTGCCCCCTATATGACCTCTTCTTGTTGGAAGTGGGCATAACCCTGTCCCAGAATTCTTAAGTATGTCATCACAAAGATGGCTACTTCTGAAAAAACGTGTCCCGCTGAGTTTAACACACCTTAGTGGCGGCACAAGCCTGGGAGGTGGCACCTCTACCTGACTAGCTATTTTTCCCGCCTGTCCAGGTGCCAGTGGGGCTCTGGACAAAGGGGGTCAGCTTCCTCCCCTGTTGCTCTTTGAAGTTTCTGGCCTAGAAAGCTAATCACCGGGTCATCCTTTGGGGAGGGGGGGCGTGACACCTTCTACCTGGACAGGCTTTTGTTCTGGGTCTCCTGAGAGCAAAAGGCTCTTGCCCTAGGAGGTCCATACATTGTCTCGGGTGGCAGGCTGGCAAAAACCAGTCAGGAAGCACACCAGAGGCTGGTAGGTCTTCAGGGGGCACCTCTAAGGTGCCCTTTGTTTGCATGTATTGGTAACTTCAACACTGGAATCAGTGTGAGTTTATCAATAGAGGTTTGATACCAAACATCCCAATCTTCAGTGAAGCCATCATGTAGCTGGGGAACTCGTTTTCTCCAGTGTCCAGCTCATGTTTTAAAATGGCTTCCCTGGTCACTGGTACTGGCAGTAATATGACTGACCAGCACAGGGCATATCTGCTCATGCAGGTATGCCCTCACGTAATATTCAACACCCTGCCTTGGGGCTGTCAGGCCTGCTGTAGGGGTTACTTAAAAATATTACATGCAGTGTTGGGGGACATGGCACACAATGATGTGACATGTCGTGTTTTTCACTTTTGTTCTGCACCAAGACACACAGCCTGCAATGGCAGCCTTGCATATGCTTGGTGAGGGGGCCCTTAGCTGTGCACAATTCGTGCTGTAGCCCTTAGGGACCCTCTTTAGTGCCTCAGGCCCTAGGTACCAGTGGTACCATTTACCAGGGACTTACAGATGGTGCTAAAGGTTTTGCCAATTGGGGGAAACAATTGTACAGTTTTGGGAAAGAGCTCTGGCACTGGGGACTTGGTTAGCAGGAACCTAGTGCACTTCTGGTCGAAATCACATCTGTTACCTGACAAAAAATGGGGGTGACCATGTCAAAAAGGGGTACTTTTCTACTGTGCTGGAACCTTAAAACTATGATAGACTATGTGCAATACCACTGCACAACAAACACCCTCTGCTATGTTTAATTTGGTTATTGCGGACATACATAGTGTTTTGTTTATTTTACTTTTATTCTTTTAATTTGTCTAGAATATATTGCAGAGTTTGTGAGTTATTGTGGTTGTGTCAGAAGAAGGCTGAGTCAGTGGATGCATTAGGTGTAAAGATGAGTGGCCGCTTGCATATACAATGACCTAATCCGTGCCAAAACATATCAATGACACACAAGGGTACTTTCATTCATAAGCCAGACTTAGTGTAATTGCCAACACTTATTTTTTATTAGGTCGAGCCTCGAGTAGCGCCAAGCGCTGCTCTGGCAAGACTTTATGTGAAGGGGTTTGAAAAGCTGACCAGACGCTCGTGCGTCATGGCCTTTTCCCTGCGGTTACGCGCGCGGCAGACATCTCTTTCCAATTATTGTGCCCAGACGCGGGCGCGATAATTGGAAACACATGCTGGCCGTGCGGGGGGAAAGGCCATGACGCACGAGCGTCTGGTCAGCTTTCAAAAGCCCAGGCTGCCGCGCTCGCCCCCGCTGCCGACGTCTCTGCTGTCCAGCGCTTCACTTGTTCATAAATGTATTTTCCCAGTCAGTGAGTGCATCGTCTTCTCCTCATGCCCATCAGAGGTCTACTAAAATGTACTAGGTGGCGCTGTAAGACCGATACATTACTTTTCACTATCTTTAAAAAAAAATGGAGCGACAATTAAAACGGCACAGCTACCTGTCCTACGCAATGTAAAGACAATGCAGCATACCGACTGTGCAAGTGAGCCTTAAAAGAAAAGAACGGAGAAAGTACGCCTACAACACAACGTAATGTATAATACTACTTGCCGGAGGGAAGTGAGAAGTCTTTAGATATGAGCCGATTGCGTAGTTTATACAACTAAACTGCAAATCCTTTCACGTCTTAGGGCTCTTCTCTCTTTTTTCATATCAAGGAGGCTTGTAGACCCGCGTAGGCCCTCCTCAGGGACAGCATCTCCTGCAGTTGGGTGTTCGTGGGATGTGACAGGTGACGTGTGGGCGGGCTCCTGTCCATCACTAGCATAAGGCCACTTCCTTCCAATCACGCACACCACACGGCATTTATGAGCACAGAACATGGAGCAGCCGCCTGCACTGCATGAAGGGAGCGCTCGGATCTGCAGGCATGAAGTAAAGGACAGGAACTCTCTGCTAATTACGTACCACGACAAAAACATGGCCATACAGTACGGTCAACGTAGAGCAAATTGATTTTCCTAAATTGCTTCCTTTTGGACGTTATGTCATGACATCATTTAATGCAAATGTCGCTTTTAACCATGATTGTTGTTAAAACGAATTACAACATACTGCAAAGTATTCAACAGACTAGCAATCGATTCAGTAACCCTACACGACATTGTACGCGCGCCCGTATGCCGTAATGTGGCCAATTAGACTCGTGTTGGAATCTGCAGCAGCTGCGTAATGTTATAGTACTTCCTGTCCTCGGGCGGCTCGTATTGACGATGTGTTAACCGCTTGTTTTGCACGCGCATGATTAATGGGATCCCAAAAGAACTGGAGTGAATTATTGTCTTATTCTCTTGTAACTCACTGCACACAACTTATAATGCACGGACTTAGAAATCGGATGCTCCCCCTGTGACCTGCCACAGATGGACATCGCACGTGGAAAAGCAGGCGCCCATCCGCTGGCAGGCAGACCGGTTGATGGACACTCTCAAACTGGCAAAAGATAGGTAGGTAGGTAGGTGTGCTTGGCAACACCAGGCTATAGGACATGGCTCCCTTAGTCACTAATAACTTTCACCCTAGTTGACGAATCTACACGTCTGCCGTAAAATAAAATACATAGGAGCTTATTTACAAGCCCCTTGCGCCACGAGTGCGTCCCCTTTAATATGGGAAAAAGTGACGCCCTGGCAGCGCAAGGGACTTGTAAATAAGCCCCATAGTGCACACACACATTACTTTGCGTGGGGTAAGCGTTACATGGGTGGAGCGTGGGCGTTCCCATGCATCCACTCAAGTATTCTGATGCAAACCCAGATTTACAAAGACTTGTAAAGCTGTGTTTGCACCAAAATGGTGCGTCTACCTGTCAGAGGCATAACAAGGAGAAACGTCGTAATTTCTCCTTGTTACTTCCTCTTTCCATGTGTGCTGCATTCCGCACGTTATATGTTGCATACAGTTATTTATATTATGCAGTGTTATACAGATTTAGTAAGTGTCGTACATGTAAAAGCTGCATCGTGATGTTGCTGTGATATCTTTTCTGCTGGTAGTGGAGTCTTGACAGGTTACTATTGTTTTCCTGATTTTTATATTTCGGGAACTGGTTCACTTAATAGTCTGGTTATTTATGAAGCAAAGTAGCACCAAATTCAACATGTACATTAATTGAGACTCCGGTATTCATCTCGTGCAACAGAAACGACATGAAAATCCAATCAAAAGAAGCATAAATCTTTAATTTACCGAAAAAGCTGCATGCAAATATTGTCACATCTAAGTGACAAAGAGGTAAACAAACTGCCCGTAGAATGGGTGGTATTGGAATTACACGGGTGCGTCTCTTAAAATTGTATCCTTCTCGAAGATACTAAATATAGGCCCTGACAAACAAGGGAGATGGATAACCACAAAACAATTTTTAATCAGATAGAAATAACTGTTTACCTCTCTTACCAAAATCCCATGGTGAAATTACATGACAATAAGGGCGCCACAATCTCTGCAATGTGAAAACAAAATAGTTGAGGGTGACTTTAAACTAGCCCTGGGTAAATTTCAGGATTAGAGTGCAACCAGTCCAATCAGATATGTTACTGAGAGGAGAGCTGTTCAACACGTTTGTAAATCACAAGTATCACAGATGCTTGGAGACTGGTGCATCGAGTGTACAAGATTAATGGCCAAGGAGGGCCCAGGTCGGATCCAGCCCCCCTCCACCTCATCCAAACAATAACAAGATCTGACACCTCTAACTGAGAGTGTGTACCACAAGGGTCATGTTTATTCAAAACACAACAAACCAAAACATGTCTGATTGTCACTACAAATCTTCATCTTTAGCACAACAAATTAAGATCAACAAATCATTCCTTTGCTAGTTATGATCATCCTGCACTATTTTACATATTTTCAAGGAGACTGGGCTTGCTAGTTGCATGCTTGCTCACACATTACTCAGGTACTCATTCACATTCCGTCCATCCATGCAGGTGAAACTACCTGCATCCCAAGAGGTGATGACTCACCTCTGCTGTACCGGACACCCCAACCAACCACCAGGTCCAGATGTGCAGAGAAGCTACAGCCCCATCCTTTACACTGCCACCTGCTCCCTTGACCTTCCCACCCAACTTGGTGTTAGACTTTCCATGGAATGTAAATGTCATCTGCCCACCCCTGTGCCATTCCAACTTTTTTGGGGTGAGGATCGACTGTAATTGGAATGTCTGCTGATCTAGCTTACTTTACTGCCTTACCAGATCCCAATAGCTATCACCTCGTGAGATCATAAATAACCCAAAATTAAAACATGGGGTTGGGTGGGTGATCATTTTGTCTTTGGAGCATCCTGCAGTCTGGAACTGCAGGAAGGAAAAAGTCGAATCCACGAAGGCGCCTTCCATATTTGACTGATCCATCTTGATGTACCAACCTGTGCAATGATGTCACTCTCTTGTGACTAACCTCTTGCCCCTTTCCTCCCCCCACCCCCCTCCCAGGGGGCAGGTTGCTGGCTTTAAGGAGCACCCGCATGGTCACCCCCACCCCTTATGCCCAGAAGGACAAAGAGTTGCAAGAGTGTGACAATGTTAGGGATCCTCGGGTGCCCCTGGTCTACCACTGCTCACCTCTAAGTGGGGCAAGCTCTTTCATACTTTTTTCTTCTGTTGATGATTTATATGCCAGAATAAATTTTCAACACTCAATATATCAATGTCTGAGTCCCTCCTGTCAGTAAAGCACAGACCACTGCAGTGCCCGACCCTGCAGCCACAGAAATGGTCGTGGATCCTGTTCCAAGATGTAGAAGAGATTTCACTTGAAACTTAAACTCTTTTTAGGAGACAAAGGTCTTAACATAGGATAACAAGCATTTGCAATGCAATAGGTCTCGCATTTACGCGAGTGTAAGCTATTGGCTTTGTAAATGATGATGCGTTTTATTTAGGTTTCAAAAACGAAAACATAAATAAAAGGCATTGTCATTTACAATGCCAATAGCTCAAACTCGTGTAAATGCGAGACCTGTTGCATTGCAAATGCTTGTTCTTATTGCTCTAGCTCCATTCATGGCGTATATGTCGTTTTCTATGCTCATTATAAGGGACTTCAGGTGTGTTGCCTTCAGCCATTGGCTTCTTTTGCTCCAGAAACGTCAGCCATTGGCTGGAGACATTGTTTCTCACATCTTGGTCAGCCCATAGGAGTACTCCAGTATCACTGTTTTTCTACTGGGGAGCACACAAAGTATGTGAAAACCGTTACAGAAAAAGCATTGCTTTATTTTTATTTTTTTACTGTAACATCAATTTGTCAGCTGCTTTGAAAGCGTTCACCCCCGTGTTGCAGCGCCGCTTGCTGGCTCATGTAAACATGGCACCATCTTCTGCATACTGTTAGGATGGTTTTTTAGGTCGAGCTTTCGAGACCCGTTGTAACTTCTCTTGTGGGCTTAAAGACATCCTCCTACTTTTGATTTGTTTGTTTCAGTGACCGTTAAAATTCCTTGTTTGCTAGTGGTCAGTCATGCCTCTTTGTCCCTCCTTTTTCCCTTCTGTTCCTCCCATGCAGCAGGAACTAAGTACTGTCTCATTCCACTATGGTTTTTTATGTGTTCTGTGGAGGACTATTTCTTTCTTGTTTTCCTGGTCTGTTACTGTTTGCCTGTGTTCAGTTTTGGTGCCATAGTCGCTTACATATAAATATAGTATTTCTCCCTCCCACCTCCTTCTAATGCCACAGTTGTGTTAGTGCTGTCTCCTGTGCCATGCCTCCCGCTCCCTTAATTGTATTTATTTAGCCTTTTTGCACTTTTCATGCCCACCGTCAGTTGGGCTTCTTTTTGGTAGGATGTTTGTTTTGTTTTGGGCTTTCTTTTAAAGGGGATTGGACTTGTTGAAGTCTCGTCTCCCACTCCTTGTGCTCCTGTTCCATCTCCCACCCCTCCCGCTATTTTACAACAGCTGCATCCTAGTAGCAGCCACCGTTGTATCATACTTTCAGGCAGCTTTGAAGTGAAAGCACGAAGTGGTGCTTCTACTTACAAAAATGCTTGTTTCCCGCGTCCGTGTTTGTTTTTCCAGATATTGTGCTTAGAAAGAATTAATCACTGTGCCGACGGTTTGGTTGTATTATACTTTAAGGTAACTTTAAATTGAAAGCACAAAGTGGTGCTTTTATTTAGAAATGCTTGTTCCCACGTTGCTGTTTGCTTTATAAAATGGCGCGCGCTTAGCCCCAATCTCGCATATCACAACCGAAGCTCAGCTTGCGAGTTGCAACTATTTCTATCTGGCTGAGAAGCTTCTGTCCAAGACGGGGCGGAGCTAAGAAAGAGCTCCCCGTGATCAGGCAATTGTGCATGAAGAGGTAAGATCCTCGAAGGGAACAGATGCTCCCATCACGAAATTCCGTTTGCAGCCTGCTTCCGTATCTTTTCCAGTGTTCTTCTTTACTGCCTTCCTTGCTGTTACCGTGCCTAGGTTCAGAATCTCTTCCACCTGCTTTTTTGTATGTCGAGCCTAGCGCAGCGCGCATGCGCTGCTCTATGGGAGGCTTCATGTGAGCACTCTAAACTTTTTTGTGTGGGTCTGACTCCCCCAAAGCATTCGGTTGGCTGTTGGCTGTGTCATTCTCTTATTGTACTACAGTAGAATGAGAGGGACCCCTTTTGTCTCACCAAGGGAGTAGGGTACTATCAACAAGTAAAAACAGTTTATCCTGTGGTTCCTACACACTCAATTGGAAGCAAAGATAACTCACATCTCAGCAAGCAACACAGGATAGAATAGAAATATTTCAAAGCCCACACAATAAGCACAAAAGATTTTTGTCAAAGTAGAAATTAGTACAAAGTTTTATTAAAAATATACAATTGCTGGTTAAAAAACTATAAAAACAATCCAAGAAATGTCCATTGAATGTCTATTTCATTATTAATTGGGAAGTACAAAGGATCTAATTCATCTACTACGTGCACACTCTTAATACCCTTACCTAGTAAGGGAAACAGAATTATCAAATTACAATGACAGCCTAGTGTTGAGAGAGAAAAACAAACAGACAATATACTTTGTCATTTAGCTAAACACATTCGTAAGGACAATTTTTTTAACTGAGACCCGATACCATTAGTCGTATTCTAGTATCTACAGATCCAGTCAACCCAACGAATTGTGTAACACTTGCGTCGACGCGTTTCGATGGAACTAATGTTAATATCCCATCTTTTTCAAGACAATATTTATTTGTACTCTCAGTATTGCACTGTAACGTTGCCCCAGAGATGGATTCTTATTTTGCACTCTAAGCGTATTAATAATATGCTTATCTTCATCAGGTTGACACCATTCAACCAAGTCACCCCGCCTTAGGGGTACCGTTTTGCACGATCTTCTACGGTCTCACTAAGTGCCATAGTTTGTTTTGGACGTGATTCTACAGATGTATCCCAGTTGAGAAATATATAAAAGTTTGAACCACCAGATCTACTGGTATTTTTGCCTCAGTTGAGTCTCCTAGTTTAAATTAGGGAGCTCGCTCTTGGAAAAACGCGGTATGACGTCGTCGTCCAAGAGAAGAATAAAAATATATACAGCTTCTCCAATGCTCATGCCCTTTCTGATATTAAGCCTCCGTGAAGCATTCCCGTCGGAGCCTAAATGGTTCTCCTCGTATTAGCGATATTCTAATTTCTGCTTTGACAAAAATCTTTTGTGCTTGTGTGGGCTTTGAAATATTTCTATACTATCCTGTGTTGCTTGTTGAGATGCGAGTTATCTTTGCTTCCAATTGAGTGTGTAGGAACCAAGGGATAAACTGTTTCTACTTATTCTCTTATTGTAGCCTGCAAATGGCTAAAGGCGTGCGCATGTCCCACCTTTTTGTCAAATGTTCACTCCCACAGCGTTTTGCTTGGCGGAGCGAGCAGCGGCGCGCAGGGTGGCAGCTGTATTCCTGTCCTCGTGGGTCAGGTTACACGCATAGCGCCGTGCTTTCGGGAGCGAGCAGCGGCGCGCAGGGTGGCCTGCTACGTGACACACAACGCGCCGCCGTGCCTTGGGTTTGAACTCCTCATTCTTTACTAAGTTGTTTTCTCCTTACGTTCATGTGCCGAGCTCGTTTCGCACCCGGCGAGCACGGGACGGAGCATGTGTCTCATTCTGAGAGGTAACACACGGCACACTCACGAGGGACATCAGTGTCTCTTTGTATCTGCGAGTGCCAGCGTCTTTCTGGTCGCCTGATTGTGAGAGCAGAAAACAAAACTACCAGAACCAAACTAGCCGTCTCATTCTCGCAGGTCATGCACATGCAGTAGAAACTAGGCTTGTTCAGAGAGAAACTGGATTAGTGCCTCATTTTCAGGAGTACATGAAGGGAACCGAGCATGTCATTCTCAGCGCAGATGTGTACGCAGGGTATTGGTCTCTCATTCCGAGAGAACAAACACACGGGCGACCAGTTGAAGGGGGAACTTGAGTACCACATGTACAGACCAAGCATGTCATTCTCTTAGAGCAGAGAACCATTGTCGGAAAGAGGCTGACTGGGGAGATGGAGATCTTAGTTTCATAGACAAGGCGGGCTCACGCGCGGAGCCCGATTGCCGGTTACTCACAGCAGCGCACACAGCAATTCCTACAGAGCAGACTCGCGCGGGACGAGGGTCACGTTCTCTCAAAGCGGACCCTCGCGCAGGGCTGGGCAGTCTCATTCACTCCGCGCAGGCAAGTCACACGCTTGATCGAGCTAGGGCTCTCGCAGACTAGACGCATACAGGGAGCTCAGTGAACTCATTCTCTAAAAGCAAAGACGCGCAGGACACCCGAGCGTCTCATTCCCATCGTGACACGCCAGGAACACGAGTTTCGTGTTCTCACACAGCGGGTTAGACGAACGCAGGATTAAAGCCTCGCTCTCATAATTTGGTTAGATGTATAAGAGGAGCCCGAGAGTGTATCATTCTGATTCTGACACCTAAGTGTATCATTCTCACAAACATGTACACAGAGTCCGAGGGAGTATCATTGCCACAAACACGCACCCAGAATCTGCCTCCTTCTCACATAGTGAGTGAAGCCGAGGGTATCAATCTCACAAACAGCCCATACAGAGTCTCACCAACACGACAGATGCCCAGGGGAGCCCAGGAGTTCATCGTTCTCATAAAGCAAAGAATAACGCACGCGGACTCCCTTTGTTTTCCTCCGGGTCTAGTATTTTCAACGAACAGCTCATCAGCCACTCCACTGTGAGAACAAGCATGGAGGTCGTAAAGTATCAGCTGCATCCTTTGGATCAATAGCTTTTTATTGCATTTGAAAATTAATTGCGTTTTGTGTGTCTGCAGTAGGGAAAGCTCACGCCCGAGGCAGCAGAAAGCCCTGGTCCTGTTGTTTCTCCCCTGCCGTCTCCCATCTCAAGAACCTACAAGCACTTCTTTCATTCCTTTTTATTTTTTGCATTTTAATATAGTGCAAATAAAGGTTTCAAAGCGCTTTACATGAGCATTAGTTCCATTACAGAAATTTGCCCGGTGGGGTTAAATGTGCTGCATGGCTAAACATTTACAAGGTCCCAAAGGCGAGACCTATTGGCTATGCCAATGCTTGTTTAATTGTTCCAGCCAGCGAACAGGCGGAGGCACACACTCATGAAAGTCTGTTAAAATGTAGCGCAGCTGATTGGGACACAACAAACTGATTGGGAAAACATTCTTTATTTCCAAAAACATTCTGCCACATTTTCCTGACCCAATTTTTCCAAAGTGGAGGTGTCCGGCAGATTTATTTAACAATTAACATAACACTTGTGGTAGGTGCACAAATGTGCTCCTGCGGCCTACATTTGCCCTGTAAAACACTTCATAGTGTGTGCCTTTAAAAGTCAAATGGTGTCTTCTTTTGGGCTTCTTGCAGCAGTCAATCACACTGCCATACATCGAGAAGAAAGCAGCACCTGATGTGCTTTCTCCCGCTGTGCGCCTCTCTGCCTGTACGTGAGGTCATGCACAGTTCACATAAATGCTCTGGACTTCCGCATCCATTGCGACATTGCCTGGCCGCCACAGGGCCCAAGTAACACCACCGCATACACATTTTCTTTTTTTTGATAGTCAAATTTATTGACTTTATATGAACATAAAGAACAAACAGTACAGCATGAGTCTCGATTCTGTACATATGGCCACATAGCAGCATAACCCTTGACATGACAGTAAAATAGTTATTGTTGCACCAATACAGTTTCGGGAGTACCCTACTTGCGGGGGACAGTAGCAATCAGTCCAGCATACCCAGCCATTTACCCCATACCCGCTGGTGCTTAGCCGGACAGCCACGGGCTTCATACAAGGGAAGTTCTTGTGCAGCGCACCAGTCCACCCCCCTGTGCCATGTAGTCATTTTAGGTGGAGCCTGATTTTTCCAAACCATCGCTATATCACGCTTGGCTACTACTAGGGCAGTACCCAAGAATTTCTTATCCGCCCTCGATCCATCTAGACTGTCCGTGACACCCAGAAGTATATGTAGTGGGTTGTGTGGAACCACCCATCCCAGCACCTCCGTGAGCTCCGCCTCCTATGCCTTCCAGTAAGGGGTTATGTGCGGACAGGACCATACCATGTGAAAGAAATCTGCGCTGTTGTGCCCGCATCGCGCACAGGAGGGAGTCTCTGTAAGGCCTGCTCTGTAGAGACGGATGGGAGTAATGTAGGAAGCGTGGAGATAGTATAGGGAAACCCTTGTTGGGTAGCTGTGCGCCTTATAAAACCAACCTAACATAACATAACATATGGTTGAATCAGGCGAAGCCTGGCTGAGGTCGTAATGCTTCTGGGAGCCATTAGGGCGTCTCGCCAGTCCTCGTCGTCTAGAGGGGCCCAACCACGCCTCCCATCTGGCCCTCAGGGAGTCAAGGGATGCTGGAACATTATTCGTTAGTGAACGGTAAATCCTTGATATTCCCCCTTTCCCCAGGTTCCCCATGGTGATTTGGGCTTTGAGGGGGCTGTGTTCTGGCAGGGATGTGCCCGAAGATAGGTGTGAGTCTAGGGCATGACGGAGTTGCAAATACCTATAAAATTGGGATGGGTGGAGTGAGTGTCGCTGTTGCAGATCCGCAAAGAACGGATGTGATCACTGACCCAGACGTCTCCCAGCAGGGTGATACCTATGCGGTCCCAATTGTGAAAACCTGTTAGGCCACCCACCTCCAGTAACCACGTGCCGTGCCATAGGGGCGTTTGTTGCGTCAGTTTGCCCTTCCAATGGGTGTGCCGTAGTGCGGCGTGCCATGCCAGGAGGACTGTGTGGGTGACTGTGGGGAGGCCCTGGGGGACGGGTGAACCGTACATCATGGCTTGAATTTGTGGGAAATCCAATGTATGGAGTTCGGTCCTATAGGCAGGGTCAGACCACCCCCGTTAAACCAGTCATGCAAAACCAGCAGGCGGGTAGCAAGATAGTATAGGTGCAGGTTGTTGAGCCCCATACCGCCATCATAGGGCGGGATCTGACAGCGTGAGAATGCCATACGTGGTCGACGACCATTCCAAAGCAAGCGTGTAATAAGGCTATCTATGCCTCGAAACCAAGTGCGCGGGAACTGAAGTGGGGTGTTCTGGATCACGTAGAGGAATCTGGGGAGGATCATCATTTTAAAAAGCGCTATCCTCCCTAGTGGATTCAGAGGCAGCTTCTGCCATTTCTGCAAGTCACTTCTGGTTCTGTTGGTTAGGGGAGTCACATTAAGTGCCCGGCCAATTCTGGTAGGAGAGCTATCCATATTCCTAAGTATTTAAATGATTGCCGTCTAATAGGAATAGTGGACTGCCAGTCGAAACACTGATGTAATGGGATTAGGATCGATTTGGCTGGGTTAAGATGCAGCCCTGAAGCCTGTTCAAAGGACTGTAGGATCCGCAGGCATCGAGGACCGGACTGCGCGGGGTCTGCAAGATATAGCAGTACGTCATCTGCATAAAGTGCGATTTTGTCTTCGTGTGATCCCGCCCAGTTCCAGCCCAAGACCTGCGGATGAGGTGCGCCAGGGGCTCCATCGCCAACGCGAAAAGGAGGGGGGGAGAGTGGGCAGCCCTGACGCGTCCCCCGTCCGATTGGAAAGGAGTGTGAGAGGGTTTCATTTACTAGTACTCGTGCCCTTGGCCTGGATTAGAGAATACGAATCATGTGACGAAATTTAGGGCCCATGGCCAATAAAAGGTCCTCCAGGTAGCCCCAGTCCACAGAATCAAAGGCTTTTTCGAAATCCACCAGGAGGAGCGCTAGGTATGGGGTGAGCCAAACATTTTATTTTTAATATTTTTTTCATTAGCGCAGCGTGCACAACAGGCTTCTACCGAGCCTATCTTTTTGTTAAGTACTCTAATTGTGTCTCGTTTGTGCTGCTTGTAAAATCGTAGCACATCATGGAGACGGAAGCACCTCCAGATGTGCGTCACTCACCCTTTGCCTCGGCTGGTAAATGGCTTCACGCGCTTTTCTTTCACTGGCCTTCTTCATCCCGTATTCCTGTGGGCTTGAATTGACAAACTACACATTTATTTTTTCCCTTGGCTCTATTACTGTACTTCTCTGCAAAATAACAAAAAAAGGCAGCACTCATTTCAGTTTATGTATTGGACAGTGCAGCTATATCAAAAGCAGCAAGAGCCCTTTTTCTCTTCCACATTTTTTCTTCTCTGTTTGTTTGTTCCTAACCATATCTCTCCTTAAAAGAAAGTGCTGCTAAATTTAAGCGCATGTAACTGAGCTCGTTAAAGTGCCAATAAGTATTGTAGGCGCTACTCCATGCAGTACTTGCATCTGAGGACATGGTAAGTGATCACTCATCACTACTTTTTATGTGGATTAAACACGAATCACAGAATATAGGTAGAGCAGAGTAACTAACATCTGAAAAAACAGCATTGAGGCAAGAATAGGTGGTGGTATAGCAAAATTAAATTTTGTCTGTTGCTGTCACTTATCCAGTTCTGCAACCAGTACATATATTTTAAGTTGCCCTTATTGTTTGTTCATTTCATATTTTTATTTTGTTGTGAAAGTCTTTGGCCCTGATTCACAAAGGGCCTCCGCAGTCGAGGCCGAGGCCCCGCAGTTGTGGGTGGGTCTCCACACTCGTGGTGGAATCTCCTCAATGAGAATTCTCATCAGGGAGATTCTGACCGGAGTGTGGAGACTCCCCCATGACTGCGGGGACACCGCCACGAGTGCGGAGGCCCTTTGTAAATCAGGCACTTTATTTATGTTTTAAAAGGAGCATGTTGGCAAATTGGTTCAGTAGTTTTTAATATGCGTTTGCCTGTTGACCTCTAGTCATATTCGCTGAGTGCACACTATGGACGAGTAGATGTTTTTGCATTAATTAATGGCTGCTTTTGCTTTTTGTTAGCTTGTTGAGATTTGCTGTCCTAATACTACTTGCCCACATTTTATTCAGTTAGTCCATAGCTTTCTTTTTTGCAATTTCCCCATAATGTGAGAGACGCTTAGTTAATAGTTACATTTGCAAAGTGCAGATGATGGATGAGTAAATATATTATAGAGAATCTTAAAAGAAAGCGCTACTACATTGTAGCATTTGTAATAAAAATTGCACCGTGGCAATATCATTTATATCCTCTTAGAGTAAAATATTTTAGTAGCCTGCACAGGAAATAAAAATATAAGGCATTCAAATAACATAACACCACACCAGCTTATTAATACAATTGCAATTTGTTTAATGGGAGGTTTGCATTCAAAAAGGAAAAACACAGACCATAGAACATTTTCCATCACAAGCATTAATTGCATATTTTCTACAGAACTTTCACTATCAAACAATAACACAGGAACAAATCCTCTATTTCTTTTCATATCTACTGTGATCACTATCATTCTAACAAGCACGGTCTATTCACCCTTTCTCACATTCACTCATTCTCTCTCGTTTCCTCTCTCTCTCTCCACAACCCAAAAATCCATACTACATACATTCCCTACACGCAACACATCTCATAATAACGCACCACACAATTCAACTACACACACTTCCGCTCCACATCATTCCACGCCATGCCAAATAATTTCAAACCAATAAAATAAACTACACATAATTCAACTCCACGCTACATAATTCCACTTCACATAACACTGTGCTACATAATTTCACTCCAAACCATATAATTGCACTACACGCAACACAATTCAACTCCATATAGCACTACACAAAATTATATTCCAAGTGACATTTCATGCCACATATTTACACTCAACATATATCCACTCAAATCCAAAACACATAATTACACTACACAAAATAAATTCTACTTGCACAATACCACATAGTGACACACCATATAATACCACTCCAAACCACACCACATAACTCCACACAACACCACCCAATTCTGCACCACACTATAATAATAATAAGTACATAAATACACTTCACATAATACCACTCAGCACAATATAATTACACAACACAATTGCACACTACTCAATACAACATAAATACACCCCCACATAAATACACTCTAAAAAGCATAATTTCACACAACATGCCAAGACCTGGCTCTTCGACTGATCCTACACCCAGAGGGTCCAGCAGCCCTCCCCCAACGCCCCAGTGCCTTAAGACCCTCCCGGTGAGTAGCCGTGCTTTACAAGCCCCTGATTGAGTGATTGACACCACACAGTTTCATGCCCACAGTTCAACTCCATGCATTTCCAATACATGCCACATTATTCCACACCAAACCACATACTAAACTAAACCACATAATTCCACCACACATACCTCCAATCCACAACACAAATTTTCACATCCTGCCACAAAATTTAACACACCATATTCTTCAAATCCACAACACACCAATACACCACACACAATACCATTCCCCATAATTAACTCTTTAACACACAATCTCACTCTACTTAATTCCACTAGACTTAATACCATTTAATTACCATCCACATAATTCTACAACACACCATGCAATATATTTCTGCTACACAACTCCGCACCACACAATTCCACGCCACACAATTCCAATACAACACATTTCTCCCTCACACTTCCACCAACACTATCATCTCTCTCCAACACACCCACTACCCCCTCATCTCTCCCTCTCCCTCACACTCCTTCTACCTCTCTCATCTCACAATTTCAATGCCCCCTCTCATTCCTACCTCACACTTCCTGTACCTCCTCGCGCTGTGCACTGCTACACCTCTTGCCTCCCCACCCCCCAGGTGCCTCTCTCTCATCCCTCTCTTGCTCTCTCATACCATCTCTCACCCCTCTCTCTCACTTTTTCACACACTATTCCTGCCTCTCTCATCTGGTTCACTGTGTGTCTTCGAGCACAGTATCTTTCCTCTGCCTTTTCTAGGTTTCCGTCCCTCAAACCCACTCTTTCTTCCTCTTCTTTGGGTGTTTTCTGCATACACAAATGCTCACTCTTTATACATCTATATTTATTTATTTTATTTATGCAATTTATAAAGCGCGCAAATACCCAGGGGTGTCTCGGCGCTGCGGAATCGAAGGAAGCAGCTAAGTTGGATGACTACTGGTTGAAGAGCCAGGTTTTCACTTGTTTCCTAAATGTCAAAAGGGTGGGACTAATTTTGATAGCCTGCTATACCCTTCTTTCTCTTTCTCACACACTATTTCTGCTCCTCTCTCTGGAGTTCCTTTACCACTTCGTGCACAAACTACCTATCCCTCTCTATCTTCCTCTCTATCTTCCTCTCTATTCTCTGCATCTCTCACCACTATCTATTCTCCATACCACATAATTCCACTACACAAATACACTACATACCACACAATACTACCCCACACAATTCCACAATTACAATACTACCAAAATAATTCCACTACACACTACATACAGCCACACCACTCCAAACAAAAACACATACGTAAAATACATTATCAATTACAATGCCAATAGCTCTAACTCTCGCAAATGCGAGACCTATTGCATTGCAAATGCTTATCATTCAAAGGGAGCCACACACAGTGTATGTAGTTAATTTGTGAGCCTCCTGGCCGCACTGTTGAGTGAACACTAACAAAAGTATTTGAAAAGTTGTTGGTACAGAAAAGAAAGCAATCCTCTTTTTGGGTTTGACTTGTAATTGCGCCTCCCCAGTTCATGGCACACATGCATTTTATACATACTCAGTGACTTTGATTCAGTCTCTTTCAGTTATTGGCTTTAGTTGCTCATGGGCAATTAATTAGCCTTTGTCTTGAGAACCAGTCAATCACATCTTGGATCAGCCCACCGGAGTATTTTGGCCTCACCTTCTTTTTGTTGGCTGTTTGGTTGCATCCTTCTGCTTCCATTGGGGTGTGCGACAAACTATTTTACATCTGAAACGTACATTCTGTCATCACACATTAAATTCTTTCTTATACGTGCATTGTATACTTAAAGCTGTTTTTTAATATAGATTTTTTTTATTGCTTTAATAACACAGTACAGGCATTTCAGTGGCATTGATAGTGCAATAATTGGTTAGCATTGGCATTTTGCATTTTTCCTGCCACCTGTCTGTGCATGCTTCTTCTAGGGGTGCGATCTTCACTCAGGGTTCAGGCAGAGTTTAGTTTCTCTGGCAGGCCTGATTCACTCAACCTCCAGTGGGCATTTCATCTATGTTCCTTTTTAGGTCTCGCTGAGCCAGCGCGCATGCGCTGCTCTGCGAGACTTTAATAAGGGGCTTTTGAAAGTGCTCCGAAAGCGGCCACCTTCGTGCGGTTACGCGCACAAGCGCGCGCGACGTGCACAGCACTTTTTCTCCCCGCGCGCGTGCGCACAACTCGCGTTTTTTTTTTTATTATTTCATTTCGCGGCCGCACGGCGTTACTTTTACGGCCGCGCGGCCAATGCTTGTTTAATTTACTTTCAATCGTGCTGCAGCCGCTGCACGACACGGCTATAAAAACATTGAAAAAGCCAATAGGCCTCTCGTAGGCGAGACCTATTGGCTTTGCCAATGCTTGTTTAAAATGTATTTTCCCCCCTTCTGCAGCAGACTTTTTTGTTAACTTTTTAATGCATTTGTATGAGCATCAAACCTATTGACGTTGCCAATGCTAGGTTTCTGTAGCATCTATTTTTTTTTTTTTTTTTTTTTTTTTGGGCTACGCTGGCTCCCCAGTACACAAAGCAGAATTGGCAAAGATGCTTGGCTACACATTTGCACAGCCTGCACATGCCATATCCATTTTATTTTTTGTCTCCATGGGTGTTGAACATCTCTGCCAGGTAGGGTGGTGTCCTGTTTGTTAAATGAGGGAGTGTCATTCAGCATGGAATAGGATAATATGGTCGCAAAAGAGGGTGTGGGAGGATGATCATAGTTTTGCAGCGTGAATCTTTCTGGATTCACTATGCTGTGCATTATTCCGCCATCTAGTGGTTGGGTCCGGAATTGTCGTATTTCTTCTCTTTTTTCGTGGCCCAGGTGGGTGTCGACATACCACCATTTGGTGCCTCTTCGTGACGTCGACGCGCTTCCTCCGGAAGCTCCCACCTTTGGTTCGCCACCTTCAGATTCTTTTTTCCGCCGTTGGGTCTGGATCGTCAGTGAAGGAGCTCCAGAACTTTGGAGAGAAGAATCCACGGAAAACAGCAGGAAAATGACAAAAATCACCTTACAACATACCGGACTACGAGTCCGGTAACGGAGACGACGAAAGAGGAGGAAAACATCGGGAACTTCGACGTTCTACGAAGAATGCGCACACAGGGGGCTCCCTGGGCGCGGTGATGGACAAAACACCCTTTAAATTCTGCGCCAACTGCCACCACAAATACGCGCAGAAGGACCAACACCTAGTTTGCAATCTCTGCCTGCCGCTCGACCATCGAAGCGAGGACTGCAACGCCTGCGTGACATTCACACTGAAGACCCTCAGAGTAAGAGAGAGGCAAAGAAGGGCAAACTACAGCATGCAGGGGCAGGGGACACCTCCATCGCTCCGAGATTTGGGCCTCTCCAGTGGAGAAGAGGACAACATCGCCGAAGGACCGGAAGACGCCACAGTCGTCGAGGTCCAAAAGAAAACGCCGAAGGAGGTAAGAGTCGTCGAACCCCAGGCACTCCACTGATACTCGAAAGAGTGAGTCCAAGTCCTCCAAAGGAGCATTGCCGGGTCAACACTGGACGACCGCAACTGCATCCAAGGACAAACAGCCCGTCGGTTCCTTTGACAAGGACTCCCAGACGGCGAAAACCCAAGATAAGGCAAAGGCGTCGAAGAGCGGTCATGAAAGGGACTCTTCGACGTCGAAAAATTAAGGGTTTAAAGCGGCTACAACTTCGACGTCCACAACCGCGAAGAGAAAGGCCGAAACTCTCGACGCCGAACACGCGTCCGAGATGGAGAAGAAAAGGCTCGAGGCCGAAATGGCGAGCATCTTGCAGCGCAGGAGGGACTTCGATGAGAAGATGAGGGAGTTAACTATTCCACCGAAGCCCACGGCCGAAGCACAAAGGTGCGTCGAGGACCTTCAACCACCGACGACACCAGAACCAGTCGAGGAACAGGAGGAGGAAGACCTATATTACGGCGATGCCGAAGGTGAGGAAGACTAACAAACTTACCAAGGCTCGACATCCTCGGAGGCGCAAGACTTGCAGTGGCAGGATCTCTACGCTGAATCCCCGGAAGAGGGAGTAGAATCCTATCCTTCGAGGCCTTCGCCGCCGGACGACATAGGAATCTATAACCAAGTCATAAAGCAGGCTGCAGACACTTATGGAGTGCAGCTAGAGGAGGAGAAACCTCAATCTTGCTTCCTGTTGGAGACATTGTTACCATCCCAGACAAGAAGCCAGTTCCTACCCATGCTCCCAAGTGTGCTGGACCAGGGGAAGGAGGCCTTCAAGGAGCCTGCTATGTGTAAAGCAGTAACTCCAAGGACTGAAAAGAAATACAAGCACTCATCTAAGGACCCTATGTATATTAGGGGATCAGTACCAGCGGATTCAATCATAACATCCACGGCTAGGAAAAGGGCCAATATACCCACAAATACAGGACCGCCTCCAGACAAGGAGAGCAGGAGAATGGACCTAATGGGGAGGAAACTGGAAAGGAGTGCGGCGATCCAATGGCGCATCGCCAATTCTACTGCGCTCATCAACAGGCACGCATACCAGCACTGGGAGGAAGTGGGCGAACTCCTAAAACAACTGCCAGAGCAATACCAAAGAAGGGCGAGCCACCTGGTAGAGGAAGGAAAGAACATGGCTAATACATGTCTGAAGTCGGCCCTGGATGCAGCGGAGACATTCAGCAGGCAGGTGATGCTTGGGGTAACAGAGAGAAGGCATGCTTGGCTAAGAATTTCAGGCTTCAAGACAGAAGTGCAAAACAACATCCTTAACACACCCTTCAACGGGGAACAGCTTTTTGGGGCTCCAGTTGACGAGAAACTCAATCAGCTCAAGAAGGACAATGAGACAGCGAGGTCCATGGGGGCTCAACAGTTCAGAGGAATGAGAAGAGGAACACCTTCAAGAAGACCAGCAGGTAGGGGGAGCCACCAACTTGTGGCACCACACCAAACCTTCCAACAGGGTTATCAAGGAGGTAACCAGGGCCAACAGCAGGGACAGCAGCAGCAGAACTGGCAGTACCAGCCCCGAGGACAATCCTTTCGAGGGCGCATACGAGGAAGAGGAAATGGACAAAGAGGGGGTCAACAACCCACATCCAAGTGACTTCGCTGTAAGGCCAACGCACACCCAGTCAACATCTCTAGGGGTGCAGAAAAGGTTAAGACGAACAAAAACTAATTCAAAACGAACAACCGTTCCTCCAGCATATTACACCAGTAGGAAGCAGGATAAAACACTTCTTCCAGGAGTGGAGGAAGATCACATGAGACAAATGGATATTAAACCTCATACAATGCGGTTACTGTATAGAGCTAGAAAAACAACCTCCGAACAAGAGACCGAACAGCAGAGTACACTCAGCAAAGGAGCGTTCTCATTTGCTACAAGAAGTACAGGAACTTCTAAACAAAAGGGCCATAGAAATAGTACCATACAAGGAACGGAACAAGGGGGTTTACTCCACCTACTTCCTCATACAAAAGGTGGACGAAACCTTACGACCAATTCTGGATCTAAGGTTCATAAACAAGTTCATAAAAACTCAAAGATTCAAAATGACATCTCTTCAAGAAGTAATACCCCAGATACAGGAAGGGGATTACATGGCAACTATCGACTTAAAAGATGCTTACTTACACATCCCCATCAACAACAAACACAAACATCTACTAAGATTTATGATCAACAAGACTCACTACCAGTTCACAGTGCTGGCATTCGGACTCAAATCCGCACCAAGGGTTTTTACAAAATGCCTTGCAGCAGTAGCAACACACTTAAGGATGCAAGGAATACATGTATACTCATACCTCGACGACTGGCTGGTAAAAGCAAGCTCATACAACCAATGCAAGCGGCACATGCAAGAGGTCATACAAACACTAGTCCAACTAGCGTTTTCAATCCATTGGGGAAAATCATCAATAGAACCAGAACAGGTGAAGATATTCTTGGGGGCGGAGATCAACACCATACAGGGCAAGGTGTTTCCGAGCACGAAAAGAACATTGGCAATATTGAAGGAGACACGTCTTTACCACAAGGGGCAAGCTCTGACAGTGAGGACAGTGGGCAAACTGATGGGAATGATGGCATCATGCATACATTTGGTCCCAAATATCCGCCTCCACATGAGACCATTCCAAGAATGGATCCAACAACAATGGTCACAGGCAACAGGGAGTTGGGAAGATCTAGTGGTTGTCACGCAAGCAGTACATCAAGAAATAGCGTGGTGGAACAAGAAGAACATAACACAAGGGAAACCATTCACACAACCAACTCCTACAGTGACCATCACAACAGATGCCTCCCAGCTGGGGTGGGAGCACACACAAACACCCTCAAGGTAAGGGGATTGTGGTCACAAGAGGATGCGATAAAGCACATCAACTACCTAGAGCTGAAGATGGTGTTCCTAGCCTTAAAAGCCTTTCAGAAACAACTGTACAGACACAGGGTACTAATCCAAACGGACAATACAACCACCATGTTCTACATCAACAAACAAGGGGGAACACAATCGGTGACACTATCAGTGCTAGCACAGGAGATATGGAGAGGGGCAATTCCAAGGCAAATAGACTTGCTAGCAATACATCTACCAGGAAAGGACAATGTGGAAGCAGACGGGCTCAGCAGACTGACTTCAGCATCCCACGAATGGGAAATCAGTCAACAAGAAATCCAGAAGATATTCGACAAATGGCGAACTCTGCAAATAGACCTATTTGCAACACACCAAAATGCAAAATGCCAAAACTTCGCATCCAGACAACCGTGCAAACGGTCCCTAGAGAATGCGCTATGGATAAGCTGGTCAGGGACATTTGCCTACGCTTTTCCACCGATACCACTGCTACACAGGGTACTAAACAAATGCAGAATCAGCAACATGACGCTAATACTGATAGCACCTCAGTGGGCCAGACAAACCTGGTTCTCACAGATAATGGAGATTGCACAAGCACCTGCACACAGGTTCCCCACAAGAAAGGACCTGTTAACAATGCAAAACGGAAGGGTGCTACACCCAGAGCCAGAGAGCCTCAGCCTAGCAGCATGGCTCCTGAAGACTTAGAATTTGCACACCTCAAACTGCCAGCAAGCACAATGGCGGTGCTAAGAGAGGCAAGGAGGCCTACCACAAGGAAGTGCTACGTAGCAAAGTGGAAAAGATTCTCCGAATGGTGCATTAAGGAGAAACTACAAAGAAGGATTACCAAGGAATCAACAGTACTGAAGTACTTGACACATCTACTAAAAAATAAACTAAGCTACACATCACTAAGAGTGCACTTAGCGGCAATAAGAGGAGAAACCGGGAAAAGTTTCTTTACTTCCCAAGTAGTAAAGAGGTTTCTAGAAGGGGCAAAAAGGATTGCACCGCCAAACAGAATGCCACCTCCAGCATGGAACCTCAATGTAGTGCTGACTCAATTGATGAAGACACCATTTGAGCCTATTCATAAAGCAACACTGCATATGCTCACGCTAAAGACAGCCTTCCTAGTGGCTACCACATCACTACGAAGAGTAAGCGAATTGCAAGCGCTAACACTGCAAGAGCCCTACCTACAAATACACAATGACAGGATCGTAATGAGAACTGACCCACATTTCATGCCAAAGGTGGTGTCAAGGTTCCACATAAACCAGACAATACAAATACCAAGTTTTTTTCAAAAACCAACCACAAGCACAGAAAAGGCGTTACACACACTGGACGCCAGGAGGGCAGTAATGCACTATATAGAAAGAACAAAAGAATGCAGGAAAACAAAGCAATTCTTTGTGTCTTTTGCCAGCAGTTTTCTGGGACGACCAGTTACCAAAAATACCATTGCACGATGGATTGCACAAACCATACAATTCTGCCACAAACAGGCAGGGCAAGAATTACAAGGAGCAACACATGCTCACTCAACAAGGAAGAAAGGAGCAACAATTGCGTTTCTGCAAATACGCCTATTCAAGACATTTGCCAAGCAGCAACATGGTCCTCAGTGCACACGTTCACTAAGCACTATTGCGTAGATATTCAGATGAACAAGGAAGCACAAGTGGGACAGAAGGTCTTACAACACATATTCAGTAACCAACGCTCATCTTCCACCCAGCCACCACAAACCTAGCAAACCGCTACAAAGTCTATGCACAGCATAGTGAATCCAGAAAGATTCACGCTGCAAAACGTATAGTTTCTTACCTGTCGGTGTCGTTTTGCAGCTTGAAGACTTTCTGGATTCACTAGCGATCCCACCCTCCTCCGCCAGTAAGATGAGACGGGAAGAAGACTATTAAAGGACAGGAAACAATAGAAAAAAAAAAGGAAAAAAGAATCCGAAGATGGCGACCAAAGGTGGGAGCTTCCGAAGGAAGCGCGTCGACGTCACGAAGAGGCACCAAATGGTGGTATGTCGACGCCCACCTGGGCCACGAAAAAAAAAAGAAGAAATACGACAATTTCGGACCCAACCACTAGATGGCGGAATAATGCACAGCATAGTGAATCCAGAAAGTCTTCAAGCTGCAAAACTACACCGACAGGTAAGAAACTATACGTTGAAGAGACACATTCCACCTTCGCAGCCAGCTGATGAGCCTTTGGCTGCGTGTACCATACTATCTAATAGGCCCAGACTGTATTTCAGGATGCTGGGAAGCAGGGCACAGCTGCCATCCAGTTGGCAAAGACTTGAGTTTGGAATTTGGTCCTGATGTCTTCTTTCAGGATACAGTGCTTGATCTTCTGGCAGAATGGTTGGTGGTTCCAGGCAGTATGAATTTTTTCTGGTAATGTACGTCATGAAGAACTGATTTCTGTGTGGGATAGAATGAGTTATGTCGGTGGCAACTTGTGATATGAAATATTTAACATATGTGAGGGAGGACGTGGCCAGGAAAGATGGCTGACTGGATGTGCCTCTGTGGAGCTCAGTCTCCCCCACAGCTTAATTCTTTCAATATCCTGCTTTATCTGCACAAATATTGCAGCTTCTGCCATTCCTGACACTCCTGGACCCCCCCTAGCGCCTGCAGAAATGTTCTCCGTGCCAATTAAGACATTACTGGCGCTCTGCAACCTGAGGGTGTGCTGGTGCCTGGCTAGGCATGCCGTACAGAGCGGGGCACTGATGCTCCACCCTGCCGCGTCTGCCCAAGTATGCCGGCCTTCTGTGCTGGCGTGCCCTTGAAACAGCCGAGCCGCTCAGCAGGAGCTCCGAGGCTACTGAGCCATGTCCTCTTCGGCAGCGTGCCTACCTGATTGGGTCCTGTGGCGGGACGTGGGCCTGTCCTCATAGAGCAGCAAAGACTCTGGAGGGCGGCGCCTCGGGTGGTGCTCTGTGTCCCCACTGATTCTAGCTGACGTGCCGCGCTCCAGCCACCCTGAATGATATGGGGACATGACTGGGAACCTTGTCTGAATTGAAGGGGAGTGTGGCCTATTGCGGTCCCCTAGGCCTGTCGGCCCTGTATCCTTCCTTGTACACCGGATCGGATGTGGAGCGACACGGGACCACCAAAGTGGCCGTATCCCCCACAGGGACACCCTGAAGTGTATTTTCCCCGCCTCACAGAAAACTAGCCCCCCCACCTGACCTGCCTTAGGGCCAGATAGGCGTGCTTTTGGACCCCGGCCATGGGAGAATGAGAATGGGGTGCCCTAGGAGCAGAGGATTGCCTGGCTGCCTCCTTTGATGACACCCAGGGAGAGGGAGGTGCTGCTCACCAGGGGTCTTGGAGCTGCCTTGGCCGGCAGTGTGAGTAGGAGATACAGCCGAGCCGATCTACTGGGCTATGCGAGAACTCCTAATTGCCCCTGGAACATTGGTGCTGGCGTACTCCAACTTGAGCCGCCGAGAGGCCTAACACAGGGGTGCGCCTTTACCCTGATCCATGCCGTTAGCAGGGTATGGGGCTCTCTGCCCTGCTATGTTGATGTGGCTTTGAGGGGACCATCGCAAGATCGAGCGTTCCTGCGGGAGGGGGTTGCTCCCTAGTCCTGCCCTTTGCGTGTGACAGCGCTTCAGCAGTAGACTCGAGGTGAGGACCCGACCTGGAGCCTGTATCCCTCGGTCGCCCCCTTTGTGGCTATCTGCATGCTGGACAGTCCCCACCACCACATGTTGCTGACCCTCATCCTGGTCCTCTGCCCTTGAGGCACTCCCTCCTTGCAACTTCCGCCCACCACTCTCGCTCTGGTCCTCTGTCCTGTTCCAACTTACCATCCCTGTGCCCCCGCACAGCAGCCAGAGTCTGGGCGGATATATTTGGGCGTAGTTCTTCTGTGCAGTGTACGGCACGGTCCTGCATCAGTGATCCGGCCATCTGATGGCCGCCCTCGCCTGTCCCTTGGCTATTCCATGATGGGGAGTACTGTGGAGTGGCTCGAGTACCCGCTTTGACGCTATGGGCAAGGATAGCCCAACGACACCAGCAGGGTAACACCATCACGCAATATACTACCACTCGCCAGCCTACCCATAGACCCGACAGAGTTGATCAGGAATTTCTGCGCGTTTCCCAGAACTTCAAGAGGAGCCCTCCCGGGTGGCCCTCCTTGTGCCTATCCATGCCTTCAGAGTGGCACTGGAGGGGCAGATAGCTGGGTGTCTATTGAAGTGAATTTATTGTGGGCTGACCACTGCAAGGTGGTGGACAAGGTAGATGCCGCCGAGACCGATATCACATCACTACAGGGTGAGGTGTGCCTGCTTATACAACAGGTTGACCAAAATGTCAGTTGTCACACAGGCCTTGGAGCAACGAGTGGAGGATGCTGAGGGCCTCTCGCGCCGTAATGTGCAGCTCCTGGGCTTTCCTGAAAGAGCTGAAGGTCAGTCTGTAGAGAAGTTTATAGAGGACTGGGTATGCCATGTGCCCCAGAGACCCGTCTTTTTTTTTTTTTTTTGTGGTAGAAAGTTCCCCCGTGCCATCTCCATAGGCTTCGTCCAGAGGCCTCATTGCTAGGATCCTGAGCTACAGATACAGAGGTGCAATTTTGAGGGCTGCCAGGGAAACTGAAATCCCACAGTTTGAAAATAATGATATTTCAACTTATCCAGACTATACACAAAAGGTACAGTAACGGTGTAAATCCTTCCTGGAGGTCAAGAAGAAACTATGAGAGTTGATCACATACATGCTCCTTTACCCTACCCAGCTCCGCATCATAGCGGCAGGGAAATCACTTTTTTTACCACCCTGAAGAGGTATGGTCTGGGTTGAACATGTCGGACAGGATTCTGGCTTGCACCCAGAGTGGTGCGGACCCCTTCCACATCCTTTCAAGATGAGGCCCGGAAGGCCGCACCGGGGCTAGGCGCAGGAGCGCTACGGCTGCACAGGTCTCTTTACACATTGTGGTTAGCGAGGACGGAACCGTGGCCGCAGCGTACCTTGAAGGTATGCTGGTACCTGATACATTGATGTCTGGTAGTCCTCCAGGTGTGGTTTACTCTGATACCCCATCACAATGTATTGACATTGTCCCTGAAACTGTTTTTTCGTCAACTGTTTTTTTTTTTTCTGCCTTACTTACTAGACTGTCATAGATTTGGATTACTAGGTTCTTGCTCGCTAACCTTTTTTCTCAGACAGTGCACAGATTTTCTCCTGTGGATCACTGCCCACACGAGGTGGATTCTCTGAGGGGTTTGTCTTGATATTTGTTATGCATGTGGCATTGTACTATGTGCTGTGCTGTAGGTAGGGAGTTCCATCATAGTTTTAGTTGACACGTGTTGGTGTCCTTTGGAAGTTGGGGACCGATAGTGTACGCCCTGTCACTACGTTTCAACTGGGTATGTATGACAAAGTAATACTTGTCTGGGATGGTGGGAAGTTTCTGCGGGTTTTGTTATGTTGACCCACTGGTCTTTGCCATGTTGTCGCGGGGGAGGAGGGAGGATGACAGCGATGCCTGTCCACATTTGGAAAGACACTGGGTAGGACAGGAATATACAAGTTGGTCTCCTGGAATGTGAGTGGTCTGGGCAACTATAACAAACGCCATAGTCCTCCCCTTTCTGAAGCGATACTCTACCGATTTCGCCTGCTTGCAGTAGATGCATCTTTCTGATGCTGAAGACAGTAAATTGTCCAAATAATGAAAATGGCACTACTAATTATTTGACTTATGCCAGTGGCGTCCTCATCTGGGTAGCGCTGGGGGTCCCCTTCGCCCTTAGTTACATGGAGGCTGATGGCGAGAGCCGTTGCATCCTGATTCAGGGAAGACTAGGTGGTATAGACATAGCTATTGTCATTACCTTCGGTCCTAACATTGATGATGGGGAATTTTACCTGAAATTACAGGAGGTTATCTCACCGGTGCTGGACAGTCGCATCCTGTGGGCCGGGGACTTAAACTGATTCTTGAATGGAGAGTTGGACAGGCATCCTCCACGCTGCACCACTAAACCTAAGATGACGCTCTCTTTGTGCGACGCTAATGCTAATCTGGGGCTCTGTGACATATGGAGGGATACTCACCCCTCTTCGACGGAATTCAGTTGTTCCTCACCCACCTATAACACTCACAGTAGATTAGATCATATTTTATTGTCCCAATATCTGGGAGGAACCGTTTCTGCTGTTACTTACCTGTCCCGATATTTGCCTGATCATGCATCGGTATCCTGCATGGTCGGTTGGGGGAATAAGACACAATCACTTACTTGCTGGAAACATCCTTTGGGGATCCTACACGATGTGGTAGGGAGGCTTTGGTAAGGGCGCTCTGACTACTTTGAGATCATCTGGTCAACGACTTGCTGTAGAGCTACCGAGTGGGAGGCCATGAAAGCCGTAATTCTCGGACGGTGTGTCTGACTCTCTTGCAGGGTTGGAGGCACGCTCCATTCGGAACTATCACACGGGGAGGAAGAATTGACACGCTTGCAGCAGCTCTCCCCAGATTGTACTGGAGATAGGCAGAGGGAATTGGAGGCGCAGCGACAGGTGGTGGAACTGGGGGACAGACTGGACAAGTATACATTAAAGTCATACTGCCAACCTCTCCATAGAGAGGGTGACAGTTCTGGGAGATCATTAGCCTGGATCCTTCGGTGAGATGCTCCCGTCTCCCCCATACTTTACCTTAAGGCTCCACAGGGTCGGGACATATACACACAGGATGGGATAGTCGAAGTCTTTAAAACTTGTGTGGAGTAAGTATATAGCAGCCTTCATCCACCTGACACAGCAAGCATATTTGCATTCCTGACTGACTTGCCGCTCCCACGGCTGGACGAAAGTGCTGCCCTGGACCTTGAAGCCATCTCGCGTGGGAGGAGGTCCGTACAGGATTGCAGGAGTTGCCTAGGGGAAAGGCTTCGGATTCGGATTCTTCCCCCAGAATTTTATCAGGGGTTTTCCCCCTCCCTTAATCACCTGCTAGGACGTACCTGTTTGACTTCCTAAAGCTACTAGGACTGACCGACCTTTGGGACACGCCTACAGATCACCAGAGCTTCAAAAAGATTGTGACAAAGGTAACAAAAACGGTATCCGTTCTAGAAGACAAGGCAACACTAGCCAGAAGGGCTCATAGTTGGATAGTGCTTAGCGACTACGAAGCTCTTAAACCACATTACTTCAAAGTGGGAGTCAAAACAAGGACAAAAGAAAAATTCCTAAAGCTGCGACTGGGCAACATACCGATTCTCCCACACCATGGGAAAGGAATTCAGGTCCACAGTCCTGCCGTTTATGCGCAAGAGGAGACGAAGACCTGGTGCACGTCATCTGCATTTGCCCCAACTTAAAGGACATAAGAAGTATTTTACTTCGATCTATATTCAAGCAGAAAGGCATCAGCACATGCAGGCAGGCAGTAAAACAGTGCTTAATCCGGCTGAGACTCAGCTAAATTGCCGGCTCACAAAATTCTTCGATATGTTAACTGAGAGACTCAAACAAGCATCACTAGTGGACATCGGCCAAATAAAAAAGTAACAGGGCTGGCCTTCATTACCGCCTGTCCTTGCTAGCTCCCGCCATTATGCCTCATGGACACATAACCATAACTGACTAGACGAAGCCTGTAGGCACAAAAAATGCAAAATTTTAACACACAAAACGATGGCTGCTAAAAACTGGCACAGTACTTGTTAGACCAGTTCTCTTTGACGTATAATGCACTTTAGAACTGTTGTGAAGCGTAACGTCCAAATGCGAGTTCAAAATATAACGCACTTTGATCTTTTAAATGTTGTTTTTATTCATTGTATTTTTATGGTATTTTACAATCATGTGTATGCTACGGTTTTAATTAATCATGCGTAATAAAATTTACTTACTTACCCTCCCTTAACCAACATCTATTGGAGATCTACCTTGAGGCCAAAGAGGCTTGTAGCCTTCAGTTGATGCGTGAAGGTTGTATCTCTATGATGCTGAAACCAGGTTCTGACCACTCTGACCCGTCCTCCTATAGACCGTTAACCATGATCAATACATATGTAAAAGTACTTTGCAAAGTTTTAGTCCTTCGATTGCGCCCGGTGATCACACACTTAATTCATGAAGATAAATGTGGGCTTATACCAGGCCGTAATACCTCAATGAATCTCCGGAGGTTAACACATGTCTTACACAAAGTGATGGGTAGGGAGGGAGGAGCTAGTCGTTGTCTCCATAGACTTAGCCAGGGCCTTTGACACGGTTGAATGGCAGTACCTTATGCAGGTACTGAGTGCAATAGGCTTCGTACTGCACTTTAGAGCTTGGGTGAGGCTTCTTTACACAAATCCCACTGCCAGGGTTCAGGCTAGCCTCTCTTCCCGCTCCTATTTGCTCTTGCCCTAAAGCCAATGGTCGTATGGATTTGGCCGGAGAGGACACATTGGGGAATCAAGTTAGGCGATGTTACCCCTCTGGTATCCCTCTATGCAGATGATGCCCTCTTCTTTTCGACAACGCCGCAGCGCTTTCTGCCTCTGCTCTTGAAATAGTTGGACATGTTCGGAGACCTCTCTGGCCTACAAATTAACCACCAGAAGGTCTTGATCTTGCCTCTTGGTTCTCTCCTTTCTTGGCCCCCGGAGTCCTTAGCGTTACTGCCCCTTCGGTGGGAAACTGATAAGTTTCGTTAGCTGGGTGCGATTGTTGCGCACACACCAGAGAAACACTTGCAGCACAACATCTGGTCGTGGAGGTCCTATGGTCCTCCGTCCAGTTCTGGAACACTTTTCCCCCTTCCCTCATGGGGCACGTGGCTTCCTCCAAAATGGTCTTTCTGCCCTGTGGCCTCTACTCCATTCAACACTCATTTGACCTTTTTCATTCGGATGTCTTCAAGCAGTTGCACTCCTTGCTTTCCTCCTTGATCTGGGCAGGAGGCTGCAGTAGGATAGCTAGGGATATCCTTTTTTGACCATTGGAGGAGGATGGTCTGGCAGTCCCAAATCTGGAACAGTATTATTGGGTGTTCCACACACAACATACCGCACATTGGTTCACAGACAGAGACAATTGGGAGAAGAGGCTGTTAGCAGACCCTTTCGGAAATTCTACCCTTCCTAAGAATGCTGATGGCGGACGGTAAGGGAGTGGGCCATGTGCCTTCCTTGGTTCAACAAACTGCCTGGATTTGGGAGAGGTTTGTGAGATTGGTGCTGAAAGAGGCCCCCATTGCCCGGGATTTCATAATCTGGGATCTACCTGCCTTTAGGGTGCTTACAACTTCAGGGGACATGGCCGCCTGGCGGGACTGTGGATGCAAGATGCTTGGGGATCTGTATCGTAATGGGGAATTCTTCTTGTTTGAAACAGCTTACATTTGTTTTAGCTTGTGAGCAGAACAATTTTTACAACATACCAGCCTAACACCCCACAGACACCCACCTGGCTCCTACAACTGAGGAAAACGACCTGTCTGACTCCACTAATGCTTGAGATTAAATGCTTCGACCCTTGTGTATTAATACCCAGTATGCTGAGTGGGCGCAGGTTTCCATTTCTGGGCATTGCACTGCTCACGTATGTCACTCCTGCATAGAGCTGTACGACTAAGATTTTTGATCATGCTCTTTCTTCTTGTGACGTGGTTGTTCATGGCAATAATTATTGTTGTTTTATTTCCGTTTTTTAACTGGTTGAACTGCAACAAAATGTAAACGCCCAGTAAAGGATGTCTTTAAAAACAAATATATACTTTCTATATAAATATATTCCTAGATATGGGCTTTTCTGTCTGCTTTGAGAAGAAATTCTGTCTGGTCTCACTTTGAGAGATTAATTTCACTCTTGCTCCTCCATGGTTGGAAGGCAATATCTGAGTTGGTTGAGCTCGGCGACATCTGCATTTTGTTGCTTTTTGTTTCCATTGCTTCTCGGCAAGCCTGTAGGCTACCGAATACTCAGATTGACTATATATATATATATATATCTATAGATATATCTATATATCTATAGATATGTCTATAGATAAATCTATATATCTATAGATATTGCATCCTGTCTATAATTGAAACCCACATCTGATGCAAATGGCACCAATTAGGATTGCTTCATGTAGTAGCCATCCAGCTGTTGTGACTGCCATTCCTGCACTATTGGTGGACTGCTGTCTTGCCAGGATTTGGCAGCAAATTCTCTGGCTATAATATTGCAGCAAAAAAATATTCTTTCATTTTTGGTTTGTAGCTTGGAAAGTGGCCAATTAGGATCTGTTTTGTAGACCATTGTTTTGAATGTTGAATGAGCCAAATGAATTCCTGAAAGATCAAATCTAATCTTGAACTGTAATGTACACAGTAAAATGTGTGGGATAAGCCTCTGGTTTCTGCCATTGAACCCACTTTCAATAAGCCCAAACACCCTATGAGTATAACCTTTGTTGCTTATAACAAATGTTTTGTATTATCTTAAGTATTGGGTTTTTAATTGTGAAACACTAAGTGCACAATGATCAAATGAGATACTCCTTGATAATCTCCTCTTTCGTAATACCTTCTCTAACCTATACTGACCATCTGTTTGTCCAATGAGGCAGATTGTCCTGTAATTGTTCCATAAAGGTATTGTGAGGTCAGACCAATCATAAATTGGTGAAGTACTATATAAGGAACTGATTTGAGGCTTAGTCTTAAATGCAGAGCTTGCATAAAGAAATCCTTAGTTTGTGTTATTGTGTAGTTAAAAGAATTAAGAGTGGAAAATGTTGGAGTGCACTGCTTGACCAACAAGAGACAAAATGAACCTGTTTGTGCCAAAGAGGTTTAGCTTTTTTTTTGTTTGTTTAATTTTTAAATATTGTGTCATTGATGTTCACACTTGTGCATATACGGCTGGGTTGGGTCTTGAACTATGTTCTTTTAAAGTATGATAATATATCCTTCAGTATTATTTGATTTAACAAATGCAGATGATTGTGATGAAGAGAATGCTGCCCGGTAATAAAACTTAAAGCAAAGGAGAGCCCATCCTCTCTGAGACAAAGCTGCACATAGCAAAATGCCCTACATTCTTTCTATATTACTCTGTGTCAATCATTGCAAATACCTAGATGGTACAAATAATGTTAATGCTCTGAACAAGAACAGAAACCTGGAAAGAATTGTCATCTTGATGACATTGCCTCTTTCTCCTATGGTACCCAATGGTAATCTATTTAATCTCTTCAAGGATGCTATGCTATGGTCTTATTAGACAAAAAAAATTCATAATTAAGCTGATAATTGGATTCTATGCTATGGTCTTATTAGACAAAATTTAATAATTAAGCGGATATTTTCGATTTGAAGGGGCAATTTAGCCTCTAAATAGGTGGTTTGAGACACCTACCGGGTATCTACATGCTGTAGTTTTCAGTTAAACAAGATTTGAGCAGGCCAACCCTTGTACAAAGACTCAGTTTGCTGAATAAATATGTGTCCGAAATTGAAGCACTGTAAGATTTGCAGCAGAAAAGGCCATGTAACTCTTAACAAAAGCGTTTTCGGCTTTAATCATGATCATTGCTGTTGGGTTCACCGTGACTCAAGCAGTATCAAGTATGGTATTAGCAAGATTTGTTTGACTAGTTGTAGCTTGACATGGAACAAATCCATACTACATAGAATTAACCCTTTCCCTAATAAAAGCTTGATTCTGTTAAGCAGAATTTTTGTGTACATTTTGAATTCAATTTAGACAGATGTATATGACCTACACAGCCTTAGATCATTCTCAATTTTCCAAAAATAGCAGTACGAGTTTGATTCCAAATTCAGGTGATTAATTTCCTAAATCAAATGAGTTGAATATCCTAAATAAAAATGGTGCCAGAATATTGCAAAAGGTTTTTAAAAAATCAAGTGGCATAGAATCTGGGCCCGGAAGCAGATTCCTGAATCGCCATTGGTAGGAGACAGTTTGGAACAACTTAAAAGCAGTCATCTGGTTTAAACAGAAGGTTTAAGTGCTACACTTCTTATAGTTACTTCAGCGTTTGAATAGGAAATGCGTTTTTTGTGTTGCTAATAATTTTGGCTCTGTTTGATGAACCTCTACAAAACTTTCCTAAAAGGTGCTACTTTTTGACTAGTTTGTGCTTGGAAAGTTTCGATGTAATCCGTCAAGTGGGGTTGGCGGCAAGAGAAAAGAGGGGTCCCAAAATGCAAGATCCCCATGCATCTTTCATGTACTTCTTTAAAAAGCACTACCGCAAAAACTGCTGAAAGAAATTGCACCAAATTTGGCAGGAAGCTAGATCTTTGTCTGGAGATTGTGCTTTGTGTGATATGGTGTAAATCCGTTCAGTAGGTTTCAAGAAATAAAGGTTCCAAAATATTTCTAGATCTGTACGGTTGGGTTGACAGGCTGCTGGGGGTTTGACCACAGGGCCTGGCATAAGGCCAAGCCCTCTTACCAACACCCTGCTGAACATGGCCAAAGGCTTTGTGCCGCTTGAGGTTGGCCGCCTGCGGGGAGGTGGAAGCAGGGCCTGGCTGCAGCTTAGGCTCTGTGGTTAACCCCACAACATGCATGAGCAAAGGTTGTGCGAGGTGTGGTGTTGGTTGCCTCTGAGGGGTCCAGCGGCCAGCCCCATGCCACGTGAGACTAGGGAAGGGGTGGGGAGGAGAGGGGGGCCTGTCAGGGGATTTCCATCTTTTAGTGATCAGCTGTTTCGCTACTGCCATTCCCAGGTCAAAAAAGTGTGAGGACACCTTTTGTCTTTTGCTTCTGCATGAGAGATCCAGGATACAGGTCTCTCATTCGAGGGGGATTGTGCGTTCCTTGCAACGAGACAGGGCAGGACAGTTACTGCTCTCCAATATCTTTCGAGGTGTGGGCAGCCCCACAACATATGTAGCAGGTCCGCGTCTACAAGGCGGCAGCGCGGACAGGCGGTATCCGTGTGATTAAAATATTTGTCGATTTTGGCTGGTGCGAGATACGCTCTGTGTGGTGTAATGTAATATTGTATCAAACAAAAGTGTACGCTCCTGGGAACGTATATAGGGCTTTCTAGCGTGGAGGTCCACTCAGTGTCTGTGAAAGGGCGGCTTAGGTCCTCCTCCCAGCGCTGCCTCAGGGGTGATAATGTTATTGCGGTATTTTGTCTGAGTTAGGCAGCGAACCACTTCGTGAGGTGCCTGCCTCGCCCCATGACGTACATATCACTTCACTCGTGACTTCATTTATGACGTCACTGATGACATCTCAAATGACATCATCCAAACTTCTTTAGTATAAATTACTCTATTAGCTAGTATGGCATTTGAGTCGGGAAAGGAGAAACAGCCTTTACAACAAGGTTTTTACCTCGTTGTGCCTTTACCACGCATTTTTTAGCACGCATATTTTTATAGCGAATATGCATTTACAACGCATGCCAATACCACACATTTAAGGTAAGTTGGGGGGGGTGGGTCTCCCCCCACAAAGACATTGTTTTTAAATCTAAAAACAATGCGTGGTATTGGCATGCATTGTAAATGCATATTCACTGTAAAAACATGCGTGCAAAAAAATGCGTGGCAAAGGCACACGATTTATTAAAATGCATTGTACCGTCGTACAACCCCTGAAAGTAAGTACAAAATAGCTCAGAATAATATGATGCATCATTAATACCGACACAGATACAACTCCTTTAGATGTAGCAAGCATGTATTGTTTGCAACATTGACCCTTTACCATACACTTCACAGGTAGCCTAGTTCACATTAACAGTCAACCACAGATATAAGGGGAAACCCTCATTTCACACGATGTTCAATCTTTTTACAAGTGTTCAGAGGAAATCAAGATAATCAACGTTTGTTCCAAAATTAATGCCCTACTATGGACAGCTTTTATCTGTATCCGTCCTCAGTCACTGAACCTACAGAAATGAAGTTGATATGAGTAGAAAGTGGGTACTGTGAACAGTGTTTACTTTCTGGACAGAGTTTACTCTGTACCACACTGTTTGCAGACGGTAAAACTCATGAGAAATACACCAGATTATTAAAAAGTATCTAATAAGAACACTGTACACTATGAAACATGCATCAAAAAAAGTCACCATTTGCTTAAGATACCCAAGGTCTGAAGGTGCTAAAAATCATACTACCTGGAGCCTTCATACTGTGGTGAAAACTTTACAGATAGCCCATCTTCTGAAGCGCAAATTGCACATGTACGCAAGTTAGTAGCTGGTGCACACAGCCTTCGTTGTTATGTAGAAATTGTCATGCTGAGACGATTTTGTCTGATAATCCAGGCTGCTTACAATACTCAGTGTCTACTATGTGTAATCTTTGCCTTGACCTTTTTCTGCAGAACAAAAAAAACTTGTGAGAAACATACTGGTCACAAGTCATTTTTTTTATAACAAACTTTATTGATCGCCACGAGGTAGATTCAATGTGTCATAGCTAGTACAACATGGCATTTACTTTTTCCAATCGTATGCAAATATCACCTTTGTACAGGCTAAATGGTCTGCCTGCATACGCCAAGGAAACATAAGACAATCTTTGTGACTATGAAACAATAAGTGCATGCATACAAGATGCAATAATATCTCGCTGAGTAATTGTACAGTGTAGGTCCAAACAACCCCAGTAACGTATAACCCCCCCCCCACCCACCACCCTCCCTCCTGGCCTGCCGCTGCTTGTGAAGCACTCAACCTGGTGCATTCGTGTATATACCACTTTCTACAAGTTACTGCTAGTGTGTAGAGGAAATGTGAATAGGACCTGCAATATCCCTGTGGATCATGTACCACATAGGACTGGTTATATTACGGGGTAGGAGTGATTTGTGTAGGGAGAAGATCTACCGTTTTGAAACCTTCTAGCATGAGATCCCACTCCATAGAAATGGGATGTTTTCGTAATCCGCGCGCCTCCTCCCGCCTAATTGCCGCGCCTTCGGCACTGCACCATCGTATCACCTCTTCCTGCCACGCGGGTAGTGGAGGGCATCTAGGGGATTTCCATCTCATAGTGATCGCTCTTATGGCCAGTATAAGGGCAAGGTCCAGGAAGCGCAGCCGGACCTTCAAGGCGCTCACGCGCCTGCGGAGACCTAGTAGACACTCCAGGATTGGTAAATGTGTGACCTTCCCAACTGCGTTCCGGACCCCCTCCCAGTAGTCACGAAGGCGAGGGCAAGCCCATAGCATGTGGATAAATCCCGCCTCTTCCGACTTGCACCGTGGGCAGCAGTGTTGGGCTTCTGGGAACATATGATGTATTCTCTTTGGGGTTAAATGGGATCTGTGTAACACCATAGTTTGTATAAATTTAAATTTGGCATTGCGGGATACACGTTTGGGGTGTTCAAGAATGCTCGCCCAGGCCTTATCAGTTATTTCCGCGTCAGTGGCCTCTGACCATTTTGTTCTAAGGTCAGTGAGTGAGATGGACACTTGTGTTCGAATACCAATGTATAACCATTTAATAAGATGGCTGCCCATCCCCATATAATAAAGTGATCGCACCAGTGCATGTTGCGGAGGTTCATTGCGTTGAGGTGCCCATGTCATCCTAACGTAGTGAGAAACTGCTGCGTGTATTAAGTAAAGACGATCTGGTACGCCCGTAGTCTGTACAAAGGTGTCGTGATCAAGGAGGGTTCCATCACCAAATAGCGATCCGACCTCCTCCACGCCTGCGTCCTCTCAGTCATGTAGTCGAGCCTTCGTGAGCCTGTCACCCGTGATTGGTATTCCCAATAGTGGGATATTACCAGCGTATGGAATCTCACCCGAGGTGTAAAGTAAATCCTTCTTCCAGCAGTGGAGCGCCGTCTTAAGTATGGAGGCACAGCAGGGGGGATTTTTACTTTTGGTAGCAATAGAGTATGTAGGGTTCCACGTTCTAAGTCTCGGGTTTCGTAACCTATTTCCTGCAGGTTCCTGCCTGCTGTCCAATAAGACAACCATTGGAGCTGGCAGGCATAATAGTAGGCCCTAAAGTCGGGGACCCCAATCCACCCCTGTGAGGTTCCAACTGTAATTTCCTGAGGCTCACTCTGCGTCGGCCCGTCCCCCAAATGAGCTCTAATAGGATTGAGTCGAGAGTACGAAAGGTGGACTGAGGAACCACTCCACTATAGGTAGATTCACAAAAAAATATAAGAGAGGGGGGAGCACCACCATCTTGGAGATGGCAATCCGCCCCATCACTGACAATGGCAGGGATGTCCAAAAAGATACGCTCGAGCGTATTGCAGTGTTTGCCTTTGATAGATTACCATCAAGTTGGTCAGCCTGTGTTCTGTATACTTGGATTCCTAAATATTTGAATGTATGATGTGCTACCGGCAGGTTATAATTACCGAATTGGAGCATGTCTGGGTGGGGTCCGTCCCGGAGATAGAAGGCGTTCGATTTCCCTTCGTTAATAGCAAGACCAGAGATGCATTCAAAGGTGGAAAAAATGTTGGGAAGAGGCTCCGCCTGGGCTGCCAGGTCACGTAGGTAGATGATGATATCATCGGCATAAATTGATATTAAGTGGGCGGTGCCATCGATCGGTATCCCCAGGTGATCGGCAGATTGCCTCAGTGCTATCGCTAACGGTTCCAATGCAAGGACAAATAACAGGGGGGAAAGGGGACAACCCTGTCGTGTGCCCCTGTGTATAGTGTATGCACGTGAAATATGACTTCCGGTGCGCGCTCTTGCGGTGGGATTAGTGTATAGTAAACGTACCCAGTTGAGATAGTCTGGAGGGAGACCAAAGCGTCGCAGTGCCGCGAACATGTATCCCCATGTTATGGAATCAAAGGCTTGGCGTAGATCCAACGCTATACATTCAGCATTGCCATATTCAACTGGGGTAGCCACCATGATATGATGTAATCGTCTGATATTTAGGGAAGTGCTGCGTGCAGGGAGAAACCCGCATTGGTCTCTGTGAATAAGGGTGGTTAGATGGGGCAGGAGTCGATTAGCTAGAGCCTTGCTTAGGATCTTGTATTCGGTCGCTAAGAGAGACAAGGGCCGATAACTAGATAGGTCGGTGTCGTCACGTCCCGGTTTGGGGAGTGAAACGACTAGTGCTTGCATGGTGGAGTGTGGTAAGTGACCAGAATCCAAGGCTGTCTTGTATAGCTCCTCTAACTTAGGTACAAGGGCGTCGGAGTAAGTTTCAAAAAATTCTATAGGCAGGCCATCAAGGCCAGGGGCCTTGTTGCGGTTTAGACCTTTGATCGCAGCCCGTATTTCGTGCTTGGTGATGGGTCCTGAAAGAGTCTTTTGTGTATCTGCTGTAAGACAGGGGAATGTTAAGCCGTTTAGGAAGTCATCTATGAGAGTGTCATCAATGTGTGCAGGTTCGGTATAAAGGTTACTGAGATAAGTGCAGAAGGCCTCGTTTATCTCAAGTTGCGTTTGGACCATCCCCTTGTTAGGTGTATTAATCCGGGTGATGACGGGAGGTTCTGGGCTGTCCCGCAGTATCCGGGCCAGCAATGTTCCAGATTTATCAGCCTCAGTCTGCTTCAGTTGTGTAAATGCCCTGTAGTCAATGACCCGGAGCGTTTCAAGGGTCTCAGCATGTTGAATGCGGGCGTCCCGCAGGGAGGCCCAAATCAGTCACTGCCGCTTGCTCCAGTTCGGTCATTAGGTTTTCTATACGGGTGAGGCTGCTATGTATCTCTTGCCTAGCCCCCACTGTCGACCCAATTGCAGCACCCCTCACCACCACCTTGAGTGTGTCCCAGTCAATTAGATTGGAGGAGGCTGTATTCCAGTTTTCCGAGAAGTAATTTGTGATAGTTGTAGATAAAGTGGTGCGAAAGGGGGCATCCTCCAGCAGTTGGGGCCGTAGTTTCCAAGTGGGACTGGGGTGGGGGACCCTGCCCCATGTAAGTGTAATCTCTAAAGGGTTGTGGTCAGAAAAGGTCTTGGCTAAGTATGTGGACTGGCGTATTTGGGTAGCGATGGCACGGGAGCACAGGAACCTATCAATCCTAGTGTGAAGTTGGTGGACTGGTGAATAAAAGGAATATTCCCTGTGTGAAGGGTGTAACAGTCGCCCAATATCGCTCAGTCCCCATCCATTCGTCCACGTATTCAGGGAGGCAGCTTGTTTGTGGGCGCCAGCGCCACTCAATGGGGGGTGGGACCTATCCAAGTCCACGTCCAAGACAGTGTTACAGTCCCCGCCTAATATCCAGGGAACAGTGTCCCACCCAATCAGGGCCGTGCTCAGTCGATTAAAAAACTTGTCCTGGTCAAAATTCGGGGCATGAATGCTGCCCAAGACCACTGGTATACCATCAAGGGTTCCCTTCAGTAATATGTACCTACCCTGATCATCTGTGCGGCGGTCTAGTTCTGTAAATGGGACACCGTGGCGAATCCATATGGTCGCCCCTCGCGCAAAAGCCGAGTAGTTAGTAGAGAAAATGTGTCCCCTCCATTTCTTACGAACCTTCAAGGCCTCTGAATCGGTAAGGTGCGATTCTTGGAGGAAAACTATGTGTGTTTTACGCCTAAGGAGGTGGGCATGGACTCGGTGTCTTTTATGCACAGCCCCAAGTCCCCGCACATTCCAGGTCAGCAAGTTATATGAGCCTAAAGTGGTGGAAGTGCTAGGCATGGGTCAATACCATAAGCGGAGCTCCCCCTAACTCGGAGCCAATTAACTGTCGCAGGCCAGGAGTACCCCTTCCCCTTCAAACCAAGAATACTCGGCTCAGCTATTGAACTGTGCTGGGCCAAACATGTAACAGAAACATACAGGTGGCATAAAACAGTGCGTTCGCTTTGTGGGGGGTCGCCGCCACCGTCCATATTGCTGCTTGCGCAGTTACAAAGGTCTGGTAGCTCAACGGAACCCGGGGGGGGGGGGGGTCTATATAAACATTCTGATTGGCATGACTAATCGCCTTAGGTATATACGCTGTGTACTAGCAGGAGGGCGATACATCCCCCAAACCTGAACAGGAAGATAATATCAGGCAGCGTGGGTGCTAGATAGCAATATGTAAATAAGTGATTCCACAGCATTTCATAACAAGTACTGATTAAAGCGTGTGAAATAAAGAAAAATAAAAGGATACATGTGGGCCTGGCAATGCTGCCATAGTACGTAAGTGTCCCTGTCGCAGTGATTGAACAGAGTGAGTGGGCAAGTCACATTAGTTATCCACTAAATCATCAACGGTCTGAGGTGTCACCGAGGGAAACAGGGTGATACTATGGTCGGAGTCTGTCTGAATGGTGCTGTCCTCCGAATCAGTCGCGATCGTAGGGTTGTCATCACGGAAGGAGCCAGCCACAGCCAGCGCCTCTATTCTGCTGTTCATCTTCTGGTCGTGGGTCGGACCAGCGACAGTGGCTTTGTGCATGCCCACGGTAGCACGGCGGGCGCCACGTCCTTGGGTTCGTTTGGGACTGCTGCGTACGGAGCCTGACAACCCACTCTGGTTTGATTCAAGGTTCATCACTTCCAGCCATTCCTCCGCATCGTTCGGGCTGTCAAAAAAGTAGGTTTTCCGGTCATGAATAATTTTTAGTCGGGCTGGGAATAGCAGCGCATATTTGAGCTGAACAGCACGCAGTTTTTTCTTGACTGCTTGAAAGGAGGAGCGTTGGCGCTGCACCATTACTGTATAATCAGGATAAAGCGAGATCCGATGGTTCTCGAATTGAACCTGCGTTTGTTCTCTCGCTTTTTGTAACAGCACGTCGCGGTCTCTGTAGTTCAGTATTTTAACAATCGGGGGTCGCGGAGGTGCCCCAGCCTTTGGCGCTCCAGTTGGAATCCGGTGTGCCCTTTCCACGCAGAAATATGGCGACAAGCCCTCCCGGGCCATGTATTCCCGGAACCAGGTTTCCATAAAGTCAGCAGCCTTGGGCCCTTCGCTGCGCTCTGGAAGTCCTATGACGCGTATGTTATTCCGGCGATTTCTGCCCTCTGCATCCTCGATCCTGTCCTGTAGTCCATTGACTTGCTGCTGTAGTTGTTGTATATGTGTAGTATATTCCGTGATTTGAGGTTCCATACCGGTCAGGGCTTTCTCGTGTGCATGGACTGTATCAGCAAGCTTTCCTTGGTCCGCCCGAAGGAGGGAAAAGCCAGTAGTAAGGGTTCCAATTTGCTGCTCTATCGCTTTGCGGGAGTCTCTGACTTCCTGTAGGATCAGGTCAAGTCAGGGGAAGTCTCGGCGGACTCGGATGAGGAGGCGCCGGGCGATGCGGGTCTGGTGGTAGTTTCGGGTACGCCCGTGGGGCCACCTGTACCAGGGTTATTGTCCAAAGTCTTTCCTTTAAGTCTTCCCATGATGCCCACAAGCGTCTATTGGGTGTATCCCGTACAAGTAAAGCGGCGACAGAGAGGACACCACACAGCGCGTTGCAAGCACAGCAGTATCGTCTTGCAGAGTAACTTCTTCAGTGGGAATGCGGTCTGACAGGCGGATCCCAGAAGACTTGTGGTCCCAGTCTCCGTCACCACTCACCCCGCCACTGCAGTTCATAGACTCATATCTCAGTGTAAGATGAACTATGATGCAAGCGATCCTGCTCCCATCCCAGGTCAGGCGGCAAACACTTCCCGAGAAAAGCAAGACCGCCTCGCATCTCTTGCCTCCTAGCACAGCTGCTTCTAGGGAGGGCATCAGTGAGGCCCAGCAGTCAGCCCAGAATGTCCTTACGTATCAGGGTTCCAAGGACTGCAGTATGGTATGCTGGTCATTACACTCTGTGGCCCACACTCTCTGCTCCGCACCGTCACTGCAGCGCCGCTAGTTCTCAGGAGGGGCCGGCTGCAGAGGTCGACATCAACCACAGGGAGATCGCGTCCCCGGGGGCAGACAGGATTCGAAGTGCCACACCGTCGGTCGTCTCGGGGGCCGGGAGGCCGCAGCAAATGCCACCCACTGTGCCCGCATGGTCCAGCAGCGCCACCGCAGCGGGCAGGGGGATGAGCAGGTATGCGGTGCGGGTGCGTATCAGTGGCAGTGCCGCGGCCGGCTCTGCCCCACCCCCTCCGCGCCGGGCCAGGGGTAATGTCCGTGGTAGGCGAAGTCTGTCCCGCACCTCTCCCTCCGCACTCCAGTAGCGCAGGGGGGGGGGGAATAGCGGCACGGCCCAGCAAACGGCGCGAGGCGCCCGCACTCACCGACAGCCCGCAGTCTACGTCACAGCGGGCCGGCTGGCTCCCCAGCCGCGGCCGTCCTCCGCTCCGTAGGGTCGTCAATGCCGACGCGTTCCTCCAGACAGGTAGAATCAGCTGCGCTGTTCGGTGCTAGTCATAGGGACCCGGGCTGCCAGGAGCAGGCAGGACTTGTGGTACAACAGCTCCGGTGCTTCGCAGCAGGTAGGCCGCGGCGTCCGCGGCTCCGGTTAAACGCGGAGTTCCAACAGCGTCGTCGTTCCGGTCGGGCCAAACCAGCAGGATCACTTCACTGGCCCACAACGGAGATGTCGCTGTGCTCCAGACGGCGAAAACAGCCCTCTGTCAGGCGACTTTACAGGATTATTCCCCCCGGGCTCCGGAGCCTCACCAGATCATGTCCGCCATCTTAGGCGGCTAGCCACGCCCCCTCTGGTCACAAGTCATTAACTGTCATCTGCACACACAGTTACTCTTTAAAGATTTATAACGTGTTCGATTCCTGTGCACACCTATGATGAATTAGAAGCACATGCGTTTTGTAAACACACCGATTAGCTGGACACCGGCTGTACAAAATAAGGTAGAAAAGTACTATGGTAGTTACCCGCCACTAATTAAACTATGAAATAAACTAGCACACTCATTGGATGATGTCATCAATGTCATTTGAGATGTAATAAATGCTATAATAGACTGTCCCCAGTGATGTAATATGTGAGGTAATAAGCCATGTACGTTGAAGGCGCTAGTTAGTTAACTAGCTATTTTAACTGCTACCTATAACTGGTGAATTTCTGAAGGGTTTTTTGTTCAAAACGTTAATGTTGTAACTGACATAATCATCTAACTATAACATTACTTTAACTTTAGATTTTTTGAGTGAATATATAGATTAATATTAATATATATTAATATAAAACATAATTTAATGTGGATGATGTCATCAGTGATGTCACTGACCAGGTCATGAGTGATGTAATTGGTGAAGTCATAAGCAGTGCATTGCGGGGTCGTAAGTTATAGTTAGCACAGCTAACTATAACTGATGAATTTCACTGGTTCTGTTAAATCTGAGCCTAACTATAACGTCCCTATGACCTTTGATTTCTTTTAAGTGAATTTCTAAGGTTTTATTTCCTAAATGTAACCACTAACTTTGACGGTGAGTGTGAGAGTGAGTGCATGAGTGTCTCACTAAGTCTGTGAGTGGCCGTTAGAGTGCCTGAGTAGGTATGTGAGTGGGTGCATGAGTGTCTAAGTGGGTCTTTGAGTGGGTCTGTGTGTGAGTGCATGAGTGGGTCTGTGAGTGAGTGCATGGGTCTCTGAGTGGGTCTGTGATTGGAAGCATGAGTGTCTGAGTGTGTCTGTGAGTCTCTGACTGGGACTGTGAGTGGGTGCATGAGTGTCTTTGAAGGTCTGTGAGCGGTTGTGTGAGTCTGAGTGAGTCAGTGGGTGCGTGACTGAGTGGATCTGTGATTGGGTGCATGAGTGAGTGAGTGTGAATGGGAATATGAGTGTCTGTGGGTTTGTGAATGGGTATGCGAGTCTGAGTGGGTCTGTGAGTGTGTGACTGTGGGTCGGTGAATGAGTGCTTGAATGGATCTGTGAGTGGGTGCATGAGTGTGTGTGTGTGTCTGTCAGTGGGTGGGTGAGCCCGTGAGTGCGTGCGTGAGTGGGTCTGGGAGTGTATAAATCAGTGGGTGCATGGTAAAAAAAAGTAGGGGGGCACACGGGAGCAGGTCCTCCTGCCAGCTCCCCTTGTGACTGTCCTCATGTCTAGCTTGTCTGCAGACTGCTACCCTCTGCTGCCTTCGCTTTTTTTGCCTCCTCCGCTCTTTCTGCCTCTTCTGTCCTTGCTCCTACCCTCTATTTTGCCTCTTTCTGTTCATTCTGCTCATAATTTTGACTTTCTGAGCACACCTGACCTTTATTTTGCCTCTTTCTGCTTGTTTCCGACCTTTATTCTGCCTCTTGCTGCTGGTTTCTGTCCTTTATTCTGCCTCTTTTTGCTTGTTTCTCATTTTTATTTAGCATCTTTCAGCTCGTTGCTGAACTTTATTCTGCCTCTTTCTGCTTGTTTCTCACCTTTATTTTGCCTCTCTTGCTTGTTGCCAACCTTTATTCTCCTTCTGTCTGCTAGTTTCTCACCTTTTATTTTTCCTCTTTCTGCTAGTTTTTGTCCTTTATTTTGCCTCTTGCTGCTCTTAAACCCGGGACCCCGGGCGGAGCCTCAAGGCCTCTGTGGTACCAGTTGGCTTGCCGCCTCCTGGGGCAGCCGGCATTGTTGCTGCATGGAGGGAGCTGCTGGAAAAGGAGCTCCCTCCGAGCTGGAGCAATTGTTTAATCTCTTTCACTGCCCGCATGTCTGCGGGCAGGGACAGAGATGAAATCTCTGCTTCCAGCATGTGGGAGCACTTTGACAGCTCCCACCCGCTGGAACTGGAATGTTTGCTGTTATAGCTCCCGCCAAGCAAAAGCAAACAGCTATGTCCCAGGGGTGGGCACTATGTCTGTGCAGAACTACTTGTTACAAGCGTGCATTACAAGTAAGAACCCAGCAAGATGCACTAGAGGGCAAAATGATTAAAATGGAAAGCGGCAAGTATTATGTGACAGAGTTACTGCCTGACAAGTATTTTTTCCTGCTGAATCGCTGTGATCAAGGACTGTCGTTAGTCTGAAATACGTCAGAAAGCATGTAAATTGATGAAGCTGAATTGAGAGCGAGTGCCCCTTCGTCTTACGGATGGAGAAAAATATATCTCTCAATCCAAGACTTTGTTGTGGCCGAAGTGTGTAATCGGTGATCTCTGCCGAATTAAAAAGGAATTGAACTAACGCTTATCTGGAGTGGCTCGTTTTTTCACCAGGAACCGGGTGAGGATCTACTTTTGCATATATATGTACAGTATATTCCATTACTAAATTAAGTGTAGCTCTTAAACCCTCTATTTGATTCTGCCAGACTGTAGATGTAGTAAAGGAAAGTGTTGCTCCGAAGAGGACTGCTTTTAAGAAGTTCCAAACTGTATTAATACCAGCAGAATTGATGTTAGTAAACCAATTATGTGACATAATTCCAAAGAGATTACCAGTATTGTTGGTGTAATGAAAGCTTCTTATCGAAGGTTAATTTGTGTTATACTAACAGTAGTATTGAGAATTACTGAGTATCCACGAAACCAAAGGGTTATGATTACATATAACCAGATCTATCTGAAAGGATGTAGTTTGTACACGCTTCTGCGTAATCAAAAAGGCATCTGGTCTAGAATGAGTTATATAGTGGAGAATGAAATGTGAAACCAGTTTATGTGGGGTACGATGTCTCCAAGGATCAACCAACTCTAATGAATATATGATATGCTGGTGTACGTCCCTTATAGTATTGTAGGGATTAGTCAATTCCTTGCCCAGCTGTACTATTAAAGTAACATCTCCACAAATAATGACAAATCTTTCTCACAGATAAAGTTCAAGTAGCAAATGTTTTGAAGACTGAAGGATCGTCATTATTGGGAGCATATAGATTTCAAACGGTAAGAGAGCATGTTTGATTAGTTAATTTTGCTATAATCCATCAACCCTGATCATAGCATTTTACTTTGAATGAAACTGCTTGGTAGGTGGTTCTATAGGGTATTGGCGCTCCTGGGCAATACGCAGGTAACGTATACTCTAGTACTGAGTGAGGATTGCGGTGCATAAGGGTAGGGAGAGCCACTCTCCTCCCCAACGTGTTGATATCCACTGGTAAAACAGAACAACAGTCCCCTGCACACGCTAACAGTATATCAATTATATCAATAACTGTGTGACAAAAGCTTGAGTCTTTGCTGGAACATGTGTTTCAGTTTATTCACAACAGCCTTAGCCAACACGTGTTTCGTCGCGCTTACGGTTGTGCGCAGCGACTTCTTCAGGGCTAAGAAACAAACAATAGTACAGAATTGGGAATGAAAGGTATGCAACAATAGCATCCAATGTCAGTTTTCCATTGTGACAGACTAAATTTGAAGGTTCGGCTCAAGTTGCCTACTCGAGCCTGTGGAAACCCATGCGGTCTTAACCCGTTCGCTGCTTCTGTCAGCCAACGGCCGTCGCAAGCACTACCTCCGTAGTGCTGCGCACGTCCGTCGCCCGACGCGGCCCTGCCCACTCTTCAAAGCCGCCGCACCGCGGCGGAATTTCGGCCGCGGTAAAGGGGTTAAATGTGTCACCTCGGTTGTTTAATGACAAACTAGTGTATTTTAAGAAAAATTCTAACACTCTTAGATAAAATAAACTGGTTCGGAGTTAAGGCATGCTTGTTCCTTGTGAGTCCAGTTGTGACATATGAACCTAAACAGTCAACAGTGACTTTGCTAAAGTGAATTAAACAGAACGACACCCCCTTAATGTTGCCTGGTACCCGAAGGTATGTAATAAAAAACAAAATACCTATACTCAATGCGTAATGATCCTAGGGGAAAAGAGACTGGTAAAAAAGGAAGAAAAATAATGCTCAGTATAACAGTCCTGTAAGAGCAAGTTTATCGTACTAAGTTGATCAAATTAAAGGACTAGACTACATCAACCATTATAAGCTACCAATGTAGTCTTCTTAGGGTCATTCAACATATGAATTTACCGTCCTGAAGATGGTCTAGCAGATGCCTTCACTACATAGACTGAAACGTCGACATTTACACCTATTTTCTTTGTGAATTTTTTCACTAAAGGATTTGTTTTCTGTACAATCAGTCACAATATCCTTCTGTACATATTGTTTGGAATAGGTGACCACATTAGTGACAATGAGAACTATAGCAACAAAAAACTTCAAAATCTCAGTCACTGTGTTGATGTATGTTGATATATGTAGCATTTTTTGTACCCTTTAATATTGTTTCAACATAAATTTGTGTTTTAAGAAGCATACGCCCGTTTGAAATATTTTTTTGCAGATCTGTTCACGTTGAAATAAGTAATTCAGCTTTTGAAATAACTTTTTGTAAGCTACTGTGTAGAGCTTATTACTGATGATTGCTTAAAAACATGAGAATAAGTAGAGAAAAGAATCCCTTGTAGGCACGTTTACCCGTTGATACACTAATTACCCAAGCCTCCAAGGGTTTATTGAGTTTCCCACTCTTCCTTTTACTATGATCCAGCTGTAGGTATTTGTGGCTTGCCACTTTTAATCATAGTTTATAACAAGGGTATTATGGTTGATTATTTTTTATGCATTCTTAGATGGTCATGGTGGGTATCTGATTTGAGCTATATTGTCCCTACATCAGGGAGAAGTAGCTTTTGGCAAAAGCATCTGTTTTTAGTGCATATGGCTATCATGCCTTGATATGGAGATGAAGGCCAGCCTGATCCCTGTAAGATCATGTTAGTGAGGGACTGATGGCAATTGAAATGTAGCCAAGACAGTAAAATAAAAGGCCTGGCAAAGCATAAAAGTGCCTTTGTAGTCCTCATTCATTATTGTTCTCAGCAGTAAGTCATAACAGTGGTACCCTGCCAGCGCTTGTTTTACATTTCTTAGTACAATTTCAAGGGTCAATAGTATTCAGTTGCAGTGGTGGTAAATTTGCCTAAATTCAATGACCGTCAATTGTGTCACTCTCTGAATTAAGTGGCTAATGATCCATATATACCAAATATAGGAGGCTGGTGTGGCATTGGTAAATGAAGAATGAGTATTGCAGTACAGTGCGATACCATTTATGTGGTTGGTAATGTCATAGCTCTAAAAGAAGGGAACCAGCCATTTCCTTTGAGCTCCCTAAGAATTAGTACAAAAAGCATAATATGTCATATTCCTTGCTCCCACCAAAGATAAACCATAGATTCCATACATTATTTGGCAAAATATCCAATTTAAACTACACATCAACTGTTCGAAATGGGATCTCTGGTTGGCTAAGGCTTGCGCCAAAGCCAGGCAGAGACCACCACTCTAGTCAGGGCGAGGGAGTTACACGCCAAAGATAACCCCTGCTCACCCCCTTGGTAGCTTGGCACGAGCAGTCAGGCTTATCCCGGAGGCAATGTGTAAAGCGTTTGCGCACGCACACAGCAACAACATACCAGGCACACTACAAAAAGAACTCCACACAAGGTTATATCAAAAATACCCTTTGTATTATCATAAAACACATTAGAATAGTACTCACATAATATACATCGTGCCACCTGGCACGGGGTCATATTTACAAGGGATTATTTACACCTGACGGGGCCAACTGGAACACTGTCAGAACCAGCACAAAGCGAACTTAGTAACTGTAGCACTTAGAATAAAGGTAGCACACATCATAAACGTACAACCAGTAATCACTGGTAACCACCGTACTCCGCATCAGCCTGTAACATAAACCACATTATGCACAGTATCACATAGGCGCCAAATCTATTGTACGCCAACCTCATCAGTCTAACATCTTAGACCCTAACCTCCTAAGCATCACTCACATTAGGGGCATAAAACACAGTAGGGAATATCTCAAGCCTAACCACAGTAGGCACAACCTCATAATCATAAACCACAGTTGGAGGTATAAAACAGGGTGCGTAAATCACCATACAGGAATCATATTTCCTAGCACCACATACATCACATTAGCACATAGTCTCCTAATAAAGACCATAGTAGAGGCACTAATCACATTAGGGCCTGGCGCCCTATTGACCTCACAGTCCCCCTGGCCAACTGGCCATCTCCAAGGGGCTCAAATGCCCTGTGTCCAGAATGTCAGGGCTGCTGCCTAGGCAGCAGAACAGAAAGCGCGCCATTGCGCTGGTGCGTAGGAGTGCATCTCACTCCTATCTCTCTCTTTAAAACTGCCCCCAAAGAACTGTGCCTAAACGTTGCAGCTGGCACTAAGTGCTGCGCAGCTGTGAATCAAAAAGGTGGCACTGGCACTCACTGTGCCCTTTGAACAGATATGCCCAACACGTTGCAGTTGCCCACTGTCAAGCGGGGCAACTGTGAACAACTAAAGAGGCCCGGCTCTGGGGCTCTCTACACCAAAATAGGCCATCGTGGCAGCTTCCCACTGTCAGACGGGGCAGCTGTGGCGAGATTAGGCATGGGCATCTCGGGACCCTCCGGGCCCTTTAACAATAATGATGCCCCTCGTTGGGGCGGCCCGCTCCCTCGCGGGACCGCCCAGGGAAATAGGCATGGTGCCTTCACTGGCACCAACAAACTGTGCCCAGAACTGCCCCCAAGTCCCCCTGAGGGACTTTGTAACTGAAATGGCCCCCTCTGGTAGGAGCGGCCCGCTCTCTCTCGCGGGTCGCTCAGGACTAGAACTTGGCACCGGAAAGCAGCTGCTCCACTCACCGGGGCTCAGGGCAGGATTCCTCCGTTCTCCGCTCCTCTCCCTCGCTGGGGAGGCTGAATCAGGCTCTCTTCTCCGATGGCGGCCCGCGGGGCTCCCGCCTGGAGTACTGCGTGGTCGCTGTCTTGCTCCGGGCGTCCTCCTCGCTTCACCCGGGCCCCCTCCTGGGACCCGGGACTTCTCCCTCCAGGCGTGCGGGGCTCTCACTGGTCACAGGAGCCCTGCTTCACACGCGCTGGCTTCCGTCTACTTCCTGGTTTGTTCGCCAGTGCGGGGTGGGCTCCTGCCTGGCTTCTGCGACACGCGGGGCTCTCCCTTCATCACGGGAGCCCCGCTGGCCTGCCTCAGCACTCCTCCTTTCCGGCACGGGAGTTCCTTTCATGAGGCGGAAGTCCCGCCCCACTCAAGGCATCACGCTGCCGGACTTCCTTTCCGGCCTCCGGCCGTGGCGGTGAGACGCGGGGTGGGCTCCCGCTTTGAAATAAAGGCATAAGCGGACAATGAGGGGTAGGCTCCCTCCTAATTTAGAACATAAAGCGGGGTGGGCACCCGCTCGCCTAAAAGTAAAATAATCGGCAGAAACGCGGGGTGGGCTCCGGCTAAAGGCAGGACGGGGGAATCCCTACGCTGGGGATTCCCTCTAGAAACAAAGACTGCCGCTCAGCGCTGCCGAGCCCACGCGCTCTTCTTGGGGAAGAAAAAGGTCTTCCAGGTCCTTAAGGTGTCAGGGGCATGGCGGGGCCCAGGGAGGCCAGCACACAGGGCCCTCCAGCAGGGAGGCAAGCCCCCATGGCGGTTCCTCCTGGGCCCCAGCAGCAGCAAGCCCCCACGAGTACAGGAACAAGAAGTGAACAGCAAACATGGGGTCACAGCCCCTTCTTTTATACACCCTTTTCCTTTGTCTAAAGTGCAGGGCATGGGGGAACCAGATGCAACTGGTTCAGGAGCACTTTGTTTTCCAAGCTCCTCTTCCCCTTTGTCAGGTGGGGGCTCATCATCAGACACACCACAGGGGGGCGGAGCCAGCATTGTACAGGGCAGGCACACTCCTATTCAGAGTCAGGGGATTACTCCTCCCACTACCCTTAACCCAGGTGTCCTATTCAGCCCAGCGCTGACTCACCCTGCCCCTCCTGGAGCCACACACACCTCCCAGCCCCTGTCACTCACAAAGCCAGACATGCAATTCACATCAGGCAGGCAGACACATAGCACACATAAATGCCAACTTCTAAAAGTGGCATTTCTCCACCAGTCATAATAAATCTGCGCACACCATTGCGCAGCATTTATTCACACAAATTCATACATACTAGACTTGACCACACTGCTCCTCTCATACCAGGAATTACCATGGACACACTTATCCCCCATGCATTCCTATGGGAGGGTAGGCCAATCTCACCACAAGTACACAGAGAGCGCACGCACTTTCCACTGGACCACAGTGCGAAAGTGCCCAGAGGCCTAAAATCACCAACACCAGGTTACAGACAAGGCAAAAAGTTCAGGGGTGAACCTGCCAAAAAGGGCCAAGTCCAACAACAACCATACAGCGTTTTTCAGGGATGAGCGAATCCTAATAGGACTCAAAACCATCTTGTGCTTAACAGTTGTATATCTAGACCACCACAACACTGATTTCATAATTTGGATCCGCTTCTTACACATAACAGTCCAGTATTTTGATTTGCTTGTATGAATAGTATTTAAAAATATACATGATCGATTTACCTATAAACCATCACAACCAGTGTCCTTTAGTCACCTCGACTTGATTTAACCAATCTTTTTAGATCCCCTTGAAGAGGCAATGCCGAGCAGGGACTGGAGATGGATTTCTTTCAGAGTTACTTTGGACTGATATAACCGGTAGAGAAGTAATTGGGTCTCCTTGAGTAAGAACATCCAAAATGGATCAGAGATAGTTTTCCACCCTGCCATTGCAGTTTACTTCAGGGAGCAAGCTGCTTTTTCTCTTTTTGTTCTTTTTTATTTTAAATCTACTGCTCATTGGTCAGAATCTTGTGTATATTCTCCCTGCTGTTTTCTTTTTACTATGAGGGTTGCCATCTTGACTAATTTACTGTAGTCTGCATTATTTTAGTAACATGTTAATCTTTACATTCTGTCTGCCTTGTGTGTTGCAGGTGACTGGGTGCGGTGACTTAAGCTTGTTGAAATTAATAGTATGGCTACATATCAATAAATGTGAAAGATACACGTTAGTGATAGATTCCTTACCTTAGAATATCCCCAGGCGTCAGGCTGGATCTGGAAAGTTTTTCGTCAGCAGTACCCCTGCGTGTCGGTAGGTGGCGTCGTGCGGCTCCGCGTTCGTCGCTGGCGTCGTAAGCGTCGAGATGACGTCACGGAGACTACTTAGGCGCCACCCATGCGCGCTGACGTCAGTTCTTTCTTTTTCCGCGCCAGCAAGCGCAGATCCGGTTAGAGCACGTACCCTAGTCATTTTTTGACTAATTTCTTTTTGGGACTTTGTCCTTCTTCTTTTGAGTCTTTGACTCCTGGTGCCACGTAGGGATGCCTCGGTTTAAATCCTGTGAGGCCTGCCGCCGTACGATGTCGGTGGCTGACCCCCATGGCATCTGTTTCTACTGTCCGGAGCGCGACCATGACTTCCGGTCATGTTCCGACTGTCTGGCCATGGCTCCGAAGGCTTTGCGGGAGCGGTCCCGAAAGCTGCTGGAGGCCCGACAGTTGTCTCCGCGTCGTTCGAGTTCCAGGGGTCGCTCGAGGGACCGACCGCGGAGCCATCATCATCGCTCCTCGGGGTCCACGTCTTCACCCTCGGAATCGGGTAAGAGACGTCACAAGTAACAGTCGAAGAAGCGCGTACGCTCTCCGACCTCCCCTCGTCGGTCTCCGGACGAGGGGGCCAGGGGTCCTTCCCCCACGGCTCCGTTGGAGCCTGTGAGTCCCGCGGCCTACCCGGGTCCGTCGGAGGCTCCGGCCCAGGTGCAAGAGTTTCTTGCCGCCATGGGCTGCCTTTTCAGGCTTAGGGCTCCTGCTGGCGCGCCTTCGGGCCCCACGGTCCCTATTGAGGGCCCTTGTTTGCCACCGGCTCCGCCGCTGGCGCCGTCGGCGGCTCCGGCGCCGCAAGGTCCTCCGCCGGCGGCTCCGGCGCTGCTAGGTCCTCCGCCGGCGGCTCCGGCCCCGGCGCCCCCTGCGGCTCCGTTCCCGGCGCCGCACTGGGTTCCATCGTCCCACCTCCTAATTGGGACATGGAGCCGGATTGGCGCCGTTCCCGGCGCCGTTGGAGCGGAGGACTCGGAGGATGCAGGTGGCCTTGACCCCTCCTCTGAGCCTGGGTTTGTGTCTCCTCCCACTGTCATGGAGGTAGGTGCCACATACACTGTGGTGCTCCGTAGAGCAGCTGAGGCTCTTGACCTTGACCTGCCTACTGTTACCCTCAAAACTAACCTCCTTACTGAAGTGCTTCAGCCGGCGGCAAGTTCCATAGAACCTCTGCTTCCGTTCAATGAGGCCTTGACGGATGTTTTGATGGGCACCTGGTCTAGGCCAGCCACAGGGGTTCTTGTGGATAAAAACGTGGCCAGGCGTCACCGCCCGGCACCGGGTGACCCTGCCCTTTTGACAACTCATCCGACACCGGAGAGCCTGGTCATTCAGGCCTCCACTTCCCAAACTGCATTCACTGCTGCTCCGCCAAATACGGAATCGAAAAAGCTGGAGCAGTTTGGCAAAAAGTTGTTTTCCTCTGCCAGCCTGAGGCTGCGGTCAGTAAACACCGCATGCCTCTTGGGCCGCTATTCTCACGCTGTGTGGGACACGGTGGCGCAAACTCTGCCCCAGTGCCCGGAGGAGGTTCAGGCTGTACTTTCCCAAGCTGTTGCGGAGGGAAAGGATGCCGCGAAGTTCGCCATTCGGTGTGGGTTGGACACCGCGGACTCTTTGGGGATAGCCATCTCCACGAGGGTGGCCTTGCGGCGACACGCCTGGCTGCAGTCCACGGGGTTTTCGGGAGATGTCCAGAGTTCTCTCATGGACATGCCTTTTGATGGTACTCGCCTGTTTGGCGATAAGGCAGACAGTGCGCTGGAGCGTTTTAAGGACTCTCGGGCTACAGCCAAGTCATTCGGTCTCTCCACCACACGCCCGGCCACATCTACCTTTCGTTCCATTCGTGCCACGGAAGGGGCGCCCCTACACGTCCGTTCAGCCAGAGGCCTGCGCAGAACCAACCTCAGCGCGGCTGCGGGCATGGTGGCCGCCGTGGCGGCACAGGGGGCCAGTGTGCGGGTCAGTTCACCTCCGCTTCCGCAGCATCCGCCTCAAAGCCTTCCTAGTCCGAGCTTTGGGGTGCACCCCACGCCGGTGGGCGGCAGGATTCAACATCACCTCCCCCACTGGCGCTCTGTCACTTCGGACAGGTGGGTGCTGCAAATCGTCCGAAGGGGCTACTCCCTCCCCTTCGAGTCTGTCCCCCCCGGCCATGCCACCTCAGTTCCACCGCATGTCGGGGGATCACTTGGCGCTTCTCCGACAGGAAGTCGCGGCCGTCTTGGCCAAGGGGGCCATCGAGCGCGTTCCTGGGCCAGAAGTAGGACATGGTTGTTATTCCCACTACTTTCTGGTCCCCAAGAAGGAGAAAGGGGGCTTGCGCCCCATCTTGGACCTCAGGAACGTCAATCGCTTCCTCCGGAAGGAGAAGTTCAAGATGTTGACTCTGGCTCAGGTCTTGGCTTCCCTCGACCCTGGAGAATGGATGGTAGCGTTGGACTTGCAGGACGCATATTTTCACATTCCCGTCCTGCCGGCCCACCGGCGTTACCTGCGCACGGTAGGCCAGGAGCATTTTCAGTTTGCTGTGCTCCCCTTCTGCCTTACAAGCGCCCCTCGGGTGTTCACGAAACTGATGGCGGTGGTCGCAGCTCATCTGCGCAGGTCAGGGGTGTCAGTCTTCCCCTACCTCGACGACTGGTTGTTGAAGGCGGGCTCGCCCCCGGCAGTCGTCACCCACCTTCAGACTACGGCCGACCTCCTGCATTTGCTGGGGTTCTCCATCAACGTGCCGAAGTCGCACCTGAGTCCCTCTCAGAAGCTCCTCTTCATCGGAGCGGTTCTGGTTTCGACGCAGTTTCGGGTTTATCCTCCCGAGCAGCGACTCCGGGTTATTCAGGCTATGATTCCTATCTTTCGGCCTCTATCCCGGGTTTGTCAGGATGACCCTCCGGCTCCTGGGCCTGATGGCCTCCTGCATTCTGCTAGTGCAACATGTCAGGTGGCATATGCGGGCTCTGCAGTGGGACCTGAAGTTCCAGTGGGCACTGCATCAGGGCAACCTGTCCGTTCATGTCCATATCTCGGAGGGCACTGCACGACAATTGCAGTGGTGGCCCACGAATCGCGATTGGGCCAATGGCAGATCCTTCTCCCTTCCCCAACCGGAGCACACAGTGGTGACGGACGCGCCCCTCCTTGGATGGGGCGGCCACTTGGGAGAGGCGGAGATCAGAGGCCTCTGGTCTCCGGCGGAGTCCCGGCTCCATATCAATCTTTTGGAGCTTCGGGCGATCCGACTTGCACTGGAGGCATTCCTTCCCTCTGTCCGGGGAAGTGTAGTGCAGGTGTTCACGGACAACACCACCGCCATGTGGTATTGCAACAAACAGGGCGGGGTAGGGTCGTGGACCCTATGTCAGAAGGCTCTGCGCCTCTGGACATGGCTGGAACATCAAGGCATGACCTTGGTGGTTCAACACCTGGCAGGTTCTCTGAACGCCAGGGTGGACGAATTCAGCCGCCGGTGCTTGATGGATCACGAATGGCGTCTGAACTCGAATGTGGCGCAAGGTCTCTTTCTGCAGTGTGGAGAGCCTTGGTTAGATCTATTCGCCACCGAAGAGAACGCGCAATGTCATCAGTTCTGCGCGTTGGAATTTCCAAGGCGGCACTCGCTCGGCGACGCTTTTCGTCGCGAGTGCAGCTGCGGTCTGTTGTACGCCTATACCACTTCTGCCCAGAGTGCTGAAGAAGATTCGGCGCGACCGGGCCCAAGTCATCCTTGTGGCTCTGGATTGGGCGCGAAGATACTGGTATCCCGAGCTACTCAACATGGCGATCGATCCCCCGATCCGACTGCCTCTTCGGGAGGATCTTCTGTCGCAGCAGCAGGGGACGGTCCTCCACCCAAACCTGTCCAACCTCCATGCGTGGAGATTGAGCGGCGACAGTTCACAGCTTTCGATCTTCCTCCCGAAGTCTGTGATGTCATTCTGGCAGCCAGGCGTCCCTCCACTAAGACGGTATACGCCTGCAGGTGGAACAAGTTTGTGGCATGGTGCACAGCTAAGTCTGTGGATCCCCTTTCTGCCCCTGTTTCTGAGGTCCTTCTGTTCCTGCTCTCCTCGGCCCAGCAGGGCTCTGCTCTGGGCACTATCAAAGGTTATCTTTCGGCCATCTCCGCCTTTCTCAGGCTTCCAGTTCAGCCTTCTCTCTTTAAGTCCTCAGTTGTTAACCATTTCCTGAAAGGCATTGCACACACGTTTCCTCCCGTGCCTTTCATAATGCCTCAATGGGACTTAAATCTGGTCTTGACCTATCTGATGTGCGCTCCTTTTGAGCCCCTTCATAATTGTCCTTTACGTCTTCTTACTCTCAAGACGGCTTTCCTGGTAGCTATCACCCCTGCCAGAAGAGTGAGTGAGCTCCAGGCTCTTTCTTCTAATCCTCCTTTCCTTTCTGTTCATCCGGACAAGGTGGTTTTAAGGACCCGTCCTTCTTTCTTGCCAAAGGTTGTCACGCCCTTCCACATCGGGCAGACCATCACTTTGCCCACCTTCTTTCCGCCTCCGCATCCTTCAAAAGAGGAACAGAGGCTCCACCGTCTGGACCCACAACGTGCGCTCTCGTTCTATCTGAAGCGCACACATCAGTTCCGGGTGGATGGCCAGCTCTTTGTTGGCTACGTGGGCGCTAAAAAAGGTCGGGCTGTGCACAAACGAACCATCTCTCGGTGTGTCGTTTTGTGCATCAAAGCGTGTTACCCGTTGGCTAAGAAGGAGCCTCATGTGGGGCTGCGTGCCCATTCTACCAGGGCGACGGCAGCCACTACTGCCTTGGGACGCGGCGTTCCCTTGCAGGATATTTGTCAGGCAGCTACATGGGCCTCGCTGCACACATTTTCCAAGCATTACTGCCTTGACAGTCAAGTCCGGAGAGACGGCTTCTTTGGCCGTTCTGTTCTCCGTGACTTTCTGGTGTAATCTATTCGCAGACCCACCACCGGGGTTGGTATTGCTGGGGTATCTATTCTAAGGTAAGGAATCTATCTCTAACGTGTCTCTTTCAGATGCACAAGTTACTACTTGTGTAACGATATATCTGTAAGAGACATTAGTCAGTGATAGATTCCTTACCGCCCCACCCATCCTCCCCGTTCTGCGAACTGATTCTAGGGTTAAGGTCATCCCTTTCAGGGCCCTAGTTTCATGGCACCAGTGGTCAGTTTCTTGCATGGCTCTGCGTTCCTGGCGCGGAAAGTCGTGTACAGAACTGACGTCAGCGCACATGGGTGGTGCCTAAGTAGTCTCCGTGACGTCATCTCGGCGCTTACGACGCCAGCGACGAACGCGGAGCCGCACGACGCCACCTACCGACGCGCAGGGGTACTGTCAAGTGTACTCTGTTGGTCACCTTCATTTCACCCTGTCCTCTAGCAGCCTTCTGATTCTCTGACCAAACCTGATGTGTGTGCTGGGGGCTATAAACTATTTCCACGACAAACATCAACATCACCTGCTGCCTCAAACTCGTCTTTCCTCTCATCCCTGCACAAACGGGTTACAAATACCAAACAGACTCTTGCAAACATGGTTTATTGCACTACACACAGCAAGACTGGTTTTTGCCAACAATGGGACCTGTTCTTATCAACAGAACGGACTCTTAGATCTGGCCGGTCTCACTCGTTTTAGACCCTGAAGCAAGGTCCAGCTTCAATTAAATTGTCTGTTTTTGACCTGGGTGGGAGGAGAGTTAATGTTGGGCTTGTGTAACCATGTTGATAAAACAATGTCAGGCTTGTGTGACAACCTGCCCGGGCGGAGACTCCAAGCTTGTAACCATGATAAATGAAACAAATACATTGTGTAAAACTGTATAAAAGGAAGAGTCAGAAGCATTGCCAGTAGGACACCTCCCTGAAGACATCCTGGTGTCAGCAGTTGACGTGGTCTCCTCTAAGAGTAATAAACCTTTTTCTTGCCTTCCAGCTTCCAGCGCCTGCCTCGTTATTTTAGATAGTGAATCCAAAGTGGATTAAAGGTGACTTTGCGCCGGGCAGCATTGGGGATCCCAGGAGACTCGCTGCTTTTCACAAATTGGCGACCCAACGGGGGCCCATCAGAGACACGTGGGTCCAGTAGAGAGGTCCTAACGACTGAGTGAACGACTAAATGATTGGAGTGCACCTGCCTGAAAGAGACCCTCGTCTGGCTGCCAATTGACTGAGACTTCACCGGTTCCGAACGGACCTCTCTCGAGTGACCTGCGGTCCTGACTGGGGCCTTACAGGAACGCCGCATTGATTGTTGGAGTAAGAGGACAACCAGGCGCTGGAAGGGGAAGACTAAGAACTGTCCATACGGTCCGGGTAAGGTCGTGAGAAACCATGACTTTAAATTGATTGATTGATAGAAATACTAGTATTCCTTTTTGAGTTATTTGAGACATTCCCTGCTTGCAAACAACGTAGAATAGGAATATTCTCTCTTTGCAGACAGCGAAGGACAGGTAGTGCAGACTTTTGTCTAACATTAATTGAGATATTCATTTTGACCGCTAAATACGTCATGCCTGTTTTCTCTAGATTGTTTGATTGTTTTGGACCGGACCGTTTGTTAGAGGTCAGTAACCCGGCACCGCCGGAAGGCACCCCTAACAAGGACATGTACGTAAAATATGGATTAGCCAACGTAGCTTATATCAAACTATGGCATAAGTACACTAGGAAGGACCGGGTAAATCAGTGGCCACTTACGGGATCTTTCGATCCCGCTAAAATAGAAACGTTAGAATTAGCTCTCCACAAAAGAAAGCTAGACCAGCCATGTTTGATAGTTTTGGTTTATGGCGAAAAGAAGCAGCTCAACGAAAGAAAAGAGACGAAGCTAGACAAGATAAAGAAACGCGAAAATCAGCTTACCAAGCCTGTAAAAGTTAGAAGAAGAACTAAAAGAAAAGGAAATCGATAAAAAGGAACAGGAATCAAAAATATCAGGTCAATGCCCTGTTAGAACACCCTTAACTCTTTACCCCGAGTTACCAGCAAAACAGGGGGTAGATGATGATTTATTGTTAGGTACCCCAATGATATACATGCCACCCCTTATGCCCCTACTCATCCCGTAGTACAACGCCAGGACCCCCAAAGTATAGCTGGAGATGGCACGATCGCCTCAGTCTCCACCACCTCTGCTCCCACCGAGCCACCCACACCAAATGCCTCATCAAAGGAGGCAGTAGTAGAGGTAGGAACCAAGGAAATAGGAGCGCCCAGGGTCCCGCGATTAAGTAAAAATGAGCGAGCAGGCATTGATAAAATAGTTAAAACCCTCATAGATAGGAAAGAAACAGAAGAACACGTAACAGACATATGCGACTCCTATGTTGAAAACCGCAAACGATACTTTATTGTACGTCTCTGTTACCACACCCTTACTGCATATGAAGAGAAGTACCAAAACGTAGGGCCCGAGCGATTAGTGGCTCTCTACAGGAAGGTAGACATCGGAGATGAAGGCGACAACGATGTTGCAGAACTATTTTCATCCACACTAGAAGTATTGCGTCACCTCATAGAACAAGGACAGATAGATAGGGACAGGACAACTAAGGTAGCAGGACCCCCAGTGGAAAAAACAGATAGCATGATGCCAATAAAAGAAGCTGCCCCTTACTGGGTACCTCCTAGAGGTCAAGGGACTAATGGCGATATAAACCATCAAGACGCTAGAGGAAGGGTGGTCTACAATTGGGTGTATCAGCCATGGGACAGACAGGACATCCTGACCTTCCGTAAATCTTTGCCGGATTTACGAAAGAACCCCACCGCCTTTACGCCGAGCTAGGTACCGCTCTGGGATCAACAATAATGACACTTGCCGACATAGACTTGTTCTTCGGGTTATGTTTGCCAGCAGATGTGTGGAAACAGGTTAAGAAAGTAAACCATACCGAACTGTTTGGTCATACCTGGGAACAACTCGACACACTAGATAAACAGCGGAACCCTGGTCAAAAACCAGTTAAAGCAATATTAGACCTCCCTGACAAAATAGTGCAGAAAGTGAAAACGCTGATCCCAGAGAAAAAGATAGACTGGTCCATAGTAACCGCATGCCGCCAGAAACCACAAGAGGACGTCTCAGAGTACTTCTCCAGATTTGAAACTGTGTTCTCTGATTACAGTGGACAAGACATGTCCACCGCAACCGGACACCACTTATTTGTGCAGAACTACGTCAAAGGATTACTGCCAGATGTATCCCAGAAACTACAAGCCAGCGAAAGTAGTTGGGCAGCATCTAAACCGGCGGCCATTCTCCAAATGGCCCAGTATTACGAGCATCAGAGAAACGAAAATGACAGGGCTACAGAAAGGAAAAAGAAGGACTTGAAGGAAAGGCTAATGATAGCACAACTCCAGGGGGCGAATACAGGAGGGAGCAATATAGGGGAGGAAACCAGCAGAATACCCCTAGAGTACAGCCACCTAGGAACAATCCATCTACATCATATGTAGGACGCCAAGACCTAGGACAGGATCAATGTGCATTTTGCAAAAAATATGGACACTGGAAATCCCAATGCCCGGCTTTGTTAGGAGCTGCTAGGGGCAGAGGGGCGAGGGAAATAGCAAGTGGACAGAGAGGAAGAGGACGTGGGAGAGGGTACGCGAGTGAAGCAAGCGAGGAAAGGCCAGGAAGAGTGAACGCATTTGACCATCCCAGACAGAATCAGTACCAACAGACAGATTATGACAATACGTACGACTTTGCATAGGACAGCCAGGGGCAAGGGAGGGATCCAGTCGAGCTCTGCGTTGATCAGCAAGGCCCTTATGTTACCGCTGAGGTCCTGGGCACAAGGTCGCCATTTTTGGTAGACACAGGAGCAACACGTAGTGCACTATCCAAACGACTGATTCCAAGGGCACCCTTGTCAGGCTCACATGTGACCTCAATAGGATTTGACGGTACGCCCTCCACCAACCCTTTGTCCCGACCCATCCCTTTTAATCTTGGACAGCAATGGCGTCGAAACGACATTCCTCCTCTCATCTAACACCCCAGACGCCATTATGGGCCTCGACCTTTTGAAACACTTCCATGCGACTATCAGATGCTCACCAGACGGAGTGCGTGTCATCCTGTATGACAACCCCCAACGCCATAGAGAGAACCCTTTTCAGCACATGTTTTCCATCTCTGAGACTGACACATCCCTACTGGACACTTTGCCATCACACTTATGGGCTAGGGCTGATTCAGACGTAGGGACGAATGATGATTGACCCAGTACACGTAACAATACGACAGGACGCAACCCTACCGAAGGTACCGCAGTACAAAATATCGCCAGAGGGTGAGAAAGCACTAACCGAGATCATACACTCTTTGGTAGAGGCAGGGGTGGTAGAGGAAGTAGTGAGCAACATTTGTAACAGTCCCATACTACCGATTGTAAAGAGACAGGGAGAGGGAGATGGGAAAGCCTACCGCTTCATCATTGACCTGCGGGAGGTAAACAAAATCGTAGTACCACAATACCCAGTAGTTTCCGACATCACGACAATTTTGACTTTAATCCCCTCCACTGCCACCACCTTCACTGTGATCGACCTCAAGAACGCCTTCTTTTCCATACCTATACACGAGGACAGCCGCTATCTTTTTGGATTTACCCTAAATTCCCGTTTGTATAGATTTTGTAGAGCACCTCAGGGGTACACTGAGAGCCCAAGTATCTATAGCCAGGCGCTTAAAAGACAGTTGGACGCCATACAATTGCCAGATGGAGTGGCACTAATACAATATGTAGACGACATCCTTCTAGCAGCAGACACCATACCAATAGCCGTCACAGCCACCATCAAACTACTCCATTTCCTTGCTGAGAATGGTCACAAGATCTCCGAAAGAAACTGCAGTTCTGTAAATCACAAGTGACCTATTTGGGTCACCTTTTATCAAAAGAAGGGAGAAAACTCACGCCTGACAGGATCCAGACAATTCTAGACACCCCTGTCCCCAAAAATCAGAAGCAAGTCCGCTCTTTGATAGGCCTCACCTCGTTTTGCAGACAGTGGTTACCGAACTTTAGCCTCATTGTCAAACCCCTTCTCTCCCTCCTAGCTAAGGACATCCCCTCACCTCTCCCCTGGACCCCGAATGCCAGACAGCCTTTAAAGAACTACGCAATGCCCTTTGCTCAGCACCAGTCCTAGGAACCCTAGATTACTCCAAACCATTCTTCCTCTACACACACGAAAGGGAGGGATGTGCATTGTCTGTCCTAACACAATCAATTGGTCACAAACAACGCCCTTGTGCATATTTTTCTGCCCCCCTCGATCCAGTAGCCAGAGCACTGCCAGCGTGCCTGCGCGCTGTGGCAGCTGCAGCGGTATCAATACGCCAGAGCGAAGGAATAGTGCTCTCCAATCCAGTCACTGTTTTAGTACCCTATGCAGTCGACACACTACTGAATCAGACCAAAACCCAACACTTGACTAGCGCCCGACTGACAGGATATGAGTTGACCCTGCTAGCACCGCACATTACCCTAAAGCGATGCACCACCCTCAATCCAGCCACACTGTTACCCCTACCGAGAACGATTCTAACGTGGCTCCACTACACGACTGTGTGACACTAACCGATGAACAAACAAAAAGTAGAGTAGACCTCAGAGACACCGCCTTTCTAGAGCCAGATGGAGAACTATGGGTGGATGGTTCGGTACATCAAACTCCCCGACGGCACCACCTCAGCTGCATACGCTGTCACCACAGCCCGAACCATTCTAGAAACAGCCCGTATTGCCCAACGTTCCGCCCAGGCAGCAGAACTCATTGCCCTCACACGAGCATGTATTTTAGCAGCTGGCACGACCGTTAACATATACACCGACAGCCAATACGCCTTCGGGGTGGTTCACCATTTCGCGATTCTATGGAAAGAAAGAGGGTTCCTGACTTCACACGGTACACCCATCCTGCATGGAGATTTAGTCTCCGCCTTGACGGAAGCAGTCCTCCTCCCCAAAAAGCTAGCAGTGATAAAATGCCAAGCACATAGGAAAGTGACAGATCTCATTGGACAGGGAAATGCGCTAGCAGACGTTACTGCCCGAGCCACTGCAGAAGACAGAACCATGACACGAATGTATGTGACCAGGTCACAAGCTGAACAATGGACTGATGCTAGGACCACTGTAAGGGACATACAGACTACAGGCACACAAGACGAATTGACCGAGTGGGAAAAGGTGGGACTAAAAGACGAGGAAAATTGCTGGAGAACTAAAACGGAAATAAATGGCTGTTACCCAATGCCTACCTCATCCCCATATTGACCATGGCACATTTACCAGCACACACAGGCTCCACCCCCATGATTGAACTAATCACAAGAGTATGGCATAATGTCAAGATAACAGAATCTGCAAAGCGCCTAGTACAACAATGTATTGTATGCCTACAACACAACCCAGGGAAAGGGACAGTAGTACCACGGGGAGGGTTTGGAGTCCCTGATCACCCCTTTGAAGTCCTTCAAATGGATTACATCCAACTAGAGAGATGCCATGGTCTAAAATATGTCCTGGTGGTTGTGTGCGCTTTTAGCAAATGGGTGGAGGCATATCCCACCCGCGACAATACTGCCATAGCCACTGCAAAAGTATTGTTGAAAGAATTCTTCCCCGGTACGGCCTTTGCAGAATTTTATGGAGCGACAACGGCCCACACTTCGTAGCGAGTGATACAGAACATACTGAAAGGGTTGGGGGTAAAACAAAAATTCCATGCCGTCTTCCACCCCCAATCAGCGGGCCTGGTAGAGAGACACAATGCAACATTGAAACTAAAGCTAGCCAAAATAGTTGCCACAACCGGGTTGAAATGGCCCGACGCCCTTCCATTGGCATTGCTATCAATGCGCTCCACCCCGACCAAACACAGACTGACCCCGTATGAAGTGGTCTTCGGCAGGCCTATGAACATTTGGGCGGCACCAAGACCCACCTCCATTAACGATGTCCCGAACATATTAATGTCAGACTATCTGCATAAATTGACAAACGAGCTAACAATTATCCACCAACAGGTGCAGCAAGCCTTGCCTGACATATCCAGGGGCCCAGGACATGTGATAAAGCCTGGGGACTTCATCCTAGTTCGCAACTTCCAAAGAACGAAGAATCTGGAGCCCAGGTGGACGGGCCCCTGGCAAGTCTCGATCACCACTCGAACTGCCCTCCGAGTGGAAGAAAAAAAAAATTGGCTGCACGCCCACCACTGCAAGAAAGTCCCTCCAACGCTGGCAACCTGTGAAGAGGTGGAGGTGCAAGAGGAAGTACTCGCAAAAGACCGACCAGCTCTGAGTTGCTACCCACAAGAAGACACCCTCCAACTGTCTGAATTTCCCGACCCCACGGTGCCTTCCAAGGAAGGGTACAACCTAAGATCGACGAAAGGGGAGCTCCAACAACCAGGCCACTAACTGAGTCAGAGTCTCAGATCGGTAGCACAGCCAAACGACGCTACCAGGAAAAACACCAGACAAAAGTCTGTGGTCCTAACAGTTGGTGAGCTCCTCGAAGATGATGGAAGAAACGGAACACCTGCAAAGCCACCGCAAAGACACCAAGACTTTTGAACTGCACAGTACAAAGACAATTGCACTTGTAGCTGCATTTCTCACCTGCCTCCTGCTAATGGTCACACTCTGGATCATTGAAGAGAATGCACCTGCATACAGAACATTGTCACCAACCATGCAACCAATCACAAAGAAAGAACACTACCTGGTATCACTACCGCCACATCTCCGAGAACGACGCAAAGAATTCTGGAATAATTCTTTCGTACAGATGCTGCACCAGCACAATCTTGCCACCAATGCCACTAACTGTTGGGTCTGTGGGCTGCTACCACATGCCACTGAACATTCCATCCCTTTCATCCCTTCACCCTTTTCTGTTCATGGATCTTGCCTTGCCTAGATGATGCTCCTACAAGAAAGTTACAAAGACAATGCCACTTCCGATGGGACAATCGCTCAGTTCTACAACGAGTTCTGGCTAAACCAAACAGGAAGAACAGCAGCTCCCTTTTGCCCTCACACCTCCAATACGACATTCCCAATGAATGTCCCCTCCAAAGAACGAGTGGAAATACAAGTGTTCAATAATCCTGTCAGAGCCACATTTTCCTACCTGAAGAAAAGAACTGCTGCAACACTGACTGTGGCCCTATCTGTGGTGAACGTCTCTGGCCTTGTATGCATTGAAGGCCGTGGGACTAAGAATGTGGGTCACAGCACTTGTAACATTGTAAGGACTTTGAACACTGCCAATCCTCCAGCATTTGTTGCATCACCCAATATGTACTTTGTCTGTGGAACCAAAGCCTACACCTGGCTCCCAAGAAACTGGGGGCACGTGCTACATCGCCTTTGTTTTGCCACCGACATACACAGCCCCTGCAGAGCATCATCGAGAAAAGCGTTCTAAAGACACTGATCAAGCAGACTCTGCCGCATCACAGTTCGTTGACGCAGCAAAAGGGCTCGTCCCGCTATGAGGTCCGATGGCAAACAGCCGAGCCATCAGACATCTGTCTCAAGCGGTAGAAACCGCCCTGAACGTCACAGCTGGCATCCTCACCAACAACACTGCCGAGCTTCAAGCGGACCGTCTGGTGGCCCTACAAAACCGCATGGTCCTGGACGTGGTACTAGCGGATCGTGGAGGAGCATGTCGCATCATTGGTGCCAGTTGCTGCATATACATCCCTGATAATTCACCCTCTGTCTATGAAGCAATCGAACATCTCCACAGACTGTCTTCAGAAATTCATCAAGGATCAGAGACTTGGACAATTGGAAGTTGGCTTTGGGGCATCTTAAAGGACTGGGGTTGGAAAATATCAATGTTTCTCTTGGTCCCAGTATTGGCAATATGTGGTTGCTGTTTGGGTGTACACTGTATACCACCTTTGTGTTCTCTTTGCATAAGTGCCTTGCGCCTAAGACTATGGACACTCAGTTAACAAAAATGAGAGTAATGTATGAACAAGAAATACAGGACATTATGGAGATCGAAATAGACTGACAAGATGGCTAGTTATGTTCAAAGGGGCGACTGTTAAGAACAAAACACAATCATGAACATTCTGCGCCGTCTTGTCTGATAAAAGTTCCTACGTGCACATAAACTACAGTCATTCTGATTTACCACAGCCATTTTGTACTCTGTTGGTCACCTTCATTTCACCCTGTCCTCTAGCAGCCTTCTGACTCTCTGTCCAAACCTGATATGTGTGCTGGGGGCTATAAACTATTTCCACGACAAACATCAACTTCACCTGCTGCCTCAAACTCGTCTTTCCTCTCATCCCTGCACAAACGGGTTACAAATACCAAACAGACTCTTGCAAACATGGTTTATTGCACTACACACAGCAAGACTGGTTTTTTGCCAACAATGGGACCTGTTCTTATCAACAGAACGGACTCTTAGATCTGGCCGGTCTCACTCGTTTTTAGACCCTGAAGCAAGGTCCAGCTGCAATTAAATTGTCTGTTTTTGACCTGGGTGGGAGGAGAGTTAATGTTGGGCTTGTGTAACCATGTTGATAAAACAATGTCAGGCTTGTGTGACAACCTGCCCGGGGCGGAGACTCCAAGCTTGTAACCATGATAAAAGAAACAAATACATTGTGTAAAACTGTATAAAAGGAAGAGTCAGAAGCATTGCCAGTAGAACACCTCCCTGAAGACATCCTGGTGTCAGCAGTTGACGTGGTCTCCTCTAAGAGTAATAAACCTTTTTCTTGCCTTCCAGCTTCCAGCGCCTGCCTCGTTATTTTAGATAGTGAATCCAAAGTGGATTAAAGGTGACTTTGCGCCGGGCAGCATTGGGGATCCCAGGAGACTCGCTGCTTTTCACAAATGTTAGTATATAAAGGATGATAGGGCATCACCTAATTTCTTGTGATTGGTCATCTTTCCCTCCCTTTGCAGAGACTACTTTTTAAGAAAGTAATTTTGGAAGCTATAAATGTTACTAATTGCATAAGAGTAACCTTTAATAAGTATCACTGTGGATTTCAAAACATATTCTTTACATGTCTTGCTGGAGTTACTAGCATGAGTTATTGTGTATTCCTATTGTAAATTGCTCACTATTGGAAACTGCAAAGGTTTATCCGTACATAGTGTGTTCAGCTTTAATCGCATAAAAACAGTTTCTCCCTGGCCAACACACATACCCTTTGTATGGATAGTAGTTCTAGCATAACTATGACAGACCTGTACGACTTTCAGTGCTCAAACTTTGAAACTCTTCTTTGATAAGAGAGTGACCATCGTCAATAAACACTTAAAGCGATGCCTGTATAAGCTTGGAAATTCATGTTTAAACTACTATAGATCTAATCCATTCTGGTATCATTAGATGCCAGTCGGATGTTCAAGCAAAAGTGCATGATTGGTTTAAAATCAATTTAAGGTTTCAAGGGTTATGCACAAAAGGATAGGGCGAGACTCATTGCCATTCACAGAACTTGTAAAAAGTGACTGTAGATGTATATCATGTAGTTCAGCCTATAAAGATCCGTATAAAGAACCTTGAACGTTCCTGTGAAGTGAGTAAATTAAAAAATTGATGGTGTAGCATTGCAACGTCTGTTGGCAAGGACGAGCTGAAGTATAAAATCTTTCTAGATAGAGAATATTGTAAACTGCTTGATAAAGATCATTAAAAAAGTATATGAAGTAGATTTATGTGGGGAAACTGTGAGAAAGTGCCCTCTTTCTGCATGGTTGCCCCCACTTTTTGCTGAATTGCTTATGTGCTTTGACTGAGTGTGCCCTGGGCTTCTGCTAATCAGGTACCCAGGGCCTATGTTCTTTCCCTAAAACTGCATTGACGCCTTAACCCAATTGGCATCTCTGGCCACAGGTCAGCCCCTGGTAAATGATACCACAGGTACCCAGGGCACTGTGACCAGAGAAGGCCTCTAAGGGCTGCAGCACTTATTGTGCCACCCTTAGAGGTCCTGCATCCTTACACACACACACTGCCTTTGCAGGCTGCGTGTTTTGGTGCAGAACAAAGTGAAGAGTCGACATGGCACACATCTGTGTGCCATGCCTACATCCCACTGCCCTGGCATAGATCAGTCACCCCTTTAGCTGGGTGCACTATACCAGTGGTGAGGGTACAGGTGCATGAGCCCTGTACCCCTACAGTGTCTTAGACATTGTAAGTGCAGTGCTGCCATTAAGAGTATATGGTGCTGGGAGTTTGTCATTACGAACTCCACAGCACCATAATGGCTACACTGAAAACTCAGAAGTTTGGTATCAAACTTCTCAGCACATTAAACCCACACTGATGCCAGTGTGGGATTTAATGAAAAATGCACACAGAGGGCATCTTAGAGATGCCCCCTGAAAACTAACCCACCTCTAGTGTCCAGGCTGAGTGGCTGCTTTCAGCTGCCACCACCAGACATGTTTCTGGACCCCTGGGTCGAGAGCCTGCTGCTCTCTGGGGCCTGAAACAATGCACATCCTGGGACGAGATGCCAAGCCTCCTTCCCCAGGATGGGCAGGGTTCACGAAGGGGAAGCTTCGAAGGCTTGCCGCCTTTGTGAGCTTCCCCAGGCCACTTGCTGCTCTCAGCAACTGGTCCCCACTGGTTCTGACCCCCACTTTCGGGGCTGGACTGTTACCATTGGGCGCAGGGTCAAGACTGATTTGCATATGGCTGGGTCCAAAGTGGTATGGCATGGTGAGCAAAAAAACGATGGATTTAGGCCCAGATCTCTGTACTGGGGTGAATGTATGACATTGTTCTGCATTCTGTCCATCAATTGTTCTTTTTGCATTTGTCACCCTGAGTGGGACCGGGTATGCCCAGACGTGGGTCCCGTGCTCTCCATGCCACTGGAGTCGAGCTATCCTGGCTGATGAGGGGTGAAACCCCGAAACCGGTCCTAGGATGCTTGTTTCCAGTCCAGGGAGGACCTGGCCTGGCAGTTCGGGCTGGACTGTTCCCATTGGGTGCAGGGCAGGGGTGTGGAATTTAATAAAATATCTACATGTCCATGGGGCAGGTTGCTTCATAAATCTACTTGTCCTGAAACAAAATCCACTTGTCCCTTTGGTGCCATGTAGTGCGGCGACAAATTATGGCAGAAATCTCATTATATAAGAGCTCTGATATAGCCTCTCTGATTATGCCAGGGCTCATACCATAGTAGTGTTTGAATACTTGCAATCCCCTTATGTTGCCACGTTTCCGCATATCTACATACTGGGGCTGAAGGTAGTGGTAAGCAATAGTACCAGGGTTAGCATGCCCTTTTGAGTCTGTGCAAACCTACTAACTTGCATGTTTTAAGGGTTTTCAACAACTCTTCTCCAATATTTTCCCATACAGAGAAATGTTGGAAATTTACTCCTGACAGTGCCAGACGTAAAACTTCTTCCAGAGTTGGGAAAAAAGTGGTTGGAGGGAAAGTGCTCAGGCTAAAAGGCAGTTCACAAATATTTTCTAGGAGTGCTATTTCTTGTCCTACTTCTGTAAATTCTTGGGAATTCACGAAAGCCATGTAGCGGCACTTAATGCAAGGACATATACCATGGGTGCACTTTTGAGACTTACTTTAATAATTGGGCCCCTAATTGGTCTGGCGTTGACCATGACCTTTTACGTTTATTAAAATTCTGTCTCACTCTCTCGCTCTCTCTGTATCGGCTGGCTTCACTGTGAGTGACGGTATTTTGCTCTTTCACAAGGAGCATATCGGCATACAAAGTAGTTTGGTTCAGTGTCAGTAACTACTGTGGCAGTGTGTGCTTTTTGAGACCAATTTTTTTTTTTGCTTTTGCCAATGTTTGTTATAATGGCGAGGGCCCGGCAGCTCCCAGACCAATAAGGTTTTACAAAAACCATGCCAAAACAAGTCACACATTGACAAAACTAAAAAGCTGACCACCAATTTCAGACCTACTGGCTTTGCCAATGCTCGTTTATTTTTGTTTCCCATAATCTTATTGAAACTGGTTACACTGATTTTCCATTATGAATATTTTTGGGAACTACTAGCATGCATCAACACATGTTACTAAATGATGTTGCAAAGAAATGGTACCTGAAATTGTACAGTAGTTTAGCAAAATGTTTTTATTCCTGCTTTCATTTTTTTATGAACATTTTATTTGGAAAGCAAAGAATCAATCTTGCTTTCAAGCTTCTGCAAATATTTGCAACAAATCAGAGAGCATTCTGGGAGCATTATACATAGCCTCATATTGCTAAACTTTGAAAACGTGTGTGCACATTTTTATTCTGGAACCACTGTCATTAGTGCAGTCAGAGCTTACAACATTTACTTAGAGCGCTCACTCTAATAATAAAGGCTTTCAATTATTGAACCATAAATACAAGTTTGAACAGCATTAACATATGGACAAAAATATTACCTTAACTGCAGACAGTGCTCTTCCCTGATCCATAATGTGGTACTGCAAACTGGCAGTCAAAGGGGTTGTGCTGCAGGGGGTTAGGCCTACTTGTCTCAAGGACAAAATACACATGAAAACTTGTTGCCCATGACCCCAAACAATATGTCCTGGGCGTCGGGCTATAGGAATTCCACATCCCTGGTGCAGGGTCAAGACTGATTTGCATATGGCTGGGCCCAAAGTGGTATGGCATGGTGAGCAAAAAAAACGATGGATTTAGGCCCAGATCTCTGTACTGGGGTGAATGTATGACATTGTTCTGCATTCTGTCCATCAATTGTTCTTTTTGCATTCCTCCCCCAGGATGGGCAGGGTTCACGAAGGGGAAGCTTCAAAGGCTTGCCGCCTTTGTGAGCTTCCCCAGGCCACTTGCTGCTCTCAGCAACTGGTCCCCACTGGTTCTGACCCCCACTTTGGGCGGGAGAACCGGCGGGAAAAACAAGTGAGGAAGAGAGGTGTGCCCACCTCTGCCAACTCCACCCCTCAGGTAGGGGAGGCGAGGTGATGCACAACTCTCAGTCCACGCCATCTTGAAGATGGGGGGACTAAGCCAACCAGGGACAGGCTCATGCCCCCCTCCCACTGGAGGGTGGCATAATAGGGGGTGTAATCACCCCAGGGAAGGGACCCATTGGTCCCTGCCTTTAACCTACCTGTAACGCCCCTAAATCTAGTTTAGGGGCACCCCTGAACCTTGCTTCCTCAGACAAGAAGAAACTGCAACAAGAAGGACCGAACAGCCGTGCAGCAGATAACAAGAGGAAGACGCCCACTGACTTGGCTCCAGCCCTACCGGCCTGTCTCCCCTTCGAACCTGCTCCTGCGAAATCCCGGTGTGTCCTGCAGCCAGCAATCTCGAAAACCCCGGAGGACCTGCCTGCCTTCAAGCACAAAGACTTTGTCTCTCGTGAACACCGGATTTGTTCATCTGCAACCTCTGGCTCCGGCCGGACACGGTGGATCCGCCCCACTCTGCACCCGCCGTCCACGGCCCGAGCTTGAGTGGGCAAACACCACGAGGAGGTCACCCCGGCGATCCTGACCGACGTCCGGCGACCCCTGACCTGCCTCAAGCCTCCAACCGACACCTGCAGCCTAAATCCGGAAGGTCCCCCCAACCGCGACCAGGAGCTGGTAAGAAGATCCGACCCCAAAAGGCACCCCTGCACCCGACGCCCCACGGCCTTGTGTGCCCAAACAGACGGTGCTTAACCAACCCCTAACTTCCCAACTTACCTCTTGAAGTAGTGGTCGCACCCAGAAGACCTTTGTCCCCGAGCCTGCAGTGCCTTTGCAAACCGGAGGTTCACCATTGAAACCAACAGGGCAGGGCGCCTGACGACGAAACAGCACCATGCACCCGGCCGCCCTAGTGCCGCTGAGGGTGCACCTTTGGTGCTACTATGTTTCCCCATTTGCCCTGAGCTAAAGTCCTGGAGCTTTGCTCCCACACCCAAGTGGCCTGCTTGCCAGCAGCCACCAACCGGAAGCCCCCTACCCCAATTGGATAACATTGGGCCTCGGCACTCTGCACCCGGCCGCCCTAGTGCCGCTGAGGGTGTAACGAGAGTGCATCCTTGACCCTGGGAGAACCCTTTTTCTAATCCCAGAAGCTCAACTCCAAAGACCGATTACTTACCTGGTAACCGTTAACTTCATTTCTCTCCATAGGACCCTATTGACAGTTTTTCTCTGAAAAATGTTCTAAGTGTGGAGTTGATTTGTATGGAAACCTGAAAAATAACAACTGTGCAAAACTGACCTTACTTACCTTTTCTCTAGGAAATGTCCCAGTGTGATATCTAGGCATATCACACTGAGTAGAAAAAGTAATCTCAAAAGTAACGTAAAAGTAACTTACCTGTAATTTTTACTGCAAAATCGATACAAAGTATATGTACAGCATTCCACAGTATTGCATTACCAGTAATTCAAATGGTAACCATTTCAAAGTACATTTACAACTCTGTATATTTACTGCAAAGTATTTATCAACTTACCTGTGCCAGGCTTGCTTGGTTCTAGGAAAATAAAATAACTAAAAGAATATTTTTATACAAAACCAATTGGTCTGAAGTTCAGTCTTTGAGTGTGTGAAATAATTTGCTGAATGAGTGGGTACAACAATTGCTTAACACTACCCTCTGAAAAAGCCTTACTGCTCGACCACACTACCACAAATAGAGAGTGAGGTGCTATCTAACTTTACCTCTGCCTACCTTTGGGGTTCCATTGGACTCTGTGCACACTATACATCATTTTGGTATAGTATATACAGAGCCAGCTTCCTACAGAGACTGAATTAAATGTTAATTGGAATGAGTTCTGTAATGTTATTCAGCATGGGCACAGATAGCTGAAGTTCTACATGAAGCTCTATCAAGATCACCTTCCCCAAGTGACTTAGTTATTGTAGGGTCCTTTGGAGATTTGCAAGCGTTAATCAGTTTCACCATTGTTGTGTTTTATTTCCTTCTAAAATTGTCCGCAATTAGTTTGCCTTATGGCTTGAAGGAAAGAGTTTTATTTTATCTCTGCATGACTGGCTTCCATAACCATCGCTTCACCATACATAATATAATGTTTCTGTGAATTTGGAGTAGCCAGTCTTGGGCATCTGACTGCTAGGAATAGAACGGGAAAGGTAATCATGATGGGGAGTGTCCTCCATCCTTAACTTGTCTGCACATTCAGTCAGTACAGCTACAAGAATACTCAAGACATCTCAAAACAGCAAAGCTGTATCGGTCATTGGGATATTATTGGATGTCAACAGTTGTCAGGGTGGATTATGCCTAAAGTTTGTAAAATAGTCCTTGTTTAATTTGCCATCTGGTTCGGCTTGTCCATTCTGCCTCTTTGCCCTCTCATCTATATGTTTTGGCCAAATTTCTGATTTTGGTACTTAATTGCAATACATTGTTTTGCTAGTGTTTTTAAAAATGTTTGTTTCTTGGTTTTTTGTGTTGCTCTAAACTGTAAATGGGGCTGTAGTTAGGAGCCCCTCTTTGGGATGAGCCAAAAGGATGAAAACTGTTTGCATCTATCAGCTATAGAGTCCCAGATCAGTACTATGAGATATGGAAGAAAATGGCCCATAGATTTAAATCTAGGATAGTTTTGGCTTCCTTCAGAGTTAATCTGTCAACATGCAGCCACACTTCAACCTGAGCACGACAGTTGTAATAACAAGTGCTTGGGGCCACTGAACGCAATAGAAACCATGCAAGGTGTTGAAATATGGCTCTGTATAGATTGTTTTGGCACAGACTTTCTGAGTTTGTCACATTTCAAGCCAATCCAGTGCAATTTACATTAGTAAACATACAGGTACAATCCAACTGTTTATACCTTAAACACTGAAAAACCAAAAGTTCTTCAGATATTATCTGGAATACACTCCAGATGCACATTTTTTACTAGAGGCAGATGACTTTGCTTATTATTTATTTTTCCTTTACAGACAACAAAAGGAGCAGATTAAAGTGGAACCTTATATAAAGACATCTTTACTGCCTTCTTGGAGCCTTTTGGATTAATATGTTGCTCGTAATAGGCCAACACATAATTGTAGTAGGCCTAAGAGTGGCTAACATTTACAGTGCACATCTGCCAGGTTTAACTTGAAATTAGGGCTAAAAACAAATAGTCGCAACAGAAAAAGTTATGTGCTTTTCATGTCTCACCTCCAGACTGCTTTTAGCGGTCTGTTGACCTGTTGCGAACAATACCTGTACTGATAATGGACTTTGGGCTAGCATCTTGGTTGCAGTTGGCTGGCTTTCTTGGCACTCATGTACTTGCATCTAATTGGCTAGCTTCCCTTCCCCTTCTTGTGTTGGTTACTCCCCTGGAGCATAGCTTGTGTATCATCCCTTTGATTACACGACTAGTATCCTTCCACAAGTAAGCTTTTTAGGTCTCGCCTAGGCAGCGCGCATGCGCTGCTCTAGGAGATGACCTTTAGAAATTGGTCAGCTCTTTTCAAGCACTCGTGCTTGTGCTGGCATCCACCTTGCGGGAGCGAGCAGCGGCGCGCGGGTCAAGGTGGATGCGAGCACAAGCACGAGTGCTTGAAAAGAGCTGTTTGCATTTGCCTGCTCTTTTTTTTCCCATTGCCTGTCTCGCCTTCGCTTTCCCTTCTCAACGCGATTTATTTAAACTTGTCACTATTTTTTTGTTTCTTACTTGTGTTTTATTCTGCGTATTGAGCACCGAGGTGGGGGTTATCGTGTTATGGTATGCAGCAGTGATGACAGCGTATTGGTGTGTGTTCTAGTGAGCAGTCTCCTACCGTAGAAGGTCCAGAGCAGTAATGACACTGGGCTCAGAAACGTTGTTCTTCTCTGCCCCATCCTGAACTCGGGCACTGGCTCGGTGGCTATCCAAAACAGGAGCGATAAGCTATCACATACCGACCTGCTTCCATTTCAGGTTACGGTAATCGTCTACTGTGTACTTCATTGAAGAGCCTGAGACTAGTTGTCCGTTGTTACTGTTTACCGATGTTGTTTAGTCCCGTGATGATCACTGGAGGGGAAGTTCGGTGGCGTGTCATTAATTGACACAACTCTTATCATAGGATTGGTTGTTGGGGAATATCCTGCCAGATGTTGATTGGCGGAGAGACTAAGAAAATGCGTTCTCACCTTGGATTGGCTGGGACAGCTCTTGTCAGTTGTCCATTGGCCGTGAGGCCCGTTAACCAGACCCACGGAAATGTAGTTCAGTGCACTACATCTTCCGTCAGTGGGTGGTGTTTGGTGACATGTGTGTTTAATTCTGCGTGATGTCCTGTTTGAACTGAAAGGCAGCCTGGGCCCAACGAGCTTGCTCTTAGGGATTCTGCGCTCAGGCCAGCAGGTAGCCTCAGAGATCTGAGGCTGGTGGTGGTGAGTAGACTAGTCAGTAATGCAAAATCAGTATGAGTCTGCTCCGATTCAGGCCCTCAGTGGCCTCTGGAGCACTGACAGTCGCCTGAGAGTCACCCGATCCGTACTTCGCCTGCAGTGTGTTGCGTTCAACTGTTTCCTTCCCTTCCTCCGCCCTATGCAATGCCTTGTGACTGGAAAATGACATATCTAAAATTCAACCGCTATGCCATGCGGATAAAAGAATGTTCTTAGATGGCATGCTTTAGTACTGGCTAGAGGGTTGTCTACCCATCGGCATTCGTGGTTTGTGGAAAGTGTACATTTGTGCATATCATTCAGCAGTCGTGCCGAGCGCCCCAATCCTATAATTAACATAGCCGCCAAGTGTTCAGATTTGTGTGATATTTCTATGGTTTCAGTTGGCGTATGAGTGACATTCTACTTACTGTCAAATGTGTGAAACTTGGAGTGACACCTTTTCACGACCAAATCAAAGCTACGACCTGTATCTGAGTGCCTCCCTGTGAGTTTTGTTATTGTATTCAGACCTACCACACAACAGTGAACATCTGTTTAACACAAGTTAGACCTATTGGCGTTGCTAATGAGCAAAGGCAGTGATAACAATATAATTGTAATAACAATTATGTTGTACATGATTAGAACTCAAAATGTTTCAATTAGGAGAAAACTAGACCGTATATTGAACATTACTAGGTCTGTGGAAAGGTTCGTGGTCTTTAGAGTCTCGCAGTCACCCTGTTCTCCTGTTCTTAGTAGTTTCTCACTGTTAGCCACATTTTTCACCTCACCGCTTTCTGAAATGCTCCATCTGCATATCTCACATGTCATTTCTTTCCACGGTCTTTTCACTGTCTTTCTGCCTGTACTTGTGTCACCCTTTTTTCCCTATTCTCGGGCACAAGGCCTCTCTCTCTTCCCTCATCTATGAATACCGAATTTTCTTTCCCTTAGTTTTGTGCTGTCCGTATTTTGACAGCTGTGAATCACCTTCACACTCCACATAAATTGGGAATTACAATTGGCACTTATGTGACTCTGTGTGCCCTATAGAAAGGCTGCGGATTGGATTAGTGTGAAATCGAAACAACTTTGACCCATCAACAAACAGTGTAAGAAACTTTCACTGACTTCAGTCATAGCTCCAGAGCTTTCAATCGCTGCCCGCCATGAACCCCCGAGTATAACTTGAACCTACCCAGACACCTGGAGCATTGGGAAAAAAAAAACATAGAAATACTCTATTTAGAAAAGCATATGCTTTTAGGTAATGTAAATGAATTAAAACCTAAAATGAAAAAGGTGATTGCATCACTTTCATGGATTACCTTGAGGGAAGAGTTTAACATCGTGCTGTGCACTCTGTAGAGACACCAATAATTAGGCGAGCGTGTTGTCTGAATACATTTATAAGCCACCAATAGGCACTGTGAGAAGCTCTCACTTCCTTGATCGCCAACTCCAGAGCTGTCAATCTTGGTCTATCATGCACCCTCACCTATAACCTAAACTTCCTCATACACACAGAGGAGACTAGGTTCCCAGTTTATGCACTATACAAGATTTACAAGTTGCCTGAAATAAACCGCCAGTAAAAGTATATACACTTAAAAAATGCAAGGCAAAGTAAAACGTGAAATGTAAACAGTACTGCATTGCTCACATACATTTTCTGGTTCACGTTTTGAGAAGTCAGTCTGGATATCAGCCCCAGCAGGGGGCTGCTGCAATGACTGCTCTGTCTGGCGCAGAGCTTCAGATTAGGACTCTTAGCAGGGGGCTTGTGGCACAGAGTACTTGGCTGGGCATCGGTACTCGAGCGCAGCTGCATACACCTTCAAAACGTGCTCGCAAAAGCTGTTGCTTAGTCTGTGTACCTTGAGAGAGAGGATGCGATGATTCCAGACATACTGATTCATTGTAGCAAGCCGGGTCCAGCACAGGTTTCTACGGAAGCCAGAGTCGCCTCTTCTCTGTGCTGCGCTCTCACTGCCCTGGGCACTGTGAACATTCAGACAATTGATCCAGGTTGAAATCAAAGCGCCTCGAGCAGTGCTCAGAAGAGCTAAAAATGTGAGAATGCATTTTAGTATGGGAATGTAGGGACATGCACTAAAATGCGTTATAACATGGTACGTAGCAGAACAGAATTGCGGAATCAGGGGTGATGGGAAATGTGGCCCTGACCTCCGATCAAAATTGTTTGTTCACCGAGCAGTATCAAAGCAGATTGACAAGGTCTCATTCTGTGTGCCTGCAGCGCCAACATGCAGCATGTTGGACATGGCCAAATGCTGAAGGCCCCTGTGCCAGTTGTGGAAGATTTTTAAATAAATAGAATTTGCCTAGATTCTTGTAACAGTCTATCTTGCGATTCTAAAAAAGATCTCCAGTCAATGCTGAAGGCCCCAGTGCCAGTTGTGGAAGATTTTTAAATAAATAGAATTTGCCTAGATTCTTGTAACAGTCTATCCTGCGATTCTAAAAAAGATCTCCAATCATCTTCTTCTGGGAATTCAGTTTTCTGGACAGTTTGCCAAATAGTCTTAGACGCTGCCATGGATGGGGTCCAGTGAATCTAATCAGTCAGCTTACTGTATAGCCCGAGACAACTCTCTTGTACCGTCACAAATTATCAATGTTGTCTATTTTTGGATTGAGGAAAGCCAATAGGTGGGGAGCCTAGTTTGGAATGAACTGCAGCTGGCTATGTACCCAGACTTCGACATCTCACCATTACGTCGCTGTGGAGCTCCCCTTGTAGAGGAGGGTTGTTGCTAAAAGGCCACTTTCAGTGGGGGCCAATGACAATAGTTAACAATGTAAATCTGAGATGGTGGAAAGGATTGAATGGTTTTGGGTACATGAGTCGTACTGCTGTTGTCTCATTCTCAGGAGTGACGTAGATGGTTGGTATTTCGCAAAGGGCTACTGGTAATTGCCATGGAGATTGTAGGCGCCTTGAAAATGTCATCTTCTTAATGTACCATAAAGCCTACCCAGTTGGCAAATGTCTGGATAATACCCAGCCCCCATGTATGTGTATGTCAAAGTATTACACCTTGTGGGAGAAATGTGGTAGGGACAAACTCGCATGCATGCTGTCTGACCAGCAGTGCAGTCTGCAGATGGGTAGCATGCCTCCACAACCCCAGTGCAATCCCCTGAAACCCTTGTCAGCTGATGTCTCGTGTTGCTGGGGTGGGTGCACATAACTGGAAGAAACCAACCTGAGGGTATCATAACAACAACAATTGCTTCCTCCATTAGGGAGACTTCCGATTCTCTTAATTCCCACCAGTGGATTTCCTCAGCACGTCTCTTCCCCCCCTCAATCGGCAGAGATGTTCACAGCGTGGTCATCTTGCTCTGAGGCATGACCTGCCTCTGAACCTATTAAGATATCTGACATTCATTTAGTCTTCACCAAATCTCAGCAGTAGATACATTTAATCTCATGTGACAATTTATAATTTCATTTTCTCCTTATTTACTAAACCGAGAAATCAGCCAGTATTCAGTAGCCTACTGTGAAAAAGTGTACTCACTGATTCGGAAATTTGTAGAATCTATTTTTGCAGCAATAACTTGAAGTAAATGTTTCCATACTACAGGGGATGTTTGAGAGCATTTGTTCATGCACAGCAATCCTCAGCATGTATCTGAGACTTACACCGCTGCTTAGAGCCACATTGAACTCTCACCTAATGCAAAACAAGCATTGGCATAGCCAATAGGTCTCGCCTTTGGGACCTTATAAGTATTTAGTTATGCAGCACAATATCCTTGGTGCAACAACATCAACTGTTGCATGGCTAAACACTTATACGGTCCCAAAGGCGAGACCTATTGGCTATGCCAATGCTTGTTTTCTGTTGCTCCAGCCCTGCATGGGGAGTGCGACTGTTTTCATGTTGTTTCTCTCAACTGCTGCTTTCGCCCCTCACATCTCTACCTCCCCGCACTGTTTATCCACCCAGCTTTTCCGCCGCTTCCCCTGCCCCTCCCGTCCTGTTCAGTTTTTCCTTTTTTCTTTAAAAAAATAAATAAATGTAATCCCCATTCCACTGTACTACTCAGTTGCTTCCCCCTCCTACAGTAACACTGTCCTCCGCTCAACAGCATTTACTTCTCCCCAGTATCCAGCAGTTCCACACAACAAAGCTTCTGGGTGTCCTGCAAGGGTTCTACTTAATAGATTAAGTTGCCCACCCCTCTTCTTGTGTGTATGTCGGTTACACCTACTGACGTTTAATAATAATTAAAAAAATTAGAGCTCTTGGCGTTGAAAATGACAATGTATACTTTTTTTTTGTATGCAGGGGAATGATGATATTTGCATAGCGCTATTGCCATTCGTATGACCTCACAGCGCTGGAGAACCAGAAAATGGGAAATAGGTAATGAGGGAAGGTAGACAAGAGTAATTGCTGGCTGAAAAAAAAGTAACATCGTGGAAAAAGCAAGCACACATAGGGAACATGATTAAGTAAAGCATGTAAAATTTAAGCAGGATCAACATGGTTAGTTAAGGACATGACTACAGGGCCCAGAAAAGACCACATCCCTAAACACAGAACCACGGTACACATTTTATAAACTACAATAAAGAAAACAGCTGATAACAATCACGTTAAACGTTTTCCACTCTGCGCATCAATCCGATATTGCAGTACATCCAGGAATGGTGCACTTCCCCACCCGGGGAAAACAATGTTGTTGAAAGAAAGACGAGAAAACGAAAGAAGCGCTTCACAGGCAAACTCTGTAAAGTGGCGCTATTTCCTTCCTGATCATTACATTCACTGTTTCCAGTCCTGAACAATAATTTGATCACCTAATACATTTTGGGAGTTGCAGCCTTCATTTGCTTTGATTAAACTAATACACCTAAGAACAATGAACTGTTGGTGAAACGTTGGTGTAGATTAAAAGTTCAGGACTGGAGCTAGTGTATTTAATGCTCTTGAGTGAGGTGGTCACTAACACTGAGTGGAAGCATCAAAGGGCTTCAGAATGCCAATCCGGGTTATTTGGCAAAAAAGTTGGAAAGTTGAAAGCATCTCAATATCTGAGGCAAGAAACAGTGAAGTCCCCACATAAAACAGCACATGTAACAACAACACGAGAGATGCTGCATAACCCCACCCAGTAGCTGATGCTTGCGCCTGTTACTGTGCCTCAAGGTTCATATACCCTAGCAGATTTGCAATAGCATAATTCTTTGATAATTTTATTTTAAAAAAGAAAAGAAAAATGGCACAATGTGTTTGCTAGATGTGCAGAAGGCCCAGGATGGGGAGAAGCGAGGTAATCCAAACCAGGCCTCCTTTGTGGCTCAGCCCACAGTGCATTAAGAACATACAGTGCCATAGTTACAACAGCAACGGGGCAGTTTTTTGTTGGCTGAAGGGTAGCCTTACATTTTACACTGACTTGTGATGCAAAAAGGAATATTTTTGGTTTGGAAAAATAAGGAAATCGTGCAAATTTCAACAAATGTTAAGAATTGGAGATGATATGAAGAAATTAAAACTGCCTTTAAAGGGATTTTATTACCATAAATGGGAGTATGTGCTTAGTGCTGTCATATACGTGGGCATATAAACATTACATATTTGTAAAATGTGCTTGGTGTACGCAAACACATCCAGCGATCTTGCACCATGTGACATGTTGCCTCTTAGAACTTCACGTCGCAAGACTGTGTTCTTCCTGTGAGCCCTCTTATTCAGTTAACAATACGTCTATTACAACAAGAGTATTTCGTACAATGAAAATGATGGAGTCACTACATGATTGCGTACATGTGGAAGGAAATGGTGACATCATGGGAAATGGCTTTCAGAGATTTTTGTTTAAGAAAAGTGAGTTGGCAGACCCCAGTCATATCTGGACAGCTTCATTTAAGGCAGTAAATTAGGAGATACAATTTTAAAATCTCTTAGGCCAAAGACAGTTTTCACCATTTCCATCCAGATGGAAATTTCAGGTTGAGGCTGGGGTGTAACGCTGCTCCCTGCAGTCCCTGTGGAGCAGCCGGGGCTCCATTCAGGCCAAGGCCTATGAAAATCTGAGAGAAATGGGATTATTATGAGCCCCTCACCACATTCTGCAAGGGAGCCCCATCATTTGAGGTACTGTCAGATTTGTACTGAGAGGCAACGGTACCGCCATATAGTTGTGCAGTGTGGCAAAGAAAGTACCTGTAATATATAGGGTTGTCACATTACTTGGGCGCCGGTGTCTGTACCAGGCAAAATATCTGAAAAGATGGACGGATTTGAAGCGTGGCAAATTAAAAACGTAATGGATGTGATTTACCAAAACAGACTACCCATTGCAGTCTCCTAGATTGCATTCCGATGCGGCCCGTGGGATTGTCAGAGCGCTTTTCCCACAGTTATACAAAAATGCGAGGCAGGAGGCAACGGAAGTTATAGAGGCACTGCACTTCTGGTGTAGTCCACACAGCCATTGGAGGATCAACTTGGAGGTGTGACTCATTCCATTGTATGGTGTTCCTGCATTTTCCTGTATCAGAGATTGTTCTGCAGGAAGTGTTTGAGTACCATATGATGGCCCTTTTCATCTTTTCCGACACTTACTGATAAAGATCATTTGAAAGTGAGTCTGTAGTCATCTAGTAGCCAGACCCCAGGTTCTGACTGCTGTGACTGAATGATGGCAGCAGCAGGACCAATGTATGTGGAAAGCGCACCTCTGCGCTCTGGATAATTCCACTCTTGTCCACTTAAATCCAAGGAGTACAGGTAGTCGGAGGTAAAACACAGCAGTTTAATCACGCTTAAGCTGGTGCAAACCAACAAGGAAAACCTGTTCCGTAAAGGGAATGAACAACTGAAAACAATTCTGCTTTCATATTTATACTATATTTCAAACAAGTCTGTGTGCAGACTCCCCTCCCCTCATACATTGGAAATTTCCTTCCAGTTATACATACAAAAAAAAATAGCTAACCACACCACATTTTCAAGGTAAGTAATGTGAGAGCGACTCACAGGGCTTGACTAATTGCAAATTGGATGGAAAAGAGCATAGCTTTCCATCCCAGAGAAGCACAAATGATTAACAAGGTGTAAATATTCTAGCAACCATCGGTACTTTTCCAAGGGCATGGAGAGCAAAAGAATGCACAATGTCAGCACGTACATGGAAACAATTCTCAGACAACGTTGTACAAAGTCAGGTAGATTTAAAAAAATGTCTGCACTCAAGTTCATATCATATAACCTTTTCCTCAAATGGTCCTTTAAAAAAAAAAATTGTTTTTTTAAAACTTTTATTTGCATTTTCAATTATACAATACAAACAAACATCAGTTATACACATTTGTCATAACTGCTTATTTTAAAGAGTCAACAATACAGACAATAACTTTTGTGTGTTACTTTCATTACATATCTCCGACATTATCTTGGCATTTTATGCATATCATCACAGTTTGGTTCCTACACATATATCCTTCAACTCTGCAGTATCCTTTGATGTATTATACAGGCCATTTTGGAGCACTGTTCTGACGTAGAGTGTTTGCCCATAGTTCATCTTTCATTCTTTCTGACCCTCATCCACTTGTCGAGCAATTACTGCTCCTCCTCAGCATTACTTGTATGTTGTAGGTAACTTTTGAAAGGTTCCCAGATGTCTCGGGGCCTGGAGCTAGGTGGGAGTAATTCAGCATATATACTATTTTGCTCCTGACAATGTCATATCTTTAAGCCAGTCCTTGAATTTGGGAGCCCTGCCTCTTCCCCATCTGCATGCTACTCTACGCTTTGCCATTAGTAATCCTAACGCAACCAGTCACTTGATTTGTCCTTCAATCTTGTTCGTGTAGCCTAGCAATCCTATCTCCGGGGTGAAGTCAATTTGCGTTTCTGCCATTTCATTCAGCGCCCTCCATACTTCCTCCCAATAGTTGGCTATGGCAGTACATGACCAAGCCAAATGCATGAAATCAGCACCTTCTTGCCCACACCTTTCACAAGCGTCATTTTCCCTCAGTTTGAACCTGTACATTCTCACAGGTGTATAGTACATTCTGTGTAAAAATGTAAAATGTATAATTCTTAATCTGCTACTTGCTGTGATCCTTTCTGTTTGCTGGCAGCAGTACAACCATATTTCATCTGTTAGACGATATCCCAGTTCCTGCTCCCAACCTGCTCTTGCCTTCACAGTATTTCCCTCCCCCTTCCCGATGGTTGCTTTATATATACGTGACACTGCGTGGGACGACCCCCCATGCAATAGCAGATGTAGCGGCAACAGAGTGAGAGGTTCCTCCGGGAATCTTGGCGTGGCTGCTTTGACATTTTGTCTAAGTCGAATGTATAGAAAGCGATCCATTGCTGTAGGATTGCTCTCCCCAAAGAATGTCCCCTCGTTTAAATTCCCCCTGTTCGTACATATCTCCCCACGTATTCATACCATATTTTAAAAGCATACGTCTGCATATTCCTTCCTGCGTAACTGGAAGGGCCTTTTGGTGTATTAGTGGGAGTAACGGGGAGTATATCATAGGGGTTTGTGATTTCTTAGCAATATTTTTCCATGCAGAGTTGGTACATGCTACTGTTGAATATTTGCCTCCTGTTGCCTGACTATCTGTACCCAGAAACCCAGCCAAAGGGGTGGGCGACATATAACCTTGTTAAACCGCTAGATGTGTAATAAGCGGTGGAGGCTTAAACCAGTAAGCGGCATATTGGGCTTGCACACTGAGATAGTATAGTTCTGGATCTGGTGCTTCAAAGCCCCCCTGCGCAAAGGGCAACGTAAGGGTGCTCCATTTAAAACGAGGCTGTTTTCCTCCCCATGCTAGTCTAATTAGTTGACTTTTAAGCCTTACAAAGAAGGGTCGGCCCAGTGAGTAAGGGATGTTTTATGCATAAATACAAAAATTTGGGCAATATTACCATCTTCATTAGTGCAATGCGGCCGGCAATCGTTAGCGGCATTGCAATCCACCTAGTGCTGGCCTCTTCTATCGAGTTCAGGACCCTGCCATAATTGGCTCTCATTAGTTCTTCCCTATCTTTGGTAATATTGATCCCCAAATATCAGAGCTCAGTTTCGCACCACTGTAGTGGGTACTCCAGCGGGGTGTTTTGGGTGAGCGGGAAGATCTGTGATTTCCCCCAATTGTTATACCGGAGTATGCGCCCAACTTGATGACTTCGCGGATAATGTCATTTAATCCTGTTTCTGGGTCTCGTACATGTAGCGTGATGTCATCCGCATACAATGAGACTAGTAACGGCCTAGTTGGGTAGTCCAGCGCATGTGCTTTGTAATATTGCCGGAGCATGGCCGCCAGAGGCTCCATTGCTATCGCAAACAGTAGGGGTGATGGGGGACATCCCTGCCTCGTTCCCCTAGATATTTCAAATGCTGGAGTGTGTATCCCATTCACTAGCAACGTGGCCCTCGGCTTATGATATAATAGCTTCACCCACGCCAGATATCCCGGTGGGAACCCCATGTGTCGGGACTGCAAATAAATACTCCTATTCAAGAGAATCAAATGCTTTTGTGGCATCTAAAAACACTGCCACCGCTTTTTCGTCCTGATCTATATCTTGAAAAATGGAAAATAGTGAACGTAAATTATGAGATGTGGCTCTGCCTGGCACGAACCCTGCCTGGTCTGGGCGGATCAATTTTTCCATCAACAGGCTTAGTCGATTAGCCAAAACGTTGGCTAGAATTTTGGCGTCACAATTAATGAGGGATAATGGTCTATACAAATCTGTGCGGTTTGGCGCCTTGCCGGGTTTCAAAAGTGAAACTATAAGAGCTTCTCGCATCAATTGTGGCAATATTCCCGTTTGCACAGCCTCTTAATACATTTGATTTCAGGAATGGCACCAAGATATCTATGTATGTTTTGTAAAACTCGGTCGTGAGACCGTCTGGTCCCGAAAGCCTTCCCATTACCCATCTGCATTATGGCTACTCTAATTTCCTCCTCTTCTAGATCAGCTGCCAGAAATTCCCTATGCTCATTGCTTAGCCAGGCCAGTTCTATCTTCTCGAGATACGCCCCTGTTTCTGCTTGTTTGGAGCTACGCGAGGTATATATTGTGTAGTGTGCAGTGAATGTGTTTATAATGTCGGTTGTATCTCTGTACACTTTACCTTCCTCATCCATAATTTCTAATATGTAATTTGCGGATTTGGGAGGGCGTGTAAGCTCAGCTAATGCTTTACCAGGTCTTTCCCCTTCACCATATCTCCTGGCTTTGTAGTATTTTCCACGAAATAGGCACTCTCGCTCCGCCGTGGCTTGATACTCGGTGAGCATTTCCCTTATATTTGCTAATGCAGAATTTGTCTTGGTCGCCTGCACTTGTCTTTCCTGATCTTTTAGTTTGACTTCGAGTTGGGATAGGGTCTTCCTGATGTCTCTTAAAATGCCCCCCTTCTTAGCCATACATATCCCTCTTACAGTGACTTTTAATGCTTCCCAAACTGTGGTTAATGAGGGAACTGAATCTATGTTGTTTCTGAGAAACTCTTCTCGCCCTTGTTCCAGTTCCGCCTTAAAAGCTGAATCTAACAGTGCTGTTGTAGGCAATTGCCATGCCATATATCTATTTCGAGCTTCTGAGGCAGTCAGCCGCATATAGACTGGGAGTGGTCTGAATATGTTCATGCCAGGTGTTCTGTGGAAGTAATATGTGCCGCTATTTCTTTGGAAGTTAAACAGATGTCAAGCCTGGACCAACTACGTGCACTGTTGAGTGAAATGTTCCTTCCGTCAAATTGGGGTGGTGGTGACGCCAGGTGTCTACCAGCTCATTTTCGACTACAATCTATTGTACTTGACGTTGTGCTTTAGTGTAGTGATGTGGCTGAGGGTGCCATCGGTCTTGAGAAGGATAAAGTGTGAGATTGAAGTCCCCCCCCCCCATATTATGTGCGTGGAGCCTATGTTTACAATCAGCCCCCAAAGTTTGATAAAAAAATCTTCATCAGTATTGGGGCCATAACTGTCTACTAATGTAACGGACTGTGAAGCCAGTCTACCCCAAGCTATACAATATCGCCCCTGCGGGTCATTTATTGATTCCTCTTCTACATATGGCGTATTTCTTTTTAATGAGTATAGCAGTACCTCTTGAATATGATGAATTTGAAGAAAAATATCTATATGAGGCCCATCTTGCGGCAAATTTAATCGTGTTAGAGGGGGTTGTGTGCGTTTCCTGGACCATAGCAATAATCACATGATGCCTGTCCATGTAGGCTGACAAATGTTTCTTACAATGATCCCCCAGTCCTCTTACATTCCAAGTCAACAAGCATATGCCCGCAGATTGCTCTTTGTTATCACTGTTACTCAACATTATTCTGTTACTGCGCTCATTCGATCCGACTTTGTGTATCTGCTTAAGCCCAGTTCTAGTGAATGACATGCCTTTTTGTACTCTGCGTCTGCTGTTGTCCTCTGCGTATCCCCAGCCCCCCTCCCACAGCGGCCATCCCAACTTGCCACGTAGTATTCCCTCCCTCCCCGAACATCCCATAATAAACATGTAAGCCAATTGCACCATTGTTTTCTCTACATCGTACCTGTAGCATATGTTCCATTCTTTATGCACATCATACAGTTTGGCCAACTGGTGATTTATAGTGATATGGAATAGCAACCTTCACATTGACAACTTTTACAATCTTTACAGCAATCGTGCAGCTTACTATTAACACAATCAACAAACCCTCGTCATGAGGGTGGATAGAACAAACTATTTTTGTCTTCCACTTAGGGAGAGAGATGGGGAGCTCCCTTTGGGGTGTGTTCTCCAGGGGGCGAGGCAGAGCCTCCTGCCCAGCTAACGCTACACAGGAGGGCACCCAGGGTTTGCTAGTTCAGTGTCTGGTAGCTTTTTCCTTTAATCATTTTGTTTCCCACTAGGTTGTTCACCTATCTCCATTGAGTGATCATGTGAGGCAAAGTTCCGGAGTCAGCAGCGGGTGCTTGTTCCATGTCATCCTTTATCGCATCCAGTCACTGTTGTTTGAGCATATCTGTCTGGATGTGACTCATACCTGCATCTTTTTTTAGTTACTGCTCCTCATCGTGGTGGGGCGACGATCCTCTGCTAGTCGAGGGTGAGTGTTCCGTACGCTTGGCCTGTCTTATGGCAGTTCCTAGGAGCTGCCTGCTGCGTGTTTCCTGAACTGCCAATGTGAAGTCAGGGTATAATGATATTGTGTTATTTTCAAATATTACTGATTTCAGCTCTCTGGCCCTACTCAAAGCTAAGTCGCGATCCCTGTAATTTAGCATCTTCGCGACTATTGGCCTTGGTGGTGCACCGGGTGGGGGTTTTGGCGCCAGTGTTCAATGCGCTCTCTACCATCAGCAGATTGGGGAAGCTTTCTCTGCCAAAGCATGTAATCGGCAGTTTTTCTATGTATTCTTCCATTTTTCCGGTGTTGGTGGACTCTGGAATTTCAAGGATTCTTATGTTGTTCCGTCTTGATCTTGCTTCGAGGTCTTCATTCTTAGCTGCGATCACCTTGAGTAGTTTATCCATTTCCGTGATTTGTCCTGTTCGTTGCACGTGGTCGTCTTCCAGCGTCGATATTCTGTTTTCTGCTTCTCCCAAACGGCCGTCTTGCTTTTCTAATTTCTGCGTTATAAAGTCCATCCTGGTGCACATCCCGTCCATTTTAGCTTCGATCGATGAGAGGCTACTTTTCATCGTGATTAACAGTGGTTTTAGGTCCTTATCGTCTGGGTTTTGTGCCATTTGGTCCGTTGCTTCCAGTTCTGGTTCTTGTGGTTGCCCTCTCTGCATTTGCGGGCCTCAAACGGCAGCTTGGCTTGCTTCCCATCTGTTTTGCCCATTGCTTCCTTTTTTACCTGTGCGCGGTATTGCAATGAGCAGTGCTGACTGACTTCAAGGTTCTGTTCCGCAATTCGGGGCCTTCTCGGGCAATGTGTGGTTGGTGCCAATTCAGTAAGCTCCGCTCCTTATTTATATAACAGGTAATTTTAGTGGCGTCTGCGTGTCTCTATATATCTCTAACTGCCGCTCTCTGACTTTGGCAGTCTGGTACCTGCAGTTCTCGCCTCAATTCTTATGCGTAGGCCTTTGCTTTGTGTTATAGTGTGGTGCTCCCTATCATTAATTGTGGGCCGAAGTAGCCACAAAGTTTGTATTTAGGCTGCCAGGTTTACCGTTTTCTGAGCATGGCGCTGCTGTGATTATGCGATTTCGTTTTTTTGCGGAGCTCTTTGTATTTGTCCCTGCTGTGGCTTTGTTCCCCTTTTTCAGATACAGTACAGCGCTTTATTCGTGTCCGCGCCGGCCTTATGCGTGTCCTACGCTGTTTTAACTGCACCCCAGTATATTTCTTTATAGTGTACTTTACAAAGTCTTTTGTGCAGGTATTGCGTTTCAAAATTAGCCTCGGGTCCTTTTAATAGTGATGCTTGATGTCTCAGGAGGAGAATGGGTGTATCGCTATTGAGCCGTTAGGCTCGCGTCGTCTATGACGGGAGCACCTCTCCACTCTCCCTTCGCCGCTGCTGCCATGCCTTACTTGGTATGCGGTATCCACGTCTGTTGCTCTCCGGTAGTCGGGCAACGAAGCGATGGCACCTCGTCGTTTCACCTCGCAGCACCCAGTTCAGCAGACACACTTGCGGGCCTCCTTCGTCTCCGGCGGCTTAAGCAGTCTCTTCCCGGCCGCCAGTAGGCCACAACGCATCACATTAAGTTGCTCAGCAGCGCCTGCCTCTCATCGATCGCCGGGTAGCTTTGATGGCGCTTGCTTCCTTCCGCTATCTCTGCCTCCTGGTTTTAGGTTATATGCCGCACCCAGACACAGGATAATTATGGATTTCGTTCCCGGGCGGACAGAGCCTCACTACAGTGTGGCCATCTTGTTAGCCCGCCCCCTAGCGCCCCCTCAAATGGTCCTTGAACATAAGTTCAGCATTTTGTAATTACCTGCTATCACTAACCTATAGTATCAGTAGTAGATAATTTGGATTGGCCCCTCATATCATGATAGTACTTCATTTTCAGATATTCATCATTATAGGGTTGTTAGCAGGGAAAATAATAAACAAATGGGCCTTTGTAAGAAGGCTAATCTGTGAGGGCAGTAACACTAATGTTCATTAAATCCCGTATTTCTTCTTTGTGCATCATAAGCATATTCTGTTGTGGAACAGAAACTGGAGGGGGCTTGCAGGCTGAAAGGAGCATGCTGGAGCACATGGGAAGACCATTCACACATAGACAGCTCCCTAAAATAATCCCACCTATATAAAGGCTATCACGAATAGTTTCCAACCCCATGTGAGCAGTACTTTAAACCAATCTGACCAAGTCCAATCTCCAGTATCCTGATGTATTTCAGCAGCAATTTTGTGAGGTTTTTGAATGGCCAAATTCACATTAGGGGCCTATCTGGGATATACACACAACATGAATTACCAATTAAGTGGCATACCCCCCCTTCTCTGCTAAAAGAATGTCTAAAACATTATGATTTTGAAGGGAAACAAGACGTGTAGCTTGCATTTCTACAGTAATGTTACTAAGTGCACCAGCAGTCTCATTGATAACAGCTTCCACTGCCCTGGTCAATCGGCGGACCTGTACACTATTAGCCATGGGACCCCAGAAAGGCACCAGGCCCTTCATTGCATCAATAAATTGCTGCAGCGTGAGATCTGTCTGGTCAACCTCTACTTCCCGTTTATCAAGTCGATATGTCTTGTGATAATCAGAGGGTGCAAGGTAAGTGGGAGGGAGAATAAATGCAATATAGCATCTGCCTGACCATCCTTTAGGGAGCCAGACATAAGCCTGATTACCACAAACAAAATAGGTGTTTTGGTAGGCCACAAATGATGGGGAACTGCTGCATTTTAATATCACTGTACGGGAACAAATTCTATTCCCAACAGCGAGGGGCCCTTCACCTTGAACACAAAAGGGGGCGTTATGAGCATGCACAGGTATGGGTATCATAGCCACCTTGGACAGCTTTCGCTCATTAAAGGATAATAGCATAGAGGAGTTATAGCCGGTGAATTCCTCCCTCTCCTCCATGGTGCCATAGATCCTAACCGCATTTGGCCAGCATAGTAAATAGAGGTGATCCCGAAATTGGCTCTGTACATTTTCATTAGTAACTTTGATATAGGAAGCAAAATTCATTTCCCACCAGGCACTGCAAGACCCATTGTAGGATAAAGGTAAGAGAATAAGAGGTGCCTTCCTTTTGACTGAAGATGGCAGGAAGCCACATATCCAACAATCTGTAGCATTATAGCCAAGATGGGCATTGTGTAAAATCTGAATGAATGTATTATTCACATATTGCAAGCGGTGTGCTTGCTTATGAGGGGCGAGGGTTATGTACTGATGCTCTGGTATTGGTGTGGTGACTGATGTCACTGACTTGGCGACTGGGTGGTTTTCTTCTAACCACCATAACAACCCTAGCATTCCTAATATTAATATTAGAAGACACAGAAGCACAACAAGTTTCACTTTCTTGGTCCAAAATTGTTGTAAACCAGACCCTGTAGTCTTCCCCTCCTGCCACAGATCAGGGGGTGACTTCCCAAACAGTCTCAGTTCAATACTTCTAGTCTTCCCTATTATGTATTTATCGTGTATGATATACAAATACATGTTCTTGATGAGTTTTTGATGCTTCTCCTAATATTTGTCTTTATGCTCAGACCATTCTTTTTTTCCCTTCTCTACCCTTCCCTTCCTTGGATAGATAACCTTGTTTCTGCAAGCCTCTTTTTCTTCAACAAGAGAAACAAATCAAAAACACCTAACAGCCAAAAGTAAAGTAACGTGGCTAAGACCTCCTAAAAATCCCTATCTGTTCTACCAAAGAACATCAAGAGTTCCCAGTGTCCTTTACTTCAAAGCCTCACTGGCAAGCTTATGTACAGGTCCAGACGTTGACGGTCTTGACCACCAGCATGGGTTGCTATCTCTCCAGAGATAGTTTTTTCATTCAAAGTCTATAGTTTTTGACAGTCTTAGGTCTCAAATTATACCTAGGCGAATCACAATCCGGATGCTCAAATAGAGGTATTGGTATCAATTTGGGCTCAACAGGAGTGAAGTTGATCAGTGGATGCGCTACTTCTCCTTCTTCAACCAGCTCACCATCATTAAAAGATACTTGCTGTGGAATTTGTTCACTTTCCAAATCAGGAATCCCTTGCTTCACACATTGATCATAGGACAAAGGCAATGGAGCTTTCTTGACGTGACGTGGCTGGCATGAAGCCAGTGTTTGTGGCACATGCACTTGACAGCAGTCTGAGTGGCGAGTAGCACTTGCACTGGTCCTTTCCAGCATGGCTCAAGACTGGATTTTCTCTGCAATGTGCGGGTGATGACCCAGTGTCCAGGTCCCAGCCTATGACCTGGACCTTCAAGTCGAAGAGGGAGACTTGCCTTCATCTGTGAATGAATCAAACGCAAATCTTTAGTTAATTGTTCACAATAGTCAACCAGCAAGGGATATTCAATTTCTGAGAATTTGTTTGGTCTAGGTACACCCCATACATTTGCAGGCCTCCCCATGATAATTTCATAGGGAGATAAACCCATCTTCAAGTGTGCAGTGGTGCGAATAGAAAGGAATGCTATTGGTAAGGCGTCAGGCCATTTCAATTTTGCTTCAGCGCATACATTTCCCAGTTTTTCTTTCCAAATACCATTGTATCTTTCTACTAGGCCCGCAGCCTTTGGATGGTGACCATTATAATAAATGGGGTAACCCAACCGAAAGTCCTTGCACCTGTGTGTCGAATGGTACAGAAAACAATGGTCCTCGACCTTTCTTTTCACCCCATTTTCTTCTCTAAACAATTATCATTCAAATAGGCTTTTGAGCATGCGTAAAGTCAGCTCGCGGTTTCATAGATCCAGAAATAGTTACAATATTTAGATGTGCAACAACCATTAGATTTCAAAACCGCATGTATTTATTAATCACAAACTTAGATCGACAAACCGTAGATATCTTACTGAATTGTAATTGATTGAAGAAGAAGAAGAATGGGTTGCTCCAAGGGAACATGCGAAAAAGGGTGCTCTAATGTGGAAAGAATAAAGGTAAGGAAGGGAAGAATTCCCAAGTAAGGTCACACTGCAAAAATTAGTACAAATCAAGTCGGACTGATAATAAATATCAACCTAAAGTAGCCTGGCCAGTGATGATTGATTATACAGTTACTATGTTCAGCATAATTCATAAAACATAGAGAGATGTATCATCTTTTGCACGATAGAGGAAGGGGCTTGTGGTCCAGGCCTGCTGGGGGTAGGCGTCGACGTTTCGACCCGACTATGGGCACTGAGGGAAACTTGGGCCTCAGCCTGCGGGTCTTCTTCAGGACAGGGGTTTGAAAGCAACCTTATGGAATGAGAGGGGGAAGGCAAGTTACTAAATCGCTCAATTTATAAGCCAATTAAATGAGTGAACATGCTTGTCTACCAACCTGTTCACAGTGTTGGTGTGTATATAGCTCCCGGTACCGTTACCTGGGTAAGGGCGAGTGAATATAGAGGAAGTGCACATCAAGGGATGTTCTAGAAATCGGGATGCAGTGAGTGACATTAGGTAAAATTGGATTAAAAAGGCTCACCCGCTGAGTAGTTGCGGTGCGATACCAGTATGGCTCCTCAAGAGTCCATATTCTGTGAAGGAGGAGTGATCCTCATCTAGAAACGACATGAGCATTTAAGTACATATGCACAGAAGGCCAATAGCGTAATGGCATAAGGCCTCATTGGACTTGTTGCACTTACCCGTACTTGAAGGAAAGTGTAGACCGAGTGAATCGGTATATTAGCGAATTTAACAGCAACTAAAATAAAAACAAGTGAGACAAAGCGAATTGAGGTGGTGATGTCTAAAAACCAAGGCAAACTGTTTCTAATGCGTGTGCCCCTCTCATAGAGCCCTTTTACCTTGAAACTGCGTGTAATGTCCTCACTCTGACACGTCACCGTGAGAGTGAGCCAGCCAAGCAAGAAGGCTTATGAGGGCTCCATAGCGCGAGGACGTTCAATTGAACGTGCCGATAGCGTGTATCTCACGTTGTTGATGCGACCCGTGGTATGGCTGCTGTGGGTGAAGAAAGAGACTATCACCAGCGCACGATTCAAAGGTCGGCAGCAGTAAATTAACTGGCTAGTATGTTGTACAGCAACCTAATCTGTTCATAGACGCCCAATGAATTTAAACAAAGTAGGTGTTCCCAAACGGAGAACAGAATCGCTAAGTAGAAAGCAGGCCTCAACAACCTGCCTCATTGTATAAGAAGACATTCATATTCATACACATAACGGCCGGAAATGTACCTGTAAAACAGAGTACATACGGACACATTGTAATCCCAAACAAATTCAATAAACATTTACATTGATACACATAACAGATGGTGTAACTCTCCAGAGCATGGTACATAAATATATAGTATCGCAAGAGTGTGCAACCAGGGAATTCACGTTAATTACAGTGAAGTTGAGAGTGGTGTAAGCGATCCATCTCAAATGTCCCAGAAGAGTAACATACTCATAATTCCTGCAGCTATAGTGATGGTAATATCTGGGCATATGTACAGGTTAAAATAAGGTAAAAACATCCGGACAACTCATGGCTGGCTAGCCGGGTGAATGTGAGGTGTCACAGTGGTCAAGTGAGGGAAGTGTCGTTTGGTGTGATTACGATGCCCAAAATTGACATGTGAGGGGCCTATGAAAAAGCAGGAGAAAAATGTTGTTTTATCCATTATTAAGAAATTCCACCTGCCTACTGATTTCCTCATATTCATTGAGGCCCCTCGCTACCGTGTCAAAAAAGTGTATCCACCTACACTCGTGGATATTCAGGATGTTTGAAAAATCTCCTCCCCTTGGGTTAGCCTTCACTTTCTCCATTACCCACCATCTCAAACTTTCTGGTGTGTGTTCAAAGGCTCTAAAATGTTCTACAAGGGGTGCGCCCTGTACCTGGCAGCATATGCGACTGCAGTGTTGCAGAATGCGGGTCTTAACTTTCTGTATGGTCTGACCAATATACATGAATTCGCAAGGGCATGTTATGGCGTAGACCACTCCAGGGGAGTTACAGTTGGTGTGGTCTTGTAACATGTGAGTATGGTTATTGTGAGTAAATTGGGTCACCTCCCTGACCATGGGGCATGCCTTACATTGTCCACATTTGTGGTGGCCTTTTACTGGAGGGATGTCCCATAGTGTGGATTGTTGGGCCCTGGGTTCGGTGTGTAACAGCGACTTGACTACGTAATCCCTCACGTTTTTTCCTTTCTTGAAGGCGTGCATCGGAGGGGATATACCCCCAAGTTCGCCTGATACCAAATGCCAATGGCGATTTATGATCCTCTTGATCATATTGCTTTTAGTGCAAAAGGTGGTGATGCACACTAGGCGCTTTCCAACCCCTGTCCTGAAGAAGACCCGCAGGCTGAGGCCCAAGTTTCCCTCAGTGCCCATAGTCTGGTCGAAACGTCGACGCCTACCCCCAGCAGGCCTGGACCACAAGCCCCTTCCTCTATCGTGCAAAAGATGATACATCTCTCTATGTTTTATGAATTATGCTGAACATAGTAACTGTATAATCAATCATCACTGGCCAGGCTACTTTAGATTGATATTTATTATCAGTCCGACTTGATTTGTACTAATTTTTGCAGTGTGACCTTACTTGGGAATTCTTCCCCTTCCTTACCTTTATTCTTTCCACATTAGAGCTCCCTTTTTTCGCACGTTCCCTTGGAGCAACCCCTTCTTCTTCTTCAAACAATTACAATTCAGTAAGATATCTACTGTTTGTCGATCTAAGTTTGTGATTAATAAATACATGTTGTTTTGAAATCTAATCGTTATTGCACATCTAAATATTTTAACTATTTCTGGATCTATGTAACCGTGAGCTGACTTTACGCATGCTCAAAAGCCTAATTGAATGATAATTGTTTAGAGAAGAAAATTGTGTGAAAAGAAAGGTCGAGGATCATTGTTTTCTGTGCCAGCCTTTGGATGTTGGGCATCTTGAAACTTTTGCCTTATCTGCAAGCCTCTGCAGATCAGGTCCATCACTTGGCCAATGAAGTGTGGCCCATTGTCGCTCCAAAGAACTCTGGGCAAGCCAAATCTCTGGAAGTACTCCTTCAGGAGTACTTTTGCAGTACTTAGGGCTGTTATCTCGTAGAGGGTAAGCCTCCACCCACCTACTAATGGTGCAAACCTCCACTAAGGCATTCTTAAGCTTGCCCACTCGTTCCATTTCTATGAAATCGACATGCAAGACCTTGAAGGGCAAATCTGGGGGTGTAAAGTGACCTGTCTGAACTGGAGTACCTTTTCCTGGGTTATAAGTAGCGCATATCGTGCATCTTTTGACATGGGACTCTGCCACCATGGGAATCAGTTCGTTGAACCATACATGATCTAATGTAGCCACTATTCCTTTGGCACTAATGTGAGCCGGGCTGTGTGCCATAGTAACAATAGCGTTAACATAACAATTAGGAAGCATCCATCTTTGTTTCTCTGACAGATCTACCTAACATCCAGTATCATCTAATCTACCATACATCTGCCATGTCTCTTTCTCTTCCATGGTAGCTTCCTGTTGTATCTCTTTAACACATTTTGAAGTATTGTTAAACATTGGTACTTCAGGGACCCATCTAGCTGGTCCTGTAACATACATTAAACTATTTTCAGATCTAGCTGTTTTCTTTGCTGTTTCATCTGCAAAAGCATTTCCCTGACCTATCTCATCAATAACCTTTTTATGGGCACTGCATTTAACAATGGCAACTTTTTTTGGTAACATCAGGGCATCCAATAACTTTACTATTAATTCCCCCATGTTATATTTTAGTACCATGTGAGGTCAAGAAGCCTCTTTCTTTCCATAATCGCCCAAATGAGTGGGCAGTGCCAAAGGCGTACTGGCTGTAGGTATAAATATTTACAATCGGGTCTTTACTCAGTTCACATGCCTGTGTGAGGGCAATTACTTCTGCTGCTTGTGCTGACATTTGAGGTATTTTACATGACTCTACCACTGTTTTCAAAGTGGTGATGGCATATGCAGCACTGTTTGTACCATCCGGTAATTTGAAACATGAACCATCCAGAAACAACTCTCCCTGTGGGTCAGATATGGGAGTATCTGTTAGGTCTACCCGTCCCTTGGTCTCTTCTTCAGTGGTGAACACACAATCATGGTGTTCTTCCCCTGAATCACTAGGGAGGGGTAGCACTGTGGCCAGGTACAAAACATTGCAACATTTCATAATGATATTTGGAGCAAAATGTGTTAACTCATACCCTGTTAAGCGTGCACTGGTCGGGTGCTGGGTCTGAGTTTTGTTTAGTAGCACATCCTTGGCGTGCGGTAACATAACTGTCAAATTGTGATCTAGAACATATATTTCAGATTGTCTGACCGCAGCAGGTGCTACTGAAAGCAAACAGTTTGGCAAAGCCTTAGCTACTGGATCCAATGGGGAGGAAAAATATGCACAAGGTCTATTTCTCCCCCATGGAATTGTGTTAAAACGGATATAGCACAGCCATCTTTCTTCTGGACAAGCAAACAGAATTCCTTAGCATAATCAGGGTTACCCAAAGCAGGTGAATTGCATAAAGCATTCTTTAGTTGTTGAAAAGCATGCTCGCACTCCTCTGTCCAAGGGAGTGGGTTACTAATATTATTAGATGTTGGAGCAAGCAAAGATTTTGAAATTAAAGAGAAGTTAGGTATCCACTGCCTGCTAAAGTAAGTCATACTTCCAAACGCGTGAACATCAGACTGGGTCTGGGTACGTTTCATTATCTGTACCAAATCAATTCTTTGTGGGTGCAGTCTTCTAGCCCCAAACCCTCCACCCCTCACCCCCTCCCCCCCTTGATATAGTAGGCAACCTCCTGTTGACAATATTGCATTTTAGATAAGGTCACTTTGTCTTAGGAGTACTAAATGTTGAAACAAATTAACTGTTGTCTCCTAACAACCTTCCTCTGTATCTGAGGCAATTAATAGGTCATCAATGTATTTGAGTAATACAGAGCCTTTTGAGGGGGTAAAAAGGTCTAATTGTTTCTTCAAAGCTTGACTATATATACTAGGGCTTTCTGTATACCCCTGAGGAGCTCGAGTAAATTGAAAGGAACGCCATATGAATGAAAATGAGATAAGTTATTGACTTCCTCTAGCAATGGGCACACTAAAAAATGCATTTTTTAATCCGAGCACAGTAATATTTGGCTGAAGACGAAATCATGGTAAAAATAGAATTCATGTCAGGAACCACAGGGAATTGGGTACTACAACTTTGTTAATGGCTCGAAGATCAATCACTAATCTATATTTATCAGGGATTCCCTCTTTTTTTTTTTTTTTTTTTTTTTAAAGAACAGGAAGTATAGGACTATTACATGGGCTGCCTTCTGTTTCTTTTATTATCCCCTTATATATTATACCAGAGATAACCTCTTTGAGACCTTCCTCTCCCTCCCGGGATATTTTGTATTGAGGAATGCGGGGTAAGGGAACACCTTGGTAACAGTGATTACTGTGGGATCTATGTCCATTTTACCAACATCATTATCTCCTGATGCCCAGACTGTTTTATCAATTGCCTGTAATTCAGGTGGTAGGTGAGTAACATCTGTCATTGTAAAACATTTGCTAAAGTTATCTGAAGCCATTGAGATAAAAACACCATCAGGAGAACAATAAATGTTAGCATTCAGTCTTTTCAATAGGTCCAGGACTGATAAGTTCTAAGCACAATTGTTAGTGAGCACAAATGAGGCAGAGGTGGTGAAGGGACATATAGTAACATCTAGGGGTTTGGAGATGGGGCTCTGGATGGGGATACCTTAGAATCCCACTGATGTATTCATTCTGCCGGAGAGGGGAGCACCTGGAAATTGGTCATGAGCCACAGAGGTGCGAGTGGCACCTGTATCAACAAGGAAGTCGCGTACTTCCCCTTCTATATCCATGGTGACATGTGGACCTGCTTGATTAACTGGAATCATGACCCTATTTCCACCCTTTCCATTGCTGTCCTATTGTGAATACTCAAAGGTATTGTAATCAATGTCAGTATAATCTTCAGTATAGAAACTTCTGTCAACTTGTTGGCAATCAAAATAATTCTGACGTCTATTGTCATTCTGATGCTGGGTGAAATCTTGCCTATTTGTGCCACCTCTCCCTGTACCCCTTGGCACTGAACTACCTCTTCCTATTGCCACAGTTGCTTGGCCCTCTAGACTAGGGCATTCATCCTTCCAATGACCCTCCTGGAAGCAATAGGCACACTGATTTTGGCCTAATCCTGCTCTGTGTTGCTGCGCAGGAGCTGATGAGGCTCTGCCAGCCCCTCTTCCATGTCCACCTCCCCTCACATTTCCCATACCCCTTTGTCTTCCCCTGTCTGGGAAGGCTTGCTTTAGCAAAACCTTTGTTTTCAATTCTTTCATTTTTTTTATCATTCTTTTCTTTATTTATTTTCTGGTAATTCTCATAATATGTAGCCATTACCAAAAGATCTGCAGATTCTTTAGTTGGCCAGGTGCTCTCTGATACTTTAATCAACTCTCCTAATTATTTGATCAAATTCACAAATTTGTCAGCAAACATTCTTTTCCCCGTGACATTTGCCAAATCCTGACCACTGTGAGCCCTGAATATTTTCTCCGTCCTAGTGAAATCGTCTGAGACGCCTTCTGTAGGCTTTTGTTTACAAGTTGTTGTTTTATCACAATTTACGTCCCCTTCGTATTATTAGTAGCAATTTTGCAATAATACGATCAGGTAAATCAAGTATAAGTTGATCTGGTCTGTCTTCTGGCCTGCTCTGTCTAGATTTTCAAAATGTCCCCAGGCATGCCCAAAGTGTTCTACATCATCATGTCTACGTATTCCATTCCATATTTCCCTGGGGAGTAGGGCATCAGAATATAGATCCAAGTCCTTGAATGTCATTACACATAGTTTAGTGGCCGACTCTAGGGCTTCATAAAATCCCTTTGGGTGTTTCCTAAAGTCTGGCAAATCTTTCTTTATTGCCATTAATTCATACCTACTCCACGGAGTATGGACAAATTGGGGAATGGGTTTCTGAACAGGAACGCCAGCATTGGATATTCCCTATTCTTTTTAAAAAATATATATATTTTCTTCTAAACTTAACACCCCAATGCAAACAATTTTCAACAGCCCGGGGGATATCTGGGGAAGGGATCATGTGACCTTGCGCATCATACCACAACTGTAACACCTCTTGTGGGGTATTTTTATTACACAATGTCCACCAGTCCTCTATCCTTTCAGTCATATATTGAATGAGAAAGGTTTGCTGAAAAACATCAAACCTATTTACAGTTGGCATAACAGTATTCATGGTGGCATTATTTATGTCATCCATCCATCTATGGGCTATCCGTTTTAACTCTTCTGGATCAGCTCTCTGTGATCCATATCTAGTATTAGGTCTCTCCCTCCAATTCCCACTCCTATCTCTCAAATTACCACTATGCTTGTGAATAAAAGGTAGGGTACCTGCAGGCGTGTTTCCAGCAGATTGGGATGCAGAGGGGGTTTGTCCAATCGCTAGCCTTGGTAGAAAATGTACCTGAAGGGTAGTCCGTACATTTGGTGCAGGTATCGCTTGTTCTGCTTGTGACTGCTGTTGAACAGCAGACGGATTGAGTATTGGTCTGGGTGGGGCAGGCAGTTTCTGACCTGGTAATGGGGCAGGAAGAATTGGTACATTTGGAATGGGTACAAGAGGTGCATTTCCCTGCTGACCCATCTGTAATGGTACATTTTGTGCCTCTGCGGCAGGTATGGAAATCTGTGGGACATATGGTGGGAGATTCTCCAATAGTCTCTCTAATATCTCATCCCTGTTCTCATGTTGTTTCTCTTGTGTCACACATGTCTAGTTAGTGTCATTCTAAACTCTGTCCGTACATTCAATTTTCAGTTTGTTTTAATTGATCATATGCTTTGGCTTTCTTCAACACTCCCTTTTTCTGTTCTCGTTCCTTCTCTTTTTGTTCTTTAATTACTAACATTGTAGCATGTTTTCCCCATTTATTAAAACTCTCACGTCGCTTGTCTGACCTTTTTCTCAAACAAACATTGCTGCAAATATTGAATTTTATCCAGATCAAATGAACCGTCCAGCGGCCATCTCAAATCCTCCTTTCCCTTAGTAGATCGATGCCACAGTCTGTTCCACAAGTTTACACCTGTCCCATATTTTGTCATCTTCCATGCAGGAGTACCCTCAACTGGGACTAGTTGGGACTCATCCAGACGTGGACTCATGAAACAGCAACAACACCGTGAAATATATATCTGAAAGAGACAATTAGTTGTGGATTGCTCACCTTAGAATTACCCCCAGGTGTCAGACTGGATCCGGAGAATTTTTTCCTCAGCAGTACCCCTGCACGTTAATAGGTGGCGTCAGTCGACTCCGCTTTCGTCGTTGGCGTCGTGGTTGCCGGAATGACGTTGCGGTATCTACTTAGGCTTGTGACTCCTGTCACAAACTGATGTCGGTCACGGACCCGCACCTCGTGTGCCTTTGGTGCCTGGAGCACGACCACGACCCGAAGTCGTGCTCCGACTGCTGGGCCACGAATCCGAAGTCTTTGCGGGAGCGGTCCCGAAAGTTTCTTGAGGCCCGACAGTCCGCTCTGCGCCGTTCGAGGTCCCGGTCTAGAGGGAGGTCGCAGGACCGGTCACGGAGCCACCACCACCACCACCACTCGTCATCGAAGTCTTCGGGTAAGTCGAAGCACAAGAAGAAGACGAAGAAACGTCGTCGCTCTTTGCTTTCTCCCTGTCCCGATGCGGGACGGAGTCGTCCGGCTCTGCCAGCGGAGCCTGTTGGGTTGACTCCGGCCTTTCCGGGACCCGGAGTGACCCCTGCCCAGCTTCGAAGCTTTTACGAAGCCTTTCATTCTATCTTAGTGCAGCCCGCCTCCACCGGCGCGTCCTCGGGCCCCGCGGACTCAGTTGTGGGCTCTAGGCCTTCGATGTCGGCAGGTTCGGCTCTGGCACCGCAGGGCCCCCAGGGATCCAGGCCTGGATCCGGATCGGCGCCGGTCGACCTCGTGACACCTCCGGCGCCGAATCCAGTGACGACACCCCTGCCGCCGGTTATGTCCCCAGCCGGCGTCGACCCCGGCCTCCCCCTCGATGAGGACCGGCGCCGACCGGTACTTTTCTACCCCTGTTCTCTCCTGATGTTTCTTGCCGCCCTGAGTGGCTCCCAGGAGAGGGTGAGGAGGACTGGGAGGGGTCTGTGGACCCTATTGCAGACCAGTTGGAGGAATCGGACAGGAGAGAGGAGTTGTGTTAGGCCAGTGGTCTGGACACCTCCCCAGACCTTGGCATGCTATCTCCCCCTACCGTGTCTACGGAGGAGGGTGCATCTTACGCAGTGGTGTTGCGTAGGGCAGCCGAGGCCCTAAACCTCGAGCTTCCTATGGTGGGGGTCAGGACTAACCTCCTGACAGAGGTGCTTTAGCCGGCAGCGGCCTCCTCGGAGCCCCTGCTGCCGTTCAATGAGGCCCTTACGGACATCCTTTTGGGCACTTGGTCCAAGCCCAACACAGGGGCTCCTGTGGACCGGATGATTGCCCGACGCCACTGCCCGGCCGACCCCATTTTCCTCTCTTCCCATCCTACCCCTAAGAGCTTGGTAGTCCAAGCCTCCACGTCCAAAGGTGCATTCCCTAACGCGCACCACCTGATAGGGAATCCAAGAAGCTGGACCACCTTGGGAAGAAGATGTTTTCTTCCTCCAGCTTGGGGCTGCGGTCGGTGAACACTGCATGCCTATTGGGCCGTTACTCCCACTCGGTGTGGGACACGGTTGCGCAGGTGCTGCAACAGTACCCGGAGGAGGCCTGGGCCGTGCTCTCCCATGCTGTTGCCGAAGGGAGAGACGCAGCGAAGTTTACCATCAAGTGTGGGCTGGACACCGCCGACTCACTGGGCAGGACGATTTCCACGTCGGTAGCACTGAGACTCTGCCTGGTTGAGGTCCACTGGTTTTTCAGGGGATATCCAAGCAACGCTTTTGGATATGCCCTTTGATGGCCGTCGCCTGTTTGGCGACATGGCAGACAACGCGCTCGAGCGCTTTAAGGATTCCAGGGCTACGGCCAGATCCTTGGGCCTCGCTTCCACCTCCTGCCCGGCGCAGTCTGCTTTTCGCCCCTTTCGTGGCTAGGGAAAGGGTCCCCCGCCACGTTCCGCCCAGAGCCACAGACCTGCGCAAGCTGTCCAACCTCTGCGCGGCCGGGGACGTGGATCCCACCGTCGGAGGGGGGGGCCTGCAGGCGGGCCAGTCCACCAGCGCCCCCTCTGCAGCAGCCTCCAAACCCTCCTAGTCCGACCTTTCAGGCTCATCATTCGCCAGTGGGCGGCAGGATTCGCCATCCCCTCCCCCACTGGCTCAACATCACGTCGGAAAGGTTGGTTTTGCAGATAGTCCGAAGGGGCTACTCCCTCCCCTTCGAGACTACCCCGCCATTCATGCCACCTCAATTCCATCGCATGTCGGAGGATCACCTGGCTCTTCTCCAACAGGAAGTTACGGCTCTCTTGGCCAAGGGAGCCATTGAGCGCATTCCTGTCCTAGAAGTAGGTCGTGGTTGTTATTCCCACTACTTTCTGGTGCCCAAAAAGGACAAGGGCCTGTGTCCTATCTTGGATCTCAGGAACGTCAACCACTTCCTCCGGAAGGAGAAGTTCAAGATGTTGACTCTGGCTCAGGTCCTGTCTGCTCTTGACCCTGGAGATTGGATGGTAGCGTTGGACTTGCAGGACGCTTATTTTCACATCACCGTCCTGCCGGCCCACCGGCGTTACCTGCGGTTCATGGTAGGCCACGAGCACTTTCAGTTTACCGGGCTCCCCTTTGGCCTTACCAGCACCCCTCGGATGTTCACGAAAGTGATGGCGGCGGTCGCAGCTCATCTGCGCAGATCAGGGGTTCCAATCTTCCCCTATCTCGACAACTGGCTGTTGAAGGCGGACTCGCCCCAGGCAGTCGCCTCCCACCTCCAGACTATGGCGGACCTCCTGCATTCGCTGGGGTTCACTATCAACGTGCCGAAGTCACACCTGACTCCCTCTCAGAAGCTCCTTTTCATCGGAGCGGTACTGGACACGACGCAGTTTCGGGTTTATCCTCCCGAGCAGCGAGTCAGGGATATTCTGGCTATGATTCCGATCTTTCAGCCTCTAAGTTGGGTTTCGGTCAGAATGACCCTGAGGCTGGTGGGCCTCATGGCCTCCTGCATCCTGCTGGTGGATCATGCCAGGTGGCATATGCGGGCTCTGCAGTGGGATCTGAAGTTCCAGTGGGCACAGCATCAGGGGAATCTGTCCGATTGCATACAGATCTCGGAGGACACTGCTCAACAATTGCAGTGGTGGCTCACGAACCAGGATTGGGTCAATGGCAGATCCCTCTCCCTTCCCCAACCAGAGTTTACAGTGGTGACGGATGCATCACTTCTGGGGTGGGGCGGCCATATGGGAGAGGCGGAGATCAGAGGCCTCTGGTCTCCGGTGGAGTCCAGGCTCCACATCAACCTTCTGGAGCTTCGGGCGATTCGTCTTGCACTAAAGGCATTCCTTCCCTCTGTCAGGGGAAGAGTAGTGCAGGTGTTCACGGACAACACCACCGTCATGTGGTACTGCAACAAACAGGGCGGGGTGGGGTCGTGGACACTATGTCAAGAGGCTCTCCGCCTTTGGGCTTGGCTGGAACATCAGGGCACATTCCTGGTGGTTCAACACCTGGCAGGTTCTCTGAGCTCCAGAGCGGACGAACTCCGCTGCAGGTGCATGATGGATCACGAATGGCGTCTTCACTCGGAGGAGGTGCACGGTCTCTTTCAGCAATGGGGAGAGCCTTGGTTAGATCTATTCGCCACCGACGAGAACGCGCAATGTCAGCAGTTCTGCACTTTGGAGTTTCCAAGGCGGCACTCGCTAGGCGACGTTTTCCGTTGCGGTCTTCTATACGCCTTTCCACCTATACCACTTCTGCCCAGAGTCCTGAAGAAGATCAAGCACGACCGGGCCCAATTCATTCTTGTGGCTCCGGATTGGGCACGAAGAGTTGTTATATTCCATATAGGTACCATAATATAGGCTCAGGTAACTTCATAACCCTTCACCTATATTCTTCCCTACATTGCACTTATAACGGTTTACAGGGACTGACCTTTTACCTAGATACAACACTGCATTCAGAACGCGGGTTTTCCCTAGTTCGAAATCTCATACATTATGCATGAGGATTCTCGGAAGCACAGCAGGACTACCATCTCCTGTATAATATCTATGTATAAAGTTCATGCCTGACGTCATCCTTAGTCCGACATAGTAATACAGCGAGGTAGGACCCCTGGGGAGACCTATGGGTATATATACATCGCATCTTTCTAAGATAGACAGTGAAGATTTGGACTTCCCGGCCGACACACTGACCAGAGACGCTGAGGTTCCTGCATGCAGAGACTCCAGCTTGCAGTGGTCTAACATCCCTCGCGGGGTGTCCAACTTGAGACCAAGACGGGGTCCCACAGTCTCTCACGTCAGGTAATGGGGTTGACTTTATCCTAGAGGGATTCTTGGCTTAACACCTACACACATGCTAGGTACACTTAGGTATATCTAGTTAGGGAGGCATCGTAGGAGTATGCATCTTTTTATTATCGTGTATTTTATGTACATGTATGTATTCATGATTACTGCAAGATGGTAGAGCTTTACCATCCGTTTACTTTCATAGTGCTTCGAATCCTATATATCTGCTACTGTCTAACGGTTGTTGCAGCTCATCTATTTTACACCAGAATAACAACTGTTCAATAAATTCTTATTGAAAACGCCCAGCCTGTTTATTCTGTGTACCTCTCTAAGACAGACTAAGTAAGCACGAGTTACTGAGCGAAAAGTAGTATATTGTTTCCAAGGTCCTGAGGGATCAGGGTTGTCCTGTTCGATGGTTGCCAAGAACTATTCTGTCCTTGGTAAGAGGAGATTCTAGTGGCACTGTGAGCAAGCTGATACAAAAGGCCAACATACCCCCGGTGGGGGTGTTCAGAATCAGTCTGACACCAATCCTACAGTGTATGCTGTCCGAACGCGCAGATCCTGTATAGGTTGTTATAGGAACTACACGACAGAGTCTGGTATCCCGAGCTGTTACACGTGGCCATCGATCCTCCGATCAGACTGCCTCTTCGGCGGGAGGATCTTCTGTCGCAGCAGCAGGGGACGGTCCTCCACCCGAACCTGTCCAGCCTCCATCTCCTTGCGTGGAGATTGAGCGGCGGCAGTTGACGGCTTTCGACCTTCCTCCCGAAGTCTGTAACGTTATCTTGGCAGCCAGGCGTCCCTCCACTAAAACGGTATACGCCTGCAGATGGAACAAATTTGAGGCATGGTGCACTACAAAGGCTGAGGATCCCCTTTCCGCCCCTCTTTCTGAGGTTCTCTGGTTCCTCCTTTCTTTGGCCCCGCAGGGCTCTGCTCTGGGCACTCTTAAGGGCTATCTCTCAGCCATTTCAGCCTTTCTTAGGCTTCCTGATCAACCTTCTCTTTTCAAGTCCCCTATTGTAAATAGATTACTTAGGGCATTACTCATCTCTTCCCTCCTATTCCTTTTGTAATGCCTCAGTGGGACTTGAACTTGGTTCTGACTTATCTTATGTGGGCTCCCTTTGAGCCGATACATAATTGTCCTCTCAGACTTATAACTTTGAAAACTGCCTTCTTGGTTGCCATCACCTCTGCTCGCAGGGTGAGTGAGCTTCAAACCCTTTCTTCTAAACCTCCTTTCCTGGCTGTTCATCCGGACAAGGTTGTCCTTCGCACTAGGCCTTCTTTCCTTCCCAAAGTGGTTACCTCTTTCCACATAGGACAGACCATCACTTTGCCCACCTTCTTTCCGCCTCCGCATCCTTCTAAAGAGGAAGAGGGGCTTCATCGTCTGGATCCAAAACGTGCGCTTTCCTTCTATCTTGATCGCACAAGACAATTCCGGGTGGATGACCAATTCTTTGTTGGCTATGTGGGCACCAAGAAAGGCCGGGCCGTACAAAAACGGACCATCTCTCAATAGGTCGTTCTTTGTATAAAAATCTGCTATTCCTTGGCGAAAAAGGAGCCTACAGTAGGGCTGCGTGCCCATTCCACCAGGGCAACGGCAGCTACTACTGCTTTGGGACATCTGCCAGGCAGCTACGTGGGCTTCACTGCACACGTTTACCAAACACTACTGCCTGGACAGCAAAGTCCGGAGAGACGGCTTCTTCGGCCGTTCGGTTCTCCAGGACTTTCTGGTGTGAACTTCGTTCGCAGACCCACCACCGGGGTTGGTATTGCTGGGGTATCTATTCTAAGGTGAGGAATCTATAACTGCCTCTTTTAGATGAACAAGTTACTTACCTTCGGTAACGATATATCTATTGGAGACATAGATTAGTTATGGACTCCTCACTGCTCCACCCATCCTCCCCGTTCTGTGAACTGACTTCTAGAGTAAGGGACTCCCTTTCAGGGCCTTAGTTTTCGTACACCAGTGGTCAGTGTCTTGCATGGCTCTGCGCTTCTGGCGTGGAATGTTGTGTAAAGAACTGACGTCAGCGCGCAAGGGCGGCGACTAAGTAGATACCGCAACGTCATTCCGGCGACCACGACGCCAACGACTAACGCGGAGTCGACCGACGCCACCTATCGACGCGCAGGGGTACTGCTGAGGAAACAATTCTCCGGATCCAATCTGACCCCTGGGGGTAATTCTAAGGTGAGGAATCCATAACTAATTTATGTCTCTTACAGATATATCGTTACCGAAGGGAAGTAACTTGTTCTTCATTAGTTTGCTCATTGTGCCTTAAAGTCAAAGACCATCTAAATGAGAAAACTTTCCAATACAATCAATACAGGCCTATTTATCAGGTCCAACCTGAAACCTAACCAATGTAATGCAATGCAATAAAATTCCCAATACTAAAATCTAATCAATAATCCAAAACGCCTGTTACAAAATAAGTCAGAACAATCTAACCAGGTATTTTCTGAAGTCGTCCGACTCTCTGTACTCTGCAATTCAGCCACTTTTCGCTTGACCAGTTTGGAACCTCTGCCGGGGAGATCCTGTTGCCAAGGGACAGCAGTTCGGGACTTCAGATGGCAGCTGCGAGAAACTAGTCTCTTCTGCAGGGGCCCCCGCTATCTTAGTCTCGGGTCGTGTCACCTCAGCCACAGACACAAATGCTGTTGGATTTCCCACTTAGAGGTCCCTGTTCGGGCGTCATTTGTGGAAAGCGCACCTCTGCGCTCTGGATAATTCCACTCTTGTCCACTTAAATCCAAAGGAGTAAAGGTAGTCGGAGGTAAAACAGAGCAGTTTAATCACGCTTAAGCGGTGCAAACCAACAAGGAAAAACCTGTTCCGTGAAGGGAATGAACAACTGAAAACAATTCTCCTTTCCTATTTATACTATATTTCAAACAAGTCTGTGTGAAGACTCTACTCCCTCCCCTAATTCATTGGAAATGTCTTCCAGTTATACATGCAAACAAAATAGCTAACCACACTACATTTTCAAGGTAAGTAATGAGAGAGAGACTCACAGGGCTTGGCTAATTGCAAATTGGATGGAAAAAAGTGTGGCTTTCCATCTCAGAGAAGCACAAATGATTAACGAGGTGTAATTCTAGCAACCTTTCAGTACTTTTCCAAGGGCATGGAGAGCAAAGGAATGCACAATGTCAGCACGTACATGGAAGAATTTCTCAGACAACATTGTACAAAGTCAGGTAGATTTAAAAAAAATGTCTGCACTCATGTTCATATCATATAACCTTTTCCTCATGTATGCTAGAATGTGCTGTCTTTTCTGCTTTCATTCTTTAATAGCAGGGACACATGTTGTGCAAGTGGGTCTCTTCCATTAGTGAGTTCACACTGCCTCTCGTTTTCAGTGGCTTACTTAACATTCTTATCTTTTACTTGTGTGGTTGCTCATTGTCCAGTATCTAGGAACTTTCCTCTATCACCCTCATCACTGGACATACTTTCAAAGGCAGTGGGATGGGACTTGAGGAAAAATATACCTCATTCAAGCAACTTGGGACTTCTGTTGTTTGATAATTTAGGCGAAGTACAATATGGCATTTAGAAGATCTCCAACCGTCGTTCTGAGTTGGTTTGTCGCTCTGTGATAAAGGTGGATGTAGATGTGCTCAGGGAAAGCTTATAATCATTAACACTTGTATGTAGTTCCCAGCTAGGGATGTTGATGACTCGAGATCAAGTAGAATAGAAAAACTGTTCTCCCTTGTATATCCCTGTCTGATTGACAACCACAGTCGAAGAAGCCATAACCCCCTGATGCAGCGGAAAGGGGCTTTGCCAAATTTTACCTTTGGGAAACCAATTTCAACACCTACCAGTCCCTTCCGCTGCGTAATTTTAAACAATGATGCCAAAACACGTTACCAATATTCATATTAATTATGTGGTCCTCTCTCTCCGATGGACCTTTTAGAGTAGTCAGGGATTGGCAAAAGATAGACGGAATCCTAACCTTATGAGGACCTAAACAAGGAAATAATTTAAACACTATAATCAAAACGACATTAATAATGACAAACTCTGGTTACTTATTAACATGTTTTTATCAAATTTTTAAGAAATTGTGAATGCTCATCAAGTACAATACAGCTTGAATCATAGATCACCACACAAGAGACACATTAATACAGTAATTCATAATATCCTGCAGCGAGCCGTGAGTGGATAGGTGAAGAGACCAAAGGACTTTTGCAAATAAGATGAATGCAAATTCAGAATATCATACGAACCTAAGAATAACTATAGCACGAAATGCTAATAGTCAGAAAAGCCACTCTTCAGCCGGAAGAGTAAGCTGAGCACCGTCACGAAGGTATGAGGAGCAAAGTTAGAGTCAGGATCAGCAGAAGAACAACCAGCCAGTTAAGTAAGGAAAACAGCAACACGGCCCTCTCCTCTCGCAAAGTCTCTCCCCCCGAGCCCAAATTCTAACACTAGTAGTTGTACCCTTATTTCACTAAAGATCCAGCCCCCCATGCATCAAAACACAAAAAATCCACGATTCCGATTGGACTAGGCCAGGGGGTGTCTGATCACTCCACTTACAGTGCACCTGACTCTCAACAGTTCCTTTGTCTTTAGGAAACCATCGTCCTTCATGCAGAGGAAACTCCGATAATCTCTTCCGCAGCTTGCACATGGCGCTCAGTAGCATTTGTAACATAACTTTCAGCACGATTGTCCGCAAGAACACTTTCTCCGATCAGCAAGGAAATTCCATTAATAACATTCATTACTTCCTCCGCACAACAATGGCCATCGTCAAGAACTCTCAAAGGACAAAATACATTTCTTTGCAGCCTTAGTTTTTGAAAGCAAATTAAACCTAAAAAGCCTTTTGAAGCCTTCTCTGCAGAACAGTAAAGTGTGCTTTTTCTCTAGGAAAACAAATCACACCTAATTATCATGTCACTACAAAACTTCATTATTAATGCTTTGCATTTCTCTACACATTATGTACACAGTTTTGTACAGTTAGTGCAAAGAAAAAAATTCTCTTTTAAAACATGGCTTCTATCATTACTTTCTTTTGGCTGTTATTTCTGCATTAATCATTCACGTGTGCGGCCTATTAGAAAAGCACTGGAAATACTGATCTCTTTCCAGCACGCATTTGCTCAATTTCATGTTCTCCCCGTTTTTAGTTTTTCACTGTTAATTTTCACACAACCTTTGTTAATGATCCACACAATGAGAGGTTTGATCCTACAAGGTTTTATTTTGCAAAAACCCTGATCCATCAATCCCCCCCCTTTGATGGCAACTTAAGCCATCATAAAAACTCAAAAATATGATTGCCATCAGATGATACTATCTAGAAAGCAGTAGTTTTCTTCTGTTTCAACCTAACCCCATCTGTCTTTTACTATTTCATAGTAATTTCCTTTTCTGTCTTCCAACTCTATTTCTTCTCTCTTTCTTGCTTTTCGCTTAGTCTCTGACTCTTGCACTTACAGCATTTATATATTGATAGCATTAATATTCCAGTAGCAATAGCAATTATTGGCGTTAGTATTCTTCCTAACAAGCTATTACCAAAAGCCGCAAACCAGTTACCCACTGAAGAGAAGCCCTTACCAAGTTTCTCCCAAGCACCGTCAACCTTCAGTTCAGTTAAATCTTCCCGTAAATGCGTAATATTAGTAATATATCCCTCTAGGTTCTTACTTTTGTCAGGGATATATGTGCAACACTGTTGGATTTTAAACATGCTACAGACTCCGCCCTCTTTTGGCAATAATACATCAAGAGCGAGCCGATTTTGTAAAACCATAGAACTCATAGCCACCATTTCAGTATCAATCATTAAGAACCCACCAGCAGTGTCTGTTGATAAACGATCAACCGCTGTGGACAATTTTTTAATTTTATGCAAATTCAATATTACTCCAACTGAAGGTATCCAAAAATTTCACCCACAATTTCCGCAGCACTAATTCCCCTTTTATTCTGTTAGTCCACTCATCTTTTCATTGGTTCCATGACTTTCATATGATATATCGTAGGGAAAACTATTCCCATATAACACCCATAACAACGTGTGGGCAACCTTTAATAGGCATTCTTACCACACACAAAATAAATCCCAGGAAAAACGGGATCCGTACCACCTTTTATTCCCCATCCCCCTGTAATCAGGAAAGTATGGTCACATTCACTAGAACCAATGAAATAGTTATTATACTCTGTTTTCTGTCTAAGTAAGCAAAGCTTTCCCCTCTGATGCCAATCCAGGGTTATTGCAGCATATGTCTCACCCTTTTTGTAATTTCCTTCTCTAAAAGCCCAAGGAGGTATATGGGACTTTTGCTCAGCAGCCTTTTCCTTGAAACTTTGTCTCCTATCTTCCACTACATTTATAAATTCAATTTCCTCCTGATGCAAACCACATGTCAAGTTATTACGATGTGCATACACAGTATCTATTGTTTTAGTAGTATGAAAAAATTCCCCAAAATATTCTGCATCTCTCGCACTACTCGCCATATTCATATTCTTTGTAATGGGTATTTCAGAAAAAACGAAATCAAAATTTGAGTAAAAATACTGCAAACTGCCTTTTTCATAGAACAAACTTGTTCGTACACTACACAAGATTCCATAGGTTAAAGGTAGCTGATGATAGGTCACCCCTTCAGACACAGACGACTGTAATTGCATGCACACATAACAATCTCTTGCATCCATAGTATCCACATACTCATACAATAATTTCGTAAAAACATTCAACAAAAAATCATTAATTGAGCTATCTTGATGCAAATTATTTTCGGTTAATCTCTCAATATTAGTCTGTGGAACTTCTTTAAGATCTTCTATATCTAATGTCTCACTCACCAGATCATTAGTAATAATATTCTTAGTAGGATACATAAAATAAGGCACAACAACAGTTAGTGTTAACCAAACAATCATCATTAGGAAAATACTTATAAAGCAAGCATTAATACATCTACGTTTAAAATCTTGATTTTGAAATTTTGCTCTTGCCATTTCCTCTAATAACTAGAAGAAAAATTAAAAAACTATAAAAAACTATAAAAATGTATATCCAAGCATGTTTATCCAAGCACCTCTTAAGCCTTCTTGCTTCTCCCCCTTTTTTTTCCCCCATACAAGTTCCAGCTTAATTTTCTGCACTTTTCAGAACAGCTTTTTCAATCTTCTGCACCCTAATTTTTAACACAAGTTCATTTAGGGTGGCTCGTAACTGTTTCTGAAGCTTGAATCTACAACAGTCTTTTCCTCACAATGATCTGTAAGTTCAACTGCTTCAGCCACCACATATGTCCATTCAGGTGCTGTGTACTTTTTGTTCGGAACTCTTGCTCTTTTTGTTCTCCGAACTGTATCTTCCTCTGAGTCACTTTGTTCTGATTGGCTTGATGCTTCGATTATTGTATTTGGAACCTTCTTATTCAAAGTGTATTTCAGTCTTTTCACTCCTTTTAGCCATATATCTCCTTTTCCTGCCTTTTTCACCTGCGCAGAGTCACCATATCAACTCCAAACTTCTTTTCTTTGATTTCTTTCTTCTTTTCTGGTTTGCTCTTGCTCTGCCCATAATGACTTCATGGGGCGATAATCCAGTCTTTTTATCAGGGATACTTCTCAAACTCATCAGAACTAAGGGTAAAGCATCTGGCCATTTTAATGCTGTGGATACACACACTTTTGAAAGTCTTGATTTAATTGTACCGTTTATCTGTTCGACCACACCGGAGGCTTCTGGTCGATAGGCACAATGTAATTTTTGCTCAAATTGCAATGCTGCACGAATCATTCAAATTATTTCATTGTTAAAATGTGTACCTCTATCAGTTTCTAAAGAGTCTGGAAATCCAAACCGTGGTATTATCTCTCTCAACAGCAATTTAGCAACAGTTAGGCTATCATTTCGTCTTGTTGGGTAAGCTTCCACCCAACGAGAGAACAGACAAACCACCACCAACACATATTTTAATCCATTACATGGAGGCAGTTCAATAAAATCTGCCTGCAATCTAGTAAATGGACCTGCTGCTTTTCCAATTCGTCCCCAACTGACAGCAGTGTTTCTTCCTGCATTTTGCTGTTGAAAAGTTATACATCTCTGGCAAAGACTCTGTGCAATGATCCTGAATTTAGAGTTGTACCATGTTTGTTTAAATAACCTAATCATTGCATCTCTTCCTACATGTGTTAAACCATGGTACATTCTAGCCATTTGTGACAACAAGCTGTCTGGCATTATTGGTCTTCCGTCAGTATAGATCCATACTTCATCTTCAGCCCTACGTGCACAACCTGCCTTGATCCAAATTTCCTTTTTCTCCTCACTAGCTTCCTCGTGCAGTTGCCTAATCTCTTCCCATGTTTCCACAGAAGAAAACATCAGATGACAATTCGTATCAGAAATATACCTCATTCAAGCAACTTGGGACTTCTGTTATTTGACAATTCAGGTGAAGTACAATATGGCATTTAGAAGCTCTCCAACCGTCGTTCTGAGTTGGTTTGTCGCTCTGTGATAAACGTGGATGTAGATGTGCTCAGGGAAAGCTTATAATCATTAACACCTGTATGTAGTTCCCAGCTAGGGATGTTGATGACTCGAGATCAAGTAGAATAGAAAAACTGTTCTCCCGTGTATATCCCTGTCTAATTGACAACCACAGTCGAAGAAGCCATAACCACCCTACTACTTTGGAAGGAGTGGACTTCCTGTTATTCTTTTGGTTCCTTGCTTAGAAATTGTTGGAGCCCCAAATGCCAGGTAGATCAGTAAGATCAGAGCATCCAAAGACTGCAGAAGCTTTTTTTAATAGTTGAAAGCCTGTTTACTTAAAGCCCTATGATGAGGTATGAACAAGAACCATTGAGTCTTGTGCATGACGGTCTTGCATGATTTGCAGTAAAGCAAAGACTGAAAAAATCCCACTTCAGATTTTCACCGACTGCTATTCAGTACAGCGGAGTACCACAATCAATCGAGTGAATATTGCACATCCTTCTCTGCTTTAGTCACCACTTTAGCCAGGCTAGAGCTTTTTCCAGCTCTGCCAAGCTTTAAACTGTTACCATACGTTTTGAAAGTCCTATTCTGCCCTTACACATCCTATTAGCCTTCCAACTAAACTAGAAAAACTGATAGAATCTATCCAGTCGATCCAAATACCGTTCACCCAGATTCCGCCATAGGGAGGCTTCAGCTTTTTGTTGGCTGGCATTGGCTGTAGCGTGCTTTTTAAAAAAAAATTCGGCACGCAATTGGGCAAAGGCGGGCGCATGTCCCGCCTTTGCTCCGCCCATTCCCGTCCGTGTCTAGGACGCACATCAGCGCACGGCAAAGACAACAGGCTCCCTCGCCCCCCGCTCCTCTGTGGTGCGCGCGCACCACTGGTTTCGATTCCCGCGTTCGGCTCCTCTGTGGTGCGCGCGCACCACAGGTTTCGATTCCGTGCTTGTTCTCTCTTGCTTTGAATCAGAGACTGGTGATGAAAAGAAGTCGGTTCCTGCAGCCGCAAACATCTGAACTCGCTACCTCGTTGAAGGGCTCATGGCAGACAGCTGAGGCGCTGATCCAAAAGCTGCAACCCAGTCATTTACCACAGCCAGTGTTCTACAGCTGATACAGTGCTCTAGTGGCACTGGGAAAATGCATTGTGGCCTCCTTGCTTAAATTGTGTTATCGGGCAAATTATTTATTTCATGAAAATCTCTTTTTATCTCGTTTGAAAGCACTTCCAGATATACGAGTTCAGACTATCAGTTTTAAAAATACCTTTAAATAAGTACTTCTCAATGCAGTGCTATAATGTGCCTTTTAGTGTCAAAGCTTCCACGTTAAAAAACAGTAGATTTTGTGCTGCTTGGCTAAATACTTATAAAGTACCAAAGGCAAGACCTATTGGCTCTGCCAGTGCTGGTGCTATGTAGTCTCCGTATGAGGGTGTGTGGGGTGAAATAAGGAGTGCATCACTTCTGCTGTATGTGGCTCAGTTTATTCCGTTTTAAGGTCCTATGACTGTGTTACTGAAACTTTGTACTAGAGCAGAACGATATTTGCACCATTTTTAGGTCGAAACAGTGTATTTTAAAACAAAAGCAGATACGATATTACAAGACACCAGAACGCACTGTAATGTAATAGAATAAAATCTCACATCTTTTGCTCTGTCTTCGGCTGACAGGTGTAACTTGCGTACTTTCCCATTAAATAAAAAAAATACAAACTTTAAAACTAGACAAATAGTGTCTGTGATTGTTGGCTATCTTTGAGAGACGTTTATCTTTTTGTGTGAGGTTGTGAAATTATTCTGAGCTCTCTCGTAGGAGCAATAAATCTAAAAGGTGGGCATTTCCTGGTTAGCAGACACATCTCTTGCAGGTGCATTCATTTAGGGATGATGTCATACAGTAAGAGGCACAGGAATTCACTATCATGTGTAGGGTGAAATAGGGAATGCATCATTTCTGCTGTACATGGCTCAGTTTATTCTGTTTTAAGGTATGTATTTTGTTGTGTTGCTGTAACTAAGAAGGGAGATTCAAGGCATTTACCATCATTGTGACTGAAATACGCGCCATGTAAGATGCCATTATCTTGCAGTGTGTGTGTTAATTTGTGGAATTGTTTCTTGGGTAACAACTTTATGGCTGTTTTCATTTAATGGAATATGCTTATTCATGCATGTGGTATTCGTCTTTAAATCCGTTCGGTTTCTTATGTTATCTCGCCAACTTGTTCTTGAAAGCAAAGCACAGTGCCCCAAATCTTTAATTTTCATACTGTACGTTAGTGAGAGGACTCAAGCTTTATGTGTGCTCTACTAGTTAATGACAAGTTTTACTTCTAAATCATACAGAATATAATTTCATTTTCAGGTAGGTTCTGTATAGTTGGTCGTTTGACACATGACTTGTTTAATCATACAGACTTCGGTATCCTGTGGATGCTTAGCACAGCGGTAGCTCAAGGTTTTCCATCATTTTTGTGTTCTCTTTATATATATATATATATATATATATATATATATATATATATATATATATATATGTGTGCTATGCCAGGCCAAACGGTATTAGCTGACTAAAGGGTTGTGGTTTCCAAGGCTTCTGGACAGAACATTGGTTTAATGGTGTCATGTGCTTCTTTTGCTTCCAAACTAATTGTTCCCAGTGGTAATTCCATATTCTTGGTCCTCTAGGCAGTGCTGCAGCTGCGTCTAGGTTTCCAGTGGCAATTTCTCATTCTTAGTCCTGTAGACAATGCTGCTAGCTGCTTCTCAGGTCCCAGTGGTAATTCCTCAGTCTTAGTCCTCTACGCAGTGCTGCTAGCTGCTTCTCTGGTCCTGTTGGTAATTCCTCATTCTAAGTCATCTAGACAGTGGTGCTAGTTGCTACTTTGGTCCCATCGGTAATTCTTCATAAGTCCACAACACAGTGCTACAGCTGTGTCTCTGGTCACAGTGGTAATTTCTCATTCTTACTCCTCTAGACAGTGCTGCTAGCTGCTTCTCTGGTCCCGTAAGTAACTCCCCCATTCTAAGTCTTCTACGCAGTGCTACAGCTGTGTCTCTCTTCCCTGTTGTAATTCCTCATTCTAATTCCTCCAGACTGTGCTGCTTGCTGTTTCTCTGGTCTCATTGGTTAATCCTCCATTCTAAATCCTCTAGACAGTGCTACTAGCTGCTTCTTTCATCTCAGTGGTAAATACTTGTTCTAAGTCCTCCAGACAGTGCTGCAGCTGCGTCTCTGCTCCCAGTGGGAATTCCTCATTCTTAGTCCTCTAGCCAGTGCTGCTAGCTGCTTCACTGGTCCTGTCAGTAACTCCACCCTAGGTCAGTAACTCCCCCGTTGTAAGTCATCTAGGCAGTGCTGCAGCTGTGTCTCTGTTCCTAGTGGTAATTCCTCATTCTTAGTCCTCTAGCCAGTGCTGCTAGCTGCTTCTCTGGTGCCGTCAGTAACTCCCCCATTCTTAGTCCTTGGGGCAGTGCTGCAGCTATGTCTCTGTTCCCAGTGGGAATTCCTCATTTTTTAGTCCCCTTAACACTTCTGCAGCTGCTTCTCTGGTCCCGTCGGCAACTCCTCCATTCTAAGTCCTCTAGGCTGTGCTGCAGCTGTCTCTGTTCCTAGTGGTAATTCCTCATTCTTAGTCCTCTAGCCAGTGCTGCTAGCTGCTTCTCTGGTGCCGTCAGTAACTCCCCCATTCTTAGTCCTTTGGGCAGTGCTGCAGCTACGTCTCTGCTCCCAGTGGTAATTCCTCATTTTTTAGTCCCCTTAACACTTCTGCAGTTGCTTCTCTGGTCCCGTCGGCAACTCCTCCATTCTAAGTCCTCTAGACAGTGCTACAGCTGTGTCTCTATTCATACATTCACTTCACTCCAAAGCAAAACAGATAAGTAAAAGACATTCATTTACAAGGCCAATAGCTCTAACTCACAAAAATGCGAGACCTATTGCATTGCAAATGCTTGTTTTATTTCCACTGTCTCCAAGAGGGAAACGTGCTTGTTCATAGAATTTCAAGTTTAAGCCCACTCCCTGACCCAGATTGAAACTTTTAATTTTCTTTCTGCTATTTCCCTTAATCATGATTTTGTGCCAGCTAGCTAATCGTTATCTAGGTCTGGCTTGACCGCGCAGCTGTTGCTATACCTGATGTGATTAATCTCAAAAAAGAGATTTCGGGAGTACTATAGAAAAGGGCTTTGTCTTCACCTACATGTTGGTGTATATGTTTTACTTGGAAAGAAGTTGTGTGCTTCCACAGAAAAAGTGCTTAGTGTCCCGGAGTCATAATCATTTGTTTATCAAGTTATGTAAGCAGGGCTTTTTATCAAGTCTATTTTGTTACAACAGAACTTGACCACTGGTAAGATACAGGTCTTCTAGATAATTCGATAACTATGATGTTAGTTCTTCTCTGGCAGCAGCACAAATGGCAAGTGGCAGTCAGGAGGAACGACTTGCAATATTGCAGTCACAGCCATTGAGCCTCTTCCCCCTATCCACTTGGCATTACTTCAGAAAATAATTTTTCTTTGTTTCCTAGTTTTATGATTTCAAGGCTGGAGAGACTTTAAGCTCATCTGTTCCAAAAGTTGATTTAATTATTTTTAATTTACTATTTTTTTTTTTTTATAAATAAACTACCAATATCATATTTAATTTACTTCAAATTGAATATTTGTATATTTTAAATGACATTAATTTACTCATTTGATCTACAGTATTTTTTCAGTTTGTTTTATAAAAAAAGAAATCACACATCTCACAGCATTCCATGTAGCATTATACAAGTACAGACTTTTCCAATGCATTATCCTCCAGACTCAGTCACGCTATAAAATGTACAGTAATTTGACATTTCTCTTCCTTGAATCCTTCAAACACCTTGCTGCCCCTTAATGCTACATTTCAAAGACCCGCCTCCGGAGTCCTTGCTGCTCCTTAATCCTACCCTTCTGTGAACCCTGTTTGTCCCTTAAAGCTCTTTAATGCTACCTTTCCTGAATCTTACAAACTCCTTACTACCCCTTAACGCTTACTCAGGAACTCTACCTGCTAAAAACAGGAGAAGCCCAAAGATGAAATACTGGGAAGAATTGGGAATCAAATTATTGATTTCCACTGTACTTCCTCATTTCTAAAGCGACCCTCAGGTCCCACTTGTGATCCCCGTTATTTCTACAAACATCTACCTCACCGCTGTATCACTGTACTATGTTTTTGGGAACTCTAGGATGAGGTTACTGGGGAATATCCGAGACGTTGTTTTACAGCCCTTAGTGGCGTTGAGCAATACTGAAATGCTTACCTATTTAAAGAGTTAAAAGAATGTCTTTAGGGCATCGGTGAAAGGTCAGCAGAATATAGTCCTGAACATTTGTGTGCTGTGGAGCTGTGCTGCATTGCCATTTGGGAGAAATGAGCAACACCCCACTAAGTGAGTCATTTGCAGATTATTTTGACGTTATACCAGTGTTTAATTTGAGCCAGTGGTTTCCTGTGCTCGACCCCGGTCACTTAATCGTCAACACCGGCACTTATAGCGCAAACTAGACCCAAGGTATTGGAGCGCTTTTCATGAGCACCACTTAAGGACACATTCAGTTTTTGTAGGCATGGTGAGAATAAGTGATTTACCCAGAATCACAGGATGTTAAGCCTATGCCGATAGTCGAACCTGGTTTCCCAGCTCCAAAGTCGGCAGCTCTGGTCGGTATGCCACATTCTCTCCCCACTTTTAGGGTTATATGGTTAGTAGTTAGTTCTGTTATAGGTGGCCCTAACAGGGTCAATGGGCTGGTGCAAGCTGCCTCCTGATGAGAGCCCCGGCACTTATATTTTCTCAAATTAAGCACTCTTATACCCCAATTTGGTAATACCATCACCACAACCAGATATCATGACGATAACACCACCTACTATCAGCCGGCAATGTATCATTCAACCTTCTAAGAGGTGCTTCCATTATAATGCACAAGGGAATATTCTAAATCTGAAAAAAACAGAACTATGGTGTTTGTCACATGAAGTTTTTTTCTCCTATGTGCATTCTACACAGTAACCAATATTTTTTGCTACTTTTCCCAGCATTCACAAAGCCAGTTGAAGAGGCTTTAATCTGATAAACATGTGTGCATACAGTGCATGCAGACACTATTTGTGAATGTCTGTATTTACTTTATATAGCGCGAACTTGACCCGAATCGGGTATCAAAGCGCTTTACATAGCACCAGTTGCATTACATGAGGACACATTCATAATTTTTGTTAGGCACGGGGAGATTAAGTGATTTGCCCAGAATCACAGGATGTTCAGCGTCATTGCCGAGACTCGAACCCAGTTCCCCAGATTCGAGGTCGACCGCCCTAGCCGTTAGGCCAACTCCTCTCCTGTTGGTTTTCATGTGTTAGAGTGGGCGGTTGGTGTAGTTTTGTAGTGTTCTTGGTGCTGTGGGTTTGGTATGGCGACTGTCTAGTTTAACTTGCTCTTGTTTTGGAGTGGAAATTGGATCTAGTTTTGTGTGTTCTTGTGTAGTTAGTTGATTAGTTTTGTTGTTTGGTATCTGTTTTTGCCACACCAACTTTGTATTTGACTAGTGATTCAATTTAGGTTTGTTATGTAATTTTTGTTTTGGATTTGCAATGGGATGTTGATCTAGTTTTGCAGTGGATTTGAAATGGGGAGCCTAATTCTTTTGTGTACATGGTGTTTTGTATATAAAGCAAGAGTTTGTCTATGTTATGTTCTCTATCTTGTGAGTTGAAATGTGGAGTTAGTCTAGTTCTGTCATGTCTTTGCTGTTGAGAGGGTTCTGCCATGTTTTTTTATGTTCTGGTAATGGTTCCAAATTGGGATTTGGTTATTTTTGTCTTGTTAGTAAAGTGGATTTGGAGTAAGAAGTCGGTCTAGTTTTGCCATGTTTTTGGTGCTGAAGGGTTTGAATGCAGCATTACTTAATTTTTCGTACAGTTTTATTGTGATTTTGGAATGTGATGGTAATCTAGTTTTGTTGTAGTAGTTTAAGATTCGGGAGTTGCCCTTTTTGTTTTGTAATGAGGATTTGGATTGGGTACTTGGTCTAGTTTTGCCATTTGTTTTTGCTGTTGGGGTTTTGAATGGGATGTTGATCTGGTTGTGGTCTTGTACTGGTTTTGCTGTGCTCTTTGTAATGTCTATTCGGGGAAGATTTGATATTTTATTCTTTATGCTGTTCCTGTTTTAAAGTTGGAATGGGAATTCATTCTTTTTTGCTGCACAGTCTTGAAATAGTAATTGACCTGCAATGCTAACATTGGCGAATGTTATTAGAGTTAAAACGTGCTTCTTTTAGGCAAACTATATAATTATGTAATTGGTTATCTGAAAGAGACACGTTAGTGACAGATTCCTTACCTTAGAATATCCCCAGGCGTCAGGCTGGATCCGGAAAGTTTTTTGCGTAGCAGTACCCTTGCGCGTCGGTAGGCGGCGTCGTGCGGCTCCGCGTCCGTCGTCGGCGTCGTGATCGCCGGGATGACGTCGCGGGCAGTACTTAGGCGCCGCCCCTGCGCGCTGACGTCAGTTCTTCTTTTTCCGCGCCAGTAAGCGCAGATCCGGGAAGAGCAGTGCCCTAGTCACTTTTTGACTATCTTTTTGTGAAATTTTTCACTGTTCTCTTCAACGAGTCTTCACGACTCCTAAGGTGTCGTAGGGATGCCCGGCTTTAAGCCCTGCGAGGTATGTGGTCGTATGATGTCCATCACGGACCCCCACCTCGAGTGTCTCTTCTGCCTCGGCCGAGGCCACGACACGAAGTCGTGCCCTGACTGCCGGAAACTTCATCCGAAGGCTTTGCGAGAGCGGTCTCGAAAGCTCCTTGAAGTCCGGCAGTCGGCTCCGCGCCGCAGCAAGCCCCGGTCCCGGGAGAGGTCGAGGGGCCGGACGCGGAGTCCCCGCCGTTCGTCGGAATCCAAGTCTTCGCGCTCCTCCGGTAAGTCGAAGCACAAGAAGTCTAAGCGGCGTCATCGCTCTAAGACTTCGCCTCGCCGGTCGCGCGACTCGGCTGAGGTCCCTGTCGGCACCGTCCCCGCCCCCGCGGCCCCGGACGTGCCTGTCGAGTTGCCCCCGCATTACCCGTCCTTCCCGGGTTCGGGGGCGACTCCGGCCGAAGTACAGAAATTCCTGTCGGCCATGGCCCGCCTCTTCGGGCCTCAAGGTCCCTCCGGTGCGCCTTCGGGCCCCGCGGGCCCAGATGGGGTTGCTCCGGCGTCGCCGTCGACTCCGGTCCCGGCGTCGCCTGTCCCACCAGCCTTCGTCCCGGCCTCGGCTCCGGCCCCGGCCTCAACCCCGGTTCCGGTGGTGCCGCAACCTCCATCGACGCCGGTTGACCTAACCACGCCTCCGCCGACGCCGATGTCCCCGGTGCCGTTTCCGACGCCGTCCGGGGCTCCGGGCGGCGTCGTTCCCCGGTTCTCCCGGGTCCGGACATGGAGCCGGACCGGCGCCGCCCGACGCCGGTTCCGGCGCCGATGAGGCCTTGGGTCCCTTATGTCCCTCCTCCTCCATCTTTTCAACCTGAGGAGGACCAGGAGAGCTGGGAGGGGTCTGACGACCCTCTCACACAACAGTGCGAGTTTGACCCGGACTGGGTTGAGGAACTTGGGGATGCCAGTGGGCTGGATACCTCCCCCGACTCTGGCATGCTGTCTCCTCCCGTGGCAACGGAGGAGGGGGCTAATTTTGCAACGGTGTTGCGTAGAGCTGCTGGAGCCTTAAATCTCCAGTTGCCTACAGTGGCCGTCAGGACTAACCTCCTGACTGAAGTGCTTCAGCCGGCGGCCTCCTCTTCGGAGCCTGTGCTGCCGTTCAACGATGCACTCACTGACGTTCTTTTGGGTGCCTGGTCCAAACCCACCACAGGGGCTCCTGTGGATAGGAACGTGGCCCGACGCCATCGCCCGGCTCCGGGCGACCCCTGTTTCTCTCCCAACACCCCACCCCTGAGAGCTTGGTTGTCCAAGCCTCTGCCTCCCAAACAGCCTTCCCTACCGCCCCTCCGGATAGGGAATCCAAGCGCCTGGATCACTTTGGGAAGAAGGCTTTCTCTTCCTCCAGTGCTGGCTTGCGGTCTGTTAATACCGCTTGCCTCTTGGGCCGATACACCCACTCCCTGTGGGATTCGGTGGCTGATGTTTTGCCGCAGTGTTCTGAGGAGGTCCAGACACTGCTTACCCGCGCTATTGCGGAAGGGCGTGATGCGGCTAAGTATACCATCCGCTGTGGCCTTGATACCGCCGACTCGCTGGGCAGATCGCTTGCAACGACGGTGGCGCTGCGTCGCCACGCCTGGCTGAGAACCACTGGTTTTTCAGGGGATGTCCAGAATACTCTCATGGACATGCCCTTTGATGGAGTCGGTCTCTTTGGTTCAAAGGCGGACCATGCGCTGGAGCGTTTCAAGGATTCACGGGCTACTGCTAAGTCCCTGGGCCTTGCTGTTGTGCGCCCTCCGCAAACGTCTGCTTTTCGCCCCTTTCGTGGCCACGGAAGGGGCGCCCAGTCACGTCCACAGCCCGGCCAACGGCCCGCGCAGCAAGCGCCTTCGCGTGGCCGAGGACGTGGATACCGCCGTGGCGGTTCGGGCAACCAGCGTGCGGGTCAGGCCACCACCTCCAACCCGTCCGCGGCCTCCAAGCCCTCCTAGTCCCTCCTTTCAGGTGCACAGCACGCCAGTCGGGGGCAGGGTCCGCCATCACCTTCACCACTGGCGTCCCATCACCTCGGACAAGTGGGTCTTGGACATTGTCCGAAGGGGCTACTCCCTCCCCTTCGAGACCACCCCCCAGCCATGCCACCTCAATTCCACCGCATGTCAGGGGATCACTTGGTGCTTCTACAGAAGGAAGTCACGGCCCTCTTGGCCAAGAGGGCCATCGAGCATGTTCCGACCCCAGAAGTAGGGCGTGGTTGCTACTCCCACTACTTTCTGGTGCCCAAAAAGGACAAGGAGGACATGCGTCCTATCTTGGACCTCCGGAACGTCAATCGCTTCCTCCGGAAGGAGAAGTTCAAGATGCTCACCCTAGCTCAGGTCTTGACTGCCCTCGACCCCGGAGACTGGTTGGTAGCGTTGGACTTGCAGGACGCCTATTTCCACATCCCCGTCCTGCCGGCCCACCGGCGTTACCTTCGGTTCACGGTAGGCCTCGAGCATTTTCAGTTCACCGTGCTCCCCTTTGGCCTTACCAGTGCCCCTCGGGTGTTCACGAAAGTGATGGCGGTGGTCGCAGCTCATCTGCGCCGGGCAGGGGTTTCAGTCTTCCCCTACCTCGACGACTGGCTGCTGAAGGCGGGCTCGTCCCAGGCAGTTGTCTCCCACCTCCAGACTACGGCCGAACTCCTGCACTCGCTGGGGTTCTCCATCAATGTGCCAAAGTCGCATCTGATTCCTTCTCCACAGCTCCTTTTCATCGGAGCAGTTCTGGACACGACGCAGTTTCGGGCCTATCCTCCCGAACGGCGAGTCCGGGATATTCAGGCTATGATTCCGATCTTTCAGCCCTTATCCTGGGTTTCGGTACGGATGACCCTGAGGCTGCTGGGCCTCATGGCCTCCTGCATCCTGCTGGTCACTCATGCCAGATGGCATATGCGGGCTCTGCAGTGGGACCTGAAGTTCCAGTGGGCGCAGCACCAGGGCGACCTGTCCGATCACGTCCAGATCTCGGAGGGGACTGCAAAACAGTTGCAGTGGTGGCTCTCGAACCGGCAATGGGTCATGGGCAGATCCCTCTCCCTTCCCCAGCCAGAGCACACAGTTGTGACGGACGCGTCCCTTCTGGGATGGGGCGGTCACATGGGAGAGGCGGAGATCAGAGGCCTCTGGTCTCCGGCGGAGTCCCGGCTCCATATCAACCTTCTGGAGCTCCGGGCGATCCGACTTGCACTCAAGGCATTCCTTCCCTCTGTCAAAGGGAAGGTAGTGCAGGTGTTCACAGACAACACCACTGCCATGTGGTACTGCAACAAACAAGGCGGGGTGGGGTCGTGGACCCTTTGTCAGGAGGCTCTGCGCCTCTGGACATGGCTGGAACACCAGGACATGTTCCTGGTGGTTCAACACCTGGCAGGTTCCCTGAACGCCAGGGCGGACGAACTCAGCCGCAGGTGCATGATGGATCACGAATGGCGTCTTCACTCGGAAGTGGCGCAAGGACTCTTTCTACAGTGGGGAGAGCCTTGGTTAGATCTATTCGCCACCGAAGAGAACGCGCAATGTCATCAGTTCTGCGCGTTGGAATTTCCAAGGCGGCACTCGCTCGGCGACGCTTTTCGTCACGAGTGGAGTTGCGGTCTATTGTACGCCTTTCCGCCTATACCACTTCTACCCAGAGTGTTGAAGAAGATTCGGCACGACCGGGCCCAAGTCATTCTTGTGGCTCCGGACTGGGCTCGAAGAGTTTGGTATCCCGAGCTACTCAATATGAGCGTAGATCCCCCGATCCGTCTGCCTCTTCGGGAGGATCTTCTGTCGCAGCAGCAGGGGACGGTCCTCCACCCGAACCTGTCCAGTCTACACCTGCTTGCGTGGAGATTGAGCGGCGACAGTTGATTCCTTTCGACTTGCCTCCCGAAGTTTGTGATGTGATTCTGGCAGCCAGGCGTCCCTCCACTAAGGTGGTATACGCCTGCAGGTGGAACAAATTTGTGGCATGGTGCACAGCAAAGGCTGTGGATCCCCTTTCTGCCCCTCTTTCTGAGGTCCTTCTGTTCCTTCTCTCTCTGGCCCAACAGGGTTCTGCCCTGGGTACCATCAATGGTTATCTTTGTGCTATCTCGGCCTTCCTCAGGCTCCCTGATCAGCCCTCCCTTTTCAAGTCCCCTGTTGTTAACAGGTTCTTAAAGGCATTACTCACCTCTTCCCTCCTGTTCCGTTTGTGATGCCTCAGTGGGACTTAAACTTGGTTCTTACCTTTTTAATGTGCGCTCCCTTTGAGCCTCTACATAACTGTCCTCTTCGTCTTCTGACTCTGAAGACAGCCTTTCTGGTGGCCATCACCTCCGCTCGGCGGGTGAGTGAGCTCCAGGCTCTATCTTGCAAACCTCCCTTTCTGTCTGTTCATCCAGACAAGGTTGTTCTTCGGACGCGTCCGTCCTTCTTGCCAAAGGTGGTTACTGCTTTCCACATTGGGCAGACCATCACTTTGCCCACCTTCTTTCCGCCTCCGCATCCTTCCAGAGAGGAAGAGAGGCTCCACCGTCTGGACCCAAAACGTGCGCTCTCCTTCTATATTGACCGCACAAAACACTTCCGGGTGGATGACCAGCTCTTTATTGGCTACGTGGGCGCCAAAAAGGTCGGGCGGTGCACAAGAGGACCATCTCCCGCTGGGTTACCTTGTGCATCAAGACCTGCTATTCTTTGGCTAAAAAGGAGCCTCCTGTTGGGCTGCGTGCCCATTCCACCAGGGCAACGGCTGCTACCACGGCCTTGGGCCGCGGTGTTCCGCTGCCGGTTATCTGTCAGGCAGCTACGTGGGCCTCGCTGCACACGTTTACAAAGCATTACTGCCTTGACAGTCAGGTCCGGAGGGACGGCTTCTTTGGCCGTTCTGTCCTCCAGGACTTCCTTGTCTGATCTTGTTCGCAGACCCACCACCGGGGTTGGTATTGCTGGGGTATCTATTCTAAGGTAAGGAATCTGTCACTAACGTGTCTCTTTCAGATGCACAAGTTACTAACTTGTGTAACGATATATCTGTAAGAGACAGTAGTTAGTGACAGATTCCTTACCGCCCACCCATCCTCCCCGTTCTGCGAACTGATTTCTAGGGTTAAGGACATCCCTTTCAGGGCCCTAGTATTTTTCAGACACCTATGTCAGCTTCTTTCATGGCTCTGCGTTCCTGGCGCGGAAAGTCGTGTACAGAACTGACGTCAGCGCGCAGGGGCGGCGCCTAAGTACTGCCCGCGACGTCATCCCGGCGATCACGACGCCGACGACGGACGCGGAGCCGCACGACGCCGCCTACCGACGCGCAAGGGTACTGCTACGCAAAAAACTTTCCGGATCCAGCCTGACGCCTGGGGATATTCTAAGGTAAGGAATCTGTCACTAACTACTGTCTCTTACAGATATATCGTTACACAAGTTAGTAACTTGTGCTTTAGGTCTTGTTTGATAGCACATCTGTCGTGTGACCTTAAGTGAGTAACTGAAAAAGAGCTTCTTACATCTTGGTTAACTTCCCTACAGCATTTGATTGGGAAGAAGTTGCATTCTTCCACTAAAAAGAATTCTTGTATTACACTTTTTGCCTTGTGGGAAAGTATGCTCAATACAGCAGGACTGCATTGGTTAAAGTGGCAATCCAATGATCAAGGCTATAGAGAGACCTAGATGTGCATGCGTTATCACGCAGACGCGCATATACATAATTTTTGTGTGCTAGTGTAGTTCAGCATTGGCAATTAATTAGACCATAGTTTTTATGAGAAGATGAGTGATTGGGGTGTCTCACGCCCAAATATTTTGAAGGTTGTCAAGTTTATACAGGTGAATTGAACTGTAGTAAATTAGTCATACTACTTAGTTCAGCTTTGTACTAACAGTACCCACACTTTTAAGCGATATCCCCATCAAAGTGAGGCTGTAACATTGTCCGTAATTTGCTAATTGGTGCCATACCTTACACAACTTGGGTTAGAGCAGTGTTGAACCCTAGTATTTGTTTAGAGCATGTAGTATTGTTTTGAAACCAAAGTCCTTAGGCAGTCAGTCTAGAACTACCTCAAGACATTCTTTGTCATAATTTTGAATATTGTGTATTATAAATCTGGTGGATTAAAACTTGACCCCATTGATTACTTCACTTTTTTGCTGAACGTTTTGATTTTAGCAGTATCATTACCATAGGGAAATTTTTAGCACTTGCTAATAATACATGCTTAAGATGGTCTTATCTGATAGATCTGTCCGCAGATTCCTTATCTTAGAATTATCCCCAGGCACCAGACTGGATCCGGAAATGTTTGTACAGCAGTACCTCTGTGCGTCAGTAGAGGGTGTCAAGCAACTGTGTAGCGACGTCGTCCTCCAGGTGTGACGTAGATGGAGTCCATATGAGCCCTCCCCTCACGCGCTGACGTCAGTTTCTTCTGTTACTATTTTTCGCGCCAACAATGCAGAACCACTATAGAAACTGCCTATGGAAACAGTTTGCCAAAAAACAGACATCTGTGTGTCAAACAATTACAAAGTCCTAAAGAAGGTCATCAGAATGCCACAACGGGGATCTTGTAGGTAACAGGACTTACAGTTCGCTGGCCGCGGAGGATGAGTGGTTGTTAAGGAATCTGCAGCTAGATTCTGTCTCTACCAGATAAGGTGTTACCGACGGTAAGTAACTTATCTGATAGACATCTAGCCGCAGATTTCTTATCTTACAATTATATACCTAAGCAACACCATCTTTGCAGGCGGGTCTGCAAACTGAACTGAGAAAAAGATCCCTGAATAGGACTAGCCGGTCCACAATGAGATAAAGCAACCAGGCTGTCTAAAGAATGATAGGTGAAGCCAAGGACTGTGGGAATTGCAGATCTGATTAAACCATAGAAATTATTCTGAAAGCTAAGTTGAATGTCGAGAAACATTAGCAGTACCACAGGACTAAAGAGCATTCGCTAATTCCAGTACGAAGGAAAGTTTCATGTAATCGAAGGAGCAGTTTAGATTGCAAACAAAATGAGATCCATTGTGAATGACAAGGAGATGGAATGTTTGCTGTCAAATGTTACAGAACACAATCTAATTATGTTGCCAAAAGCTTCTGACCAGCGCTACATGTTGAAACATTTTACTGAACAAGACTGGGCGTTCTAAAATATAACCATAGGTACTAAGTAGCAGGGGAAAACAAACGTTTCCAGGATCCGTCTGGCATCACACCTAGAGTAGATGGACACCTTTAGCAGACGCTCTGCAAAAAGGATCAGACTAAAGTAACAATGTTTCACTGCAAATCATGCTTTTTATAAGAACAAAATTCTTCGCCAATTATGCAACCAATGCAATTACGAGTAAATGCTTCTCAAAAGCCATTCATGGACTCTTTTTTTTTGTTTTTTTTGTCCTTGTTCGCAAATGAACCTCAACGCCTTAATTCAGAGCATGATACAGCTTAATGAGGCACATTTAAGTTGCTTCAAGGTTAGAGATTTCTAGACGTTTGGCAGTATTGATTCTCGCTCTAGACTACCTTTCTGGATTGGAAACGTTGGTCATGCTAAGCTGCTTGTCTGTTCTGAATACTGGTTCCATCAAAGCGTGTAATGTCAGAGGAACACAGATCGACATTTCATGCTGAACTATTTCCTTTTTCATGTTTCATAGGCCACGAAGGACTGCCAGGTACTTGATAATTTATAATATAATGTTTTGAAGGGCCATTGTAAAGTTTAATGGTCTCCACACAGTGGAGTCTGATGGGTTCTGACGTTTATGATGTCTCCATGTGTAGCAAGGGTAAACATTAAAAGCAACCTGTAAAATGCGTGTTGGTTTCCATTTTCTGATAATTTTTCTGGATTTCCCATCTAATTTGTTCTTGGTATGTTGGTACTATGTGACGAGTGGTGAGGCCGTGTAAATTCTGCCCCTTTTGGGATGCATTGGCAAAGGAGTCCTTGACCCCCCTCCCCCAACAACATATTGTCTCCCTGAAACGTTCAATTTCCTTTCTTAACACAGGTGCAGCTGTGTAACACCGAAAGCTTCTGATGGGTCAGGTTGTGATACAGGACTGCACGGGCCTCTAAGTCATGGGCCGTACATCAAATAAAGCTTTGTACTTACAGAAGGTTCTCATCAGTTGATTGCTTTTTTATTTCGTCTACTCTCATTCTTTATTTTAATGTTAACTTGTACATTTGGGTATGTTGTTAATGTCAAAACTCAGATTAATTCCTTCACCACACAGTGTAGTCCTATATCACCTTAAGGACTTTGAGCGAGGATTAGAAAAAGCCACTTTTCACACTCCTTCTGTGTGTCAGGCATTAAATTGCAGTGGTTCCCCAAGATAAGTAGGAATAAGTAGGCACATTTCTCTTGAGGCATGGCATTAGGCTTTATACAGCCCAAAACATGTTTTAGATGTTTTATTCATATTTATCAGGAAACTCTTGCGAAGATTGCCAGGAAATTGGAGTCTGATCCCAATGACGTAAGAGTAAAAAAAGCCTTACCTGTACATCCAGTTTTCCAATAATCTGATATGGCAAAGTTTGCAAAACCCTTTTTGAGGTTTTTTTTTTCACTGTTCAGTTGCTACCTTGTTGAATTGTACTCTGACTATTCAGTTTCTACCTTTCTTTAAGATTGCGTGCTTTACAATACATAATTGACTGTCTATCTTTTTATGGTTCTGGCTCTACCATACTCCAAGATCTGAGAAGGCGATGGAACGTTGTGAACTATTTAATTGTAATGAAACCTAAATGGAATCTGAAGTTGGTGACATTCTGCTGGCCTTTACTGACATGTTATCGGAGCATATTGGTTGTCTTTGAGTTTCTTTGAATGGCTGTGTTGGAATCTCGGAAATGGCAGTTGTGTAGATTTTAGGACAGCTGTTGTGGAGATTAAATGTTTGAGGATGGTTATTGAATGACATTTTTAGATGAAGGGATTATAGAGTGATACTTTTTGAACGTCTGGAATGCCATGTACATGTTCATCATATTGCTTTTTCGCAGATTCACTGGCCTTTTGGTATTTTGTGAAGTTTGTGTTTAGTGACTGGCCTTATTTATTGAATAACCATATTGGGGAGTGAATGGTACTTTGAGATTGATGAATGCTTGATGTTTTGTTTTGGTAAGGTTTATTGAATAGCCATGTATGGTTTTATTAAATGGCTCTGTTGCTGTACGAGGAGTATTGAGGGTTATTGAATGCCCATGCCTAATTTTAATGAACTGGTGTGCTTAGGTTTGCTAAATGCTATTTTGGGGCTAGTGAATGTGTTTCTTTAAAAAAAAAATGTATTGCATGACCCTAAGGGATTGTCGTATTCAAATGGCCTTATTTTAGTTAAAGCCATGGTTGTTTGAGTTAATTTAATGATCACACTTTTTATTTTTTCAATGATTATCTTATGTTTTATTGAATGACCATTTTGGCGTTTGATTATTCATAGTGGGAATTAAATAATGGCCATGTGTATTCTTGAAGGGTTATATTTGGGGTACTGTGACACATTGGGGTTCATTAAATAGACATATTGGGATTTGTATAGGTTTGTTAGGTTGATTTAATGAGTATTTGACTTTTTGTCTGCTCTGCCTTGTTAGAGAAAAGTATGGCACGGCTAGGGCACATTAAAAAGCCTTTTTGCAGCTTGTTTGAATTGCTGTTTATGCAGCTTATTGAATGGTCATACTAGTGGCCATTAAATTGGAATTTTGTGATATACTGGATGAGAGTTTATGGGTGTACTATATAGTGGTGGTGGAGCAGATGGACCAGCCATACTTGTATTTAAGAATTGTTTTGAGATTTTAACACGTGGTTGTAATACAAAATGAATCCCAAGTTTGTCCAAAAAATGCACCAGAATTAATGATTTTGTATTTTCAAAGAAGCAAAGGAAATCAGATTTTATTAAAACAAATGTCATATTGCACTCCACAGAAGAAAGTATACGTATACACACTTCATATGAGAAATGTTGTGCTTCTTTTGCTTTGTGCGTTCCAGTTATGTTTTTGTTTTTTTAACCCTGTCTTCCAGTGTCCATGTTCATATGAATAATTTTTTTCATCCTTTTTTTAAAATTAGTTTTAAATGTGCTTCAGTGTATGTTTTGGTTTCCTCTTGCAGACAAGCCCTTCGCCCAGTCCATCTGTGTTGGGTAAAAGGCATCACATTTGTAATGCCTTAAATCCACATTAAAGGGGTGAATGGTGATTGTTTAATGTTAGCAAAGGGCCACAGGCAGCTCTTCATTAATGTGTAATGGTTTTAATAACTGTTCATTCGAAGTAGAAGTATTTTTTGTGGGAACTTTGCAAATTACACAGCAGGTAATGGATTATGCGACCTGTGCAGATGTCTGAAAATAGGTGGAAAAGATGCTGGCAGCAGAAAAACCTATTTAAAGTGGCTGTGGAAATTTTGAGAGCTCTTTTTGGGATGTATTGAATAGGTACATTGAAGTATAGACAGTGGCTGTATTGAGATTTATGGAAAGCTTTTACATTTGCTGAATGTCTGTGGTATTTGTTTGCAAGGCTCTGACCAGGTGTCATGAATTACTGTGTTAAAAATTAGTGAAAGTTTGGAATTTGGCCACCATACCGGTGTTTATGAAATGGGTGTGTTTGAGACTATTGAATTATTCTACAGGAGTTATTTCAATTTCACTTTAGGTACTATTGAAAGGCACATTTGTGGAATCTCGTTTTAGGTCGTAGCTGGAGTGTATTGAATTGCTGTGTTGGGGATTAACAAATCGGCATGTTTTGGTCTTACTGAATAACTTTTTGGGTGTTCATTTGACATCTTTCTGGGGTGTGGTTAATCTGTGGCGGTTATGTGTTCTACTATGACTGTCATGGTCTGTATTATACTGGTTGACACGGGTTTGTTTCATAGCAGTGTTGGAGTTTATTGAACGGCCAGGTTGAAATTTATTGAATGACAATATTGGGATGATTGATGTTATTGAAGGCCTTTGTTGATATTCCTCAAACATCAGAGTTGGGATTAACTGGATGACAATGTAGGGGTTCTTGGATGAATTGTCTAGGGCCGTAATTAGCTTTTATTGAACTGATAGTAGATATTTTTTTGGATAGCGTTTGGATTTTATTAAGATACTTTTTGAGTCTATTAAATTGCTGTATTCCAATATGTATTATCTGTTTATCTAATGGCCACGAAGGAGGTTTTTAAATCGTCAGACAATTTTTTGAACAGCCGTTTTGTGTGTACTGAATGGCCAAGGTGGAGTTAATGGGATGACTGCTAGGGTTTATTGAACGGTCATGCTGAGCTTTATCCAGCGGCTGTTTGTGGTTCATGTAACACGTTTTTGGGGGTATTATTGACTAGCTACGTTTGAGGCTGACTCACCGACCCAGTAACGGTTTGTGGGATAGATTTGTTTTGGATTAATGGATTGTTGCCACTGGGCTTAATGACATATGTGATTGTGGTACGTTGTATTTACTGGCCATCTTGATGGTAATGAAATGCTTGTGATGGCGTTTATTGAATGGCCTTGTTCGGTTATAGACCATGCAATGGTTTTTAAACATAGAGGGACTGCTCCCGCTTCCTATCCTTAAAAAACACAATCACTGTAGATTCATTTAACTGACGGAGCTGCAGAATTTATCAGTAATTCCGTGCACCAAGAGCAACGCAGAATTAGCAAATTCCTCCGATTCTGCTGGCAGGATTAAAATAAAATCTGCCCAGGCCTAATGGTTTTATTGAATGGATATCCTGTTATTTATTGAATATGGGTGTTAATGTTAGTTGAGCTCCTCTGTTGGGGTTTCAAAAGACTGTTTGGGTGGTGTGTAGAATGGTTGTTTTGGGGTTAATTAAATGTAGTGTGTATTGAATGACTTTGTGTGTGTATATGTATTTGTGTATGCGTGTGTATATGTGTGTGTGTGTGTGTGTGTGTGTATATATATATATATATATGTATATATATTTTTATTTATTTTTTACTGAAAAAAACAAAGGTTAAAGTAACGTTATAGTTAGGCGAATGTCAGTGACATTAACGTTTTGAACAAAAAAAAAAAAACACAAATTCACCAGTTATAGTTGGCAGAGCCAACTATAACTTGTCCCGCCGTGCACTGCTTATGATCTCACATATTACATCACTCATGGCATGTTCTGTGACTTCGTTTGACATTACTGATGACCTCTCAAACTAGATCATTGATGACATCCGACAACTGCTATGTCCCTGGGGTGGACTCCCCGCGGCATAGCTATTGAGCCAGCATTGAGAGATGGGGTCCTCGGGCTATTAATGGCTCAGGGAGGGAGGCCGCTCCTCCCCCGCCCCCTCCCCTAAGTATCAGCCCCAGGGGTCGGCTCCCTGGGGCCCTTAGTGGTTTATTGGGGGGGGGGGGTCGGGTGTCACATGGCCCATCTTTCCAATATGAATTATTTATGTGCATGGGTGGGCTCCCTGGTGTCTTTAGAGGCTCAGGAAGGGTGTCAGTGCAGCCCCCCCTCCCATTATTGAAATGTGCCCTGGGGGATGGGGTCCCCGGGGACTCTGAAGGCCCATGTATGTGGGGGCCACGTGCCCCCCTTCCCTAATATGCAAAGTTTGGCCCTGGGGGTGGGTTTTCCAGGGTCCCTATGGGGCCCCCTCATGTGGCTTAGGTGGTCAGGGTATCCTTAGCCTGCCTCCTTATAGAATTTTTTTTTTCTTTAGTCCTGTAATGGCTGACAGCAACATGTTTCTCATGTTGCTTGTAGCCAATCGGATAGTTTGCCTCTGCGGTGTCTGACTCCCGCATGGTGAAATGATCCAAGGGAAATAAAGCTCCCTGGGCCAGTCAGAAGACTCCTTTTTAGGTCGAGCCTAGTGCAGCGCGTATGCGCTGCTCTAAGAGATGACCTTTTGGAATCGGTCTGCACTTTTCACAAACTCGTGCATGCCACGGCATCCACCTTGCGGGAGCGAGCAGCGGCGCGCAGGGGCCATCTGTTAGTAATTAGCGTGGCTGCGCTTGTTGCTTTTGCTGGGTAAACTCCATTTGTCATATCAGTTGTGTGCAGCAGGTGGCGCCGTTGTATTACTTGATACTAAAATAGCACACTCCTACAGGCTTGTTGTCTATATTAGACTGGAACATTTTTAGGTTTGGCTTAGAGTGTTGTGTGTGCCATTCATCCATGACAAACGTTGCGGAGATACAAATAATAGATGTTGAGGTGCGGCAAGTGGAATTACCATTTTTCCATTAATTTAGAAAAAGGTGTGCAAGAATCAAGCTTTAGGAAACCAGTTTGGCTCTTATTCTTTTATTGATGTAATGCGTCTTTTACTACAGACATTTTCCGTTTTTGTACTCACTATTTTCACAAGCTAATCTTCATGCGAATGTGGCATATGCTGTTTAATTGGTGCGAATTGCACTGTTAGAAATGGAGATCTGTCTTTACGCAACTACTTATAAAGTGGGCATTTACTTTGATAGAAGCCTATTTGCTTATTTGCATATCACTGCGCTTTTATTGATGGTAACAAGCCATCAGTTTCAAGAAGACTATTTTTTACATTCCTTGTCGCATTAGAAGGATGTATTGCTTATGACCCAAAGCCTGCAAAGAAATGTAAACATTTGTTTATGAAAAGGTTTGATAAACCAGCAGCGTAACATAATTACAAAGAATGTGGTAGTGTTTGCTTTTTACTTTTATCTACTATAGTTGTTTAGTTACGAAACTGTTTAATAGCTTTGGAGGCAGATAAAAAAAACGTAAGTGAAACACCAAGTGCTTGTATTGTTTAGTAGTTAAGGAAACCCGGTAAACGTAATTTTGGTATACTGCATAGTAGTTGGTTTGCTAGATTTCTCTCTCTATGCTGGCATCATATTTTTGACCCCGCGCTTTCACTTTTTACAACAATGCATTCTGGGAATTGTAGTATCCTGACACTAATGGTTTGTGAAGTGAAAGATCAGGAATAGCTGTATATGGGGTTATTACACACTGCTGCTAAAATCGTATGCCAAATCTCGGCTGTGCAGTTATTTGTGCTGTGTTGACATGATATTAATGCATCTGATTTACACAGTAGCTAAAAACAAAATGGGGTAAATCGTAGGCAAATCATTTTGCAGATATTTTGAGCGTGTTATTACTGAATGCTTGCTGTTTTGTGCTCACCAGCCAAAGTAGTTGGCAGTAAGAGTGAGTGTAAAGTATGAGTGAACGCTATTTTCTCTCATTTCTAAATCTGTACAATTGCTAAGAGGTGTGAACATTTCATTTGCATCCTTTTTACTTCTCGCACCGGTTTCTACTTGAGGCACGGTGTTCCACATAAATTTAATGATGTGGAAAACCTAAGTATGTCGTATGCTATTACTAGAAAGATAAAGGTGCTACATTCAAACGCTACATATATATCATTATTCCAGAGTGCCCAGGGCTGGACATCGTCTGCAGAGAACACTGTATTGCTACTTACAGGCTATCATTTAACAAGCCTTGGCATAGCCAATAGGTCTCGCCTTCGGGACCTTATAAGTGTTTAGTTATCCAGCACAATATCCTTGGTGCAACAACATCAACTGTTGCATGGCTAAACACTTATAAGGTCCCAAAAGCAAGACCTATTGGCTATGCCAATGCTTGTTTTAAATTGGCGCTCTCATGCGAGAGTCTCTAGAGCCTCTTGTGTACCCAACTGTCCAGATATACAATTCTTTTTTTAACTTTAATTTCTCAAAACAGATGGAACGGATTTACACAAAATCACGAAAACCACAATCTGCGGACTAAGACCTAGCTTCCTGCCAAATTTTGTGTAATTCCGTTAAGCAGTTTTTGCTGTAGCCCTGCCCAAAGAAGTCTATGAGAAATGCATGGGGATTTTGCGTTTTGGAACCCCTCTTTCTTTTTTTTTCTCTCGCCCTGAAACTTTCCATTCACAAACTAGTCAAAAAGTAGCACAGTTTTGGAAAAGGTTTGTGGAGATTCATAAAACGGGGTCAAAGATATTAGCAATACAAACGCTTTTCCTTTGTAACAGCTGACCTAACTAGAACTAATATATATATATATATCTATCCCCTAGTGTGGTGCGTTTATCTGCAAATTGACCGGGATTCTAGTTGTGATGGGTTTGTAGATGCAGCTCTTGAGGGCTTATTGAATGGCTCTCTTGGAATTTAAATCAGTGATGTGTGAGTGATTTTGTTGGGCCTTAATACATGCTTGTGATTTGACACATTCAGCAATGTGCGCTTACAAGGTCTTTTTCCTCGAATTCCAAAAACAATTTTGGTAAAAATTAAAAAGTGGGAGCTGAGTTAAGTAAATGTCAAACCCAGTGTGCAAAAAGTGGTAAGTCTTTGGCATATCTCCACCATTCTCAAGCCTTATCAAAGAATGGTGCAACATTATTGTAGACACATTTTTGTGCAGGCTCCTAAGTATGAGCAACTGAACTGGAAGGGAAGAGAAATAATGCGAACATACTGCATAACAAATGTGAGTGTTTATCTCCTGTGCAAATTCATTTCCCACAAATACTGCATGTTAGGGTTCAAACAGTATTTTTTCACGTAATCAATTTTGAACCGGGGGTGCTTATCTGTTCTCCAGTTATCAAAATTTGGAGAGATTTTTGTCTTTGTCAATATTTGTTTAAAGAAGCTGTAAAGAAAAAAAGAAAATTAAAAGCACCTACAGGCTGGCCGTCATAGAACTTTTTCTCTTTACTTTAAGCCTTGTTGCACAGCTGTCAACTATTCTGTACAACATGGCAAAAAACTGTGACAAAACCAAGAGATCTTGTCTAGGCGAGACCTATTGGCTTTGCCAATGCTTGTTAATCTCAAGTTGTCGTTCTCAAGCTCTATTTCACACAGAGTACTTCCGAATTCCAGCAGGTTTGCAAGGGTAAAATTTGATGTTTGGGACCATAAATGATGCATCTGACAACTGATAAACCTTTTACCCTCAATGTAATTAGACAGCAGTAAGAAAGAAACTGAATCACTATTCATAAATCCTCTGTAATTTCAAAACTGCACTGTAGCTACCAGAAAACATGTACTTAAGACAAAGCTGCAGGTGGATCAGTAGGATTTTTAGTCAGCCCTGTTGAACACAGATCATTTGTTTGGCTGCGGCATCCCAGAACCATTAAAATTACTGATGTTTACCGTTGCATTTAGAACATTGAATGTTGTAGTTTCTTGGAGTGACCTTCTCAATGAGGTCCATAAAGACTACATCCTCCTGACCTAGACTCAAAAGAGCTGACATTAAAGGAAATGCCCTCAAAGTATCAAACTTAAATCATAAAAAGAAAATGTGCATCCTTTTTCTATCAAAGTAAAGCTCCTTCCTATGATCCTACAAATTTGGTTGGGGACGAGGCTCTTTAGTTGAACTTAGGGGTTAGCAAAGGCTATTGGCTTTTATGTTGACTTCAAAGGCATACATTATATTTGCAGGGTCAGGAGAGCTAGATAAATGCTTTATGTTCACTCAACCTAAAGTTGCATGATCTGCGAGTTACCACTTAATTTTTCTCTAATTATTAGTCGGCTCAGCCCATATGTACACCGTTTTCTAGGAATTAAGTTAGCCTTCTGTAAACGAAAACACAACAGCATATAGTGCATATAAGTCTAAGATAGACTTACTACAAAAATATCCAGCAATCAGAAAGGCAATTGCTGTTTCAACAAACAAGAGCTTCATCCTCAGTCACTTGGGGCATGTAATGCTAAAATCTATAAATTTTGCAGCTACATTTAAACACTTTTTCTTAATGCAAGTGAATGGAAGCAAGAAATTGTGATGGAAATGAAACTTTTATATGGGCACGAACGACCAGATAGCAGGATCTACTTGTGGGAACAATGTTAGAAGACCTTGGCGAGCTGACAAACCTAACACTAACAGGAGATACTCTGCCAATTTATAAAATCCTCAGTTCGTCGTTTCAAATTCAGAAGGAGGCTATGCTTTGGTAGAATGGTTCAAAAGAAATGCGCAGCGTACAATATGGAAAAATCAATTCAAGAATTCATTTAAAATTTGTGTACGTAGGCTTTAGTGAGCTCCAGACAGGTCTAAAAACTAAAGTGCAATTGGTTAATAAAATGTAACCGTATATCATCATCATAATCTTTATTTTCACTTGGATCTTATAAAGTGCATCTCACTCAATTAATATGTGGTTAAGGTTTAAAAACGTACAACGGAGGCAGGTGGCCTATTTCACAAAAACATTGCTATATGGGATAGACCCATATGTGTACAGTGATTCTTGGGACAGCGCAGATAGCATTTATTTTTGGATTATAACATTTTAAATCCGTTTTAGCGTCCCAATCCATGTATAAATGTCAAAACGAAGGGTTTAGTGCCTAAAAACATATATCTCATAGAGTAACATTTTTCAGAAATCATCATACAGTATTAAATAGAATAAAATAAAATCACACAAAACACTTCAATCATCTAATCCATCGGTCCATCAAACTTTGCTAGGTCGAACACTACAACTCTCCTAGTGTCGGTGCTGAGAATTTTGGAGCACCTCAGATGATGTCTGGAACCAATACACCTACATAAGAGGACAATCCACTTGGACATCAAGTTTTTGTAAAAAGGGCAGAAAACTAATAAATGAACCAAGGATTCGGGTCCTCCTTTGCATGCTGGGCACTGATCACTTAGTGATGCTTGGGATCGCCATCTGCTGCAAATCTCCCTGGTAGGGAGTGTCATATATCTAAATTGGAGGAACAATTTCTACGCTGTTTCTGGGACAATCTTCATATTGAGAATCTGGTTTAAAATCTAGGAATGCTGTAGTGAGTGGTCAAACAGCTTTGGTCACACTTTCCACCTGGATAAATTCCCAGTAGATTTCTTTGACCCGGTTTCTGGAAATCTGGGCCATCTTCTCCGGGTCTGTCCAATATATTTCACACCCTACTTTCCTCTGGAGTACCATAAAGGAACGTAATCCGGGAATTTTACTAATACATGAGGACTGAATGATGTCCATGAGGCCCACACGATAGGAGGCGTGCTTCAGTAGACCATACCCGGTGGCAAAACATTAAAAGTCTGCACTCTGTTGTAGACAATCTTCTTTGGGCCAAATCTAGAAAAACTTGGGTTAGAGGGGTACTTGCCAGAAGAATGAGTAAGGATCTTATAAAATGATTCTCGATTACTGATAGGCTGTATTTCCACATCCCCACAGTTCTGCTCCGTACAAGGCTGAGCCTAGAGCCTTGGTGTTATAGATTTCAAGTGCAACCCTTTTCTTGACACAGTTCTTTTATGTATCTTGCTAATGTGTGAAGTTTGCTCTATTAGTGAAAGATGCGCTTTCTCAAGGTGGGGAGCCCAACGCAAATTAGAGGTGAGCCGGATACCTAGGTAATCAAATGTGGGGACCAGTTCAGTGTTGTTGCCCCCAACTATCATACACCTCTTAAATGACTTCCGAGCACCATTGGAAAAGACCATGTTTGAGGCATGTACGCTGTAGATACACATGCTGTGCATAAGTCCGCCATCTAGTGTTGGGCGCGGATGATTACAAGTTGTTTTCCTTCGAAGAAGTTGTTTTGAGTCACAAGGTTGTGTGACTCCTCCTGTTGGTGATACTGCGCATGGCATCTACTCCATTAGATTGGTTTTTTTCTGCCAACGGTTTTGGATGTAATCTCTTTTGCTCCTGTTCGAGATCCTTTCCGGCTCCCTTCGGTTTGCTAGTGGATCCTTCAAATCGGCGGTATTGTCTTGATTGCGTAGTTAGTCTTGCATTCCGAGCAAATAACATATTTGTGCGTCGGGTTCTCCAACACACTTCCACGGCCTACGGGCCACGCCTAGTCAGGTCTCTACTTTGACAGAATTTTAGGAGAATGAGTTGCTGAAGGAACGCACTCCATTCCGTTTCTGTCCGAAGTGCCACTCCAAATACCCTCACACCGACCAACATTCAGTATGCAATCTGTGCGTCTCGCCCAATCATCAAGAGGATACCTGTGAGTCCTGCAAATCTTTTAGGTCCAAAAAGACACTTCGAGATCGCCGTGCCTGTCGACAAGAAATGCTTCATAGACCAGCAGATGGCTCACCGGACATCTTCGGTCAACAGGAGGAAGAAGAGGAGGCATCAACAGCCCAAGAGGAATCCTTTGCCATCCATGATTCCCGTTCAGACATGGAACAAGATTCAGCCAGTCTCGAGTCTGCTCAGAAACATCGGACCGCGAGTACAACTGTCCCCGATCCAAAGACAAAAAAATTGGTTCCATCCGAAAAAACTGCTCACGGTTTGCCACTGCAGAAAAGGCATGGTGTGCACCGACATACAGATTCAGAAGCCCCACCTACTGGCTCGGCATTGAAATTTCGGCCTACAGCAGGGGCCTCCACTTCCTCAAAGTCTGATTCGGCAACAACTCATCGAACTTCCACCTCGTTTTCAAATGACAAAAGTCATGGTGCTTCGGGTCCTAAATGTTACACATTCGGACCAAAAGCTCCGCCTGAACCAATCCTCGATTTTATGCAGGAACGGCTCGATCCAAAGCAAAAAACATTGCAAATTAAACCCAGAACTAAGAAAATAATTCTTCAGCCAGCAAAGCCTCAGTCCTCTAAAAGACAATTAGCTTTCAAATAGGCTATAGACCTTCCTTTACAACCTGTCAGAAAGAAAAAGAACATTGCTGTTAGCCCTTTACACATTCCCATAGCCATTGTTTAGCAGCACAATCTGCTAATCAGTGGCTTATTGCTGGGCTTTCCTGTTTTCAGTTTCTATTTTTGGTAAATTCTGGTGGGGTTTTTTCAGTTTTTTCAATACCTTAAACAGTGGTTATCAGTGGTTACACATTCTTGCACCATTACAAACAACAAAAACAGTGTTTTTCCGGTGTTTATGGAATTTTAATTTAATTTTAATTATTGCTTGCTTTCTGCACTGATAGTGCATCTGTATAGATAGCGTGTGCACAGGGTATATGAGGTCCAAATACATTTTTACTGCACCAGAAAGGACTACAAAGTCAATAGCATTCTTCATTAACTCTGATTAAGATTGTAAAGATGCTTTCAGCATACCATCTAGCAAGTGGCAAGGATCTCTTACAGGGAAGCACTTCAGCGCAGGTTTCGATTTTGACAGACCATCATACAACTTTTTCACATACATAGCTGAATTACTGCAAATACAAACAATATCACTCCAATCTTAATTGAACTTGGTAGGAACTTTTTTCAGCAGCATTCCAAGTGACACTGTGTTCCATGTTTACCAAACGTCTGGTGTCATGTTTTCACCACTATCTCAGATGCTTGGTGACAACATTCTTTTCACATATACCTGTCACTACATCTTGCATTGAATGTTTAAAGCTTGGGGTGTTTGGCAATTCACTTACAATCAATACTGACTCACTAGAAAAGGGGGCTGATGTATCAAAGGATTTCACCCATTCTCTGTCTGTGGGTAAATGTGATGGTACATATTTGGAAAGATTCTTATGAAACAAGCCATTTTACCTATCAGTGAAATCAAATGTAGCCAAAATATCAAATATGATTTGGATATTTCCCGATCCTCTACAGTTTATAAAATATCTAAATAAGACATAAAACATGCTTCTAAACACTGCATCTTTAGACCAAAGACCACAAAACTGAAAAAAGCAGAAGGAAGAGACAATAATGTTAGCCCAGTCTTTCTTGATGCTACCTTGTATAACAAAGTTACATTGTATTGGCCCCTTCAGAAGGAAATAAAAATGTCTTTCACTCATCTTTTCCTTTCTTTGAATGGCACTTAGTTTGTGGTTGTAAATGTGTTTTTTCAATGTTTATATGTTTACACCGGTGATGGCTATTTTCCTTTCGGTGGGGTTTTATCAGTTATTATAGGTTTAAACCTAAAACCAGATAGCCTAACTATATTGCAGTTCTTTAAAAATAAGTTATTGCCAACAGTCAAGCTCTTTTAGCTCGTTATGACAGGGCTCATTAGGATGAAATGAGGGGCTCCTCCAACATCTCCCAGAAAAATTCAAGAAAAGGGGTTCTGAAATTATTAATGAGGGAAAGTTAATCACCAATAACTAAATAAGATGTGCATTAGACTCTGCAGGAGTCTCCATATCAATTGCATAGAGCTTCAAGCTGTTCACCTAGCATTGAAAGCGTTCCTACCTCACCTATTGCACAAAGTTTGCCTAATCTGAACGGACAATATGACAACAATGTACTATCTACAAAAACAGGTGGGGGGATGCACTCTGCAATTATCCTGTATAGCCCTAATTATTTGTCTCTTAGCGATGCATCACATCTGGCAAAACATGTACCATGGACAAGCAATCAAGTTGCAGACCTGCTCAGCAAGACGCAGCAACAAGTTCACGAATGGGAACTTCACCCCAAAGTTCCCAAATAGTTCTGTTTGCAACCCCAGAGAACGCAAAATGCTCAAACTTCGCATCTAGGTTCCTTCTGGAGGGAATATATTAAATTGATAGGTCTATAACTATCAGGGTTGTCCCTGTCCCCCTTTTTAAAGTCTGGTATGATCTCCGTCAACTTCCACAATGTGGGAATCTCCATACCCTAAATGATGGCATTAGACAGGTGGTTAATACAGACACCCCACACTTTTGGATCTTCCCAATAAAGGTCATTCGGAATCCTATCCGGGCCTGGGGCTCTGGCTGGAATACACATGTTAATTGTTGCATAGATTTCTTTGAGAGAGAGAGAGTGCGAGGGCAGCTAACTTACTGTACTTGGCCTTTTCCAGAGGGCTACAATTAACTTCTTCCTCATCATGTTCATATGAGTACAATCCACTGAAGTCGTGCACTCACTCATTAGGTTGAACAGTGAAGTCAAGGGCAGTATGTTAACACCGACATGAGCAATTGGATTTCCATAGTAATCATGTCAGCATTACGGTACCTTGAAAGTTATGAAGATTTCCTATGTGAGGAATAAACCATTAAAAATAATTGCTATAATATAAATTTGTGTATCTCACTCTCTTCCCAGTTATATTCCTAATACAGTTAAACTATTTAATTGCTCTAGCGATTATTTATTCACATTACCACTGGATGCCCAAATTGTGACTGTCATCCAAAGTTTGTTCATAGACAAAAAGTGGTGACAGTGGTTTAAACAATTCAGCGCTCACACATCACAAATTCAGAAGTGAAGAATGCAAAAAAAAGTATATAGGGTCTATTCGAATGGACATACAACACTGAGTCACCAATCTAGTCAAATATCAGGAAGAGTCCACTTTCAAATATTCATAACATGATAAACATTTCCAGAGCACCATAAAATTAGAGTATCAGGGTCCGTCAATCCGACAGGTCCAATAATTGTCTTCAAAAGAACAAAGGATTGATAGTCAATAAATTAAAGTCCAAAATACGAAGACACCGTGTGGATCTGGAATTCCAAGAGCTTTTTATTTCTTTAAGCACTCAATCTGATAGGAATCCGAAACTGAAACAGCCGACAAGTGTTTCGTCGTTTGACAACTTTCTCAAAGCTGTAAGTTTAAGAAATACACATTTAAAAAACACTATACATTTTCAATTCAGGGCTCGAACAATCCACTCGCCCGCAGTTGCGAGCCAGATTTAATTAGGGCAAGCTATTTTTAGGTCCTACTCGCCCTTTCTGGCGAGTAGGAAAATAAACTGACTTTTGACCTCTGTCTCTGAAAGCAGAGGAAATGTGACAAGAGAGCAAGATTTAAAGGCATCTTTATTGCTCACAAAGTAAATGAGCAATAAAAATGCCTTTAAATCTTGTTAATTTGTCACATTTGCTTGCTTTCACAGACAGAGGTCAAGTGCGTTTCAGTTAGGTCGAGTAGATTTTGTAGGTTACTAGACCTGCAGGTCTAGTAAAAATTTATTGATTTTTCGAGCCCTGCAATTGTTTTGATTCATCACAGTGTATTTTATATTGTCTAATGATCATTAAATGCACCAAGCACTCATGTGCCAGGTTTAAGGTATATTACAACTACAATTTGTAAAATGATCAGAAGAGGAGGAAGTGACCTTGGAATCCCAGCGAAAAAAAAATCTTTGTTAATAAGTGTGATGGTAACAGTGCTGGGAGAATGGGAAAAGAGGAAAAAAAGAGCACAGAACTAGAATTTATTCCCAGAGAAACCGTCAGAATTCAGAGTGAGAACCACACCCTTGTGTTTTAACCTAAAGTGAGCCTATAAGCAATAGAAACTATACCTCGTGTATATCACCAGAGATACTAATGGTAAATACCTTAAAATTTTTATAAGGAGAACATACACTCCAAAACGCGTCTGGCACTGAAAAAGTTGTTACTCAAGAATGCTTCGGTGCCCCGAAGACAAAGATCAATTGATTTCAGACAGTTTTTCAGAAGTCAGCCAAACATTTCAGCAGAGTTCAGTACCATCAAAAAAATGTAATTATGCTGGGAAAAAGAAAGGCGACCATGAGTATTCACAAATGCAAAAATTCCAAGTAAACCAATCAAACTGTGAAGTAGCAAGAACTGATTCAGACTGCTCTGATTTGAGCAGGTGGCTGTGATATGAGACAGTGATATTAAACAACAGATTGTCTGCAAACAAGTTGGTTGAAATTCAGGTCTCCTGCAGCAATACAGTTATTAATTCTTTTAAACAGAAATATTCCAAGACAAAACACGGAGACCTCCCTCAGCTAGAACACAATCAAGACGTTGTTTTTCTCTGATTTGTCAGGAAGCAAAATCACCTGAGGAAGATAGAACTTCAAATCGTTGGCCCATGGTCAGTCGCTGGCTTTTATAAATCCAAATTTGTGGGAAAACAATCCTGTATTGGTGAAGTGTTGTAGATGGGCTCTACCTTTCATTAGATCCTGTATAGAAGATGTTTATTTAAAACCAAAGATTTCTCTAAAATCAATCAAATCAAATAGTGTGGGCATATGCACTATCTGCATCACAGTATTGCATGCTTTGGAATTAGGGGTCCCATTACTGCATTATTGCCCATCTGAGGTGTATAAATCACAATGGGTTATAAACCCTGCACACTCCCATGGTGCTCAGAATTGCTCCAGACTGGTAATGGGGTGCCTAAGTGCACTGCTAACAAGATGCCTACTGAACATTAGATAGATTAATATAATTGACAGGCATGGCACTTAAATCAGCCTTTACCCTTGATAGTATTCGCTGCGTAATGCACGAGTAATCCTAAAGTAAATAAGTAAGATAAGTGGTATAAGCAGGGTGCTTAAGGAAAATGCTTTGCTGTCTTCTTTGCCCCTTCATTCAGTCTTCCTAATGGTCATTCAGCCACTGGTCTAGTCAGTCCGACTCTTTAATAAGCCTTAATAACGTTACTCGTTGGCTCTGATATGTGCTAGGATGTCCATCTCTTAGCAGAGGTCATATGGAGATGTCTCCACTTTTGGCTAGCTTCAAGAATAGAATGATATGATTAGAATGGCTCTATTTGGTCCTTATTGAATAGCTACCTTAGGCTTTTATGGCCTGGTTTTATGGCCTGGCTGCTGCCATGGGGCCTGGCCACTGCCCTTGGGATTTCCACACCTGTAACATAGTTACTCCATTGGCTTTGTGAGCTGTATTAATCATTTGTGGGACTAGGTGCCTGCCCAACCCTCTGCCAAGGGTTTTTCATTTTAACTGCACTGCGTGGAATTGCCTTATTCTGATGGTTACTTCTAACCACAGATTTCTCATCTTGTGATGACTATTCCCCCCGACATCAGACTGGATCTGGAAACTCCAAAGCATTACTCCTGTGTGCTGATGGGCGGTATTGTGTGGCTCTGTGTCCATGTTGTTCTGCTCCTGAAGTGACGAGCAGGCCGCATATAAGCACCATCCAGGCGGGCTGACGACATTTCCTTTCTTTCCACGCCTTCAGATGCAGATCTGGAGCTTACTCCTCGTCTTTGAGTATTTTTCTCCAAAAATGTTCTTCTCCAATATAGAAAGGACAATGTCCCCTTCCAAAACTGTAGGCTTTAAACCTTGTAGAGACTGTCTCAAGCAAATGTCTGATGGATCTTAACTAGGTATGTTCTGGTAACTGGGGTCGGACTGTGATTCCTGGACCTGCAACAACTGCTCCCAGATGAACTCAAAGGCCACACAGGACCGCGAGGCGAAACTCTACTAAGCCAAGCATCGAAAGACTGGGCGTCATGACCGATTGAAGTTGAAAGGAATTTTCTGTTCCCAAAGTCGTTCTGTGGTAGGTCCTCATCGTGGCTGTAGTCTTTGGCTAAGTCTAAGAAAAAGCATAAGAAATTGAAATGGGAATCGGTCCCTTCCCTCCACTCTCTAACTCCAAGGAAGGTGCCAGAGTCATAGTGTGCCTCCCAGTGTCACTCCCGAACTCCTGATCAGCAGATTCCGTTTTTGGCCTAGATGCAACCTAAGTTCCTAGGTCCGTTGCAGCAAATAGAGGCCTTTAGGGAGGCAGTGCTATGTATATTTAGCATGGATTTGTCATGCTTCCAGGTCCCTCTGGCACGCATTCAGGCCCCAAGGATCCTTAGAGGCATGCAGTCAGGATCCCGCCACTCTTGACTCCGAAAACAATTTTTCTGGTTGTGATCACGTCAGCTCATTGTCCATGAGTTGCAGACCCTTTCGGTCCAGCCGCCTTAATTGAAATTCTTCCCAGACAAGCTGTTGTGGAGATCTTGAGCTGTATTCCTGTTGAAGGGACCAACACTTTCCATGTTGGGCAGGCAATCACTCTGCTGAATTTCTTTGCCCAGCCTCACCCCTCGACACTGTAAGAGACTACATCGTTTGGACCCCAATAGAGAACTCTGTTTCTATATTGTGCATACGAAGGACCATTGGGTGGATGATCAACCCTTTGTGGGCTTCTCAAGAGCTAAGAAGGGTGAGGCAGTTCAGAAAAGAACTACAAAAAGTTCAAGTGTGAGGTGCACTCCTTTCTTTTACTCAATTGTATTGCAACATTTACCACTGTTTATCTGATGGAGCTACACCGCCACGTATGCGGTCCACATTCATCAATAATAATCCATACATATTCTCAAGCATTTGTACTTGAATGCAGTGTGCACTGTACATATTTAGATCTTTACAACATTAAACACATTACTAAAATATCATCCTATTCTTTGCCATTATTTATTCTTGTTTTTTTAACCGTGATGCGCCATTATGAAATTAATTCACTTTCATGAATTTGCAATATATTATTTGTTACATCCAGACACAATCTTTTTACATATACATTTTATCTGTGCTTGAACATGTTGTGACCATTCTGAATGATTCATGCCCAGTGCATTTTGGGACAATTAAGTCCCTTCTTCAGGGGCTATTCCATAAAAGAAAAAAATTAACAAAATAACGATGTACAAAGATAGATCTATTGATAAAGAGCAATCTCATAACCTGAGCATCGCTAACTGATCCCCACCAATAGTATGTTCTCACGTCTGTTTAATCAGTTTCCCAATTAGTTACATGCTTTGTGTCTCTTATACCGTGACTTGAACAACAAACATTTGTACGAGTTGTAATGCTTGTGCCAAAATCCGTCATGCTATTGTCAATATTGGTGTTAACCACGTGAATCAATAAGATATTCAATCACCATAGTGTTCCACACGTGCCCATACTTCACACATTTCCATTATCCTCTGTGTTCAATTGAATCTCATGGTGACACCTCTATATACTGATTCCTACCGTTCAACTTGCTTTAGATGGCACGTAAAACTCAAACTTCGCGTTTCAAATTCTGTACTGTACGCTGTAATGACATAATCGCGCTTTCAATAAAACACTCTAAACCGTATCAAACTGTTTGTGTTAACATACTTTTAATTTGATGCCATCGCGTTCTGTAATACCCAATATTGTCCCGACGTTTCATCAATTTAACGACACATGCGGACAAAATACGCAAAGCAAACTGAACCACACACCTCTTTCCAAAGTATACCGTGATCACAATCTGTCCCTTTATTAGTCCTTACCTTCTATCAGTAACTACTCGATGACGCTATCAGCTATGTATGCTCTCTGTCTGTTCCAGCATCAAATTCATATGAACGCTCACTATGGTCATTACCATCGACGACAGACTGCTAACGCTTAATCTAACTTCTACCCAAAGTGATCGCCATCTTAAACTAGATCGTATTTTATGCCTGATCGTTACCATTTTTATTTACTCTATATTGTAATCGTAGAATCAGTGTCAGTAACCTGCCCGACAATTATATTGACAATCCTGGCTATTTTTACTCTAAAAGTTACCACTGCATATCGGCTAGAACGCCGTTCCTTGATCCAACACATCTTTTCAACAAACTGAGTGTTACTAAAAATACAATATCCGTTCGACAGTCACCCACATTTTTTAAGAGGATAGATCATTATTGCCCACATACTTAGTTACTATGGTCTTAGAATGCCCCCAATTACTGTTACTATGACTAACTTATCAGCCACTCTAGTATTATGCCACATCTCAATGTTACAAACTACTTCCCTATTACCCAATATCTCCTTAATAAACCCCCAGCATTTTCTATGTAGTTTTATAAATATAGTGCTCGGTGTTAGTTTAAAATCACGAGTCAACCTTTGTCAGTCGCAGTTATGGTGTCTCAGGGTATATTTGCCGAATATCATGCAAATATACAATTGCTTTTCCTCACTCAAACACTCCTCCAGTTGTTGCTTCATGCATGTGCTTCTTAATGAGAAATAATCCTGTGTATATTTGAAAGTGTAGCTTATTTGTAAGTGTGTTCTACAGATTCTCACCATGTTGGTGATATTCATTTGTCTTATAAGTAACAGATCATATCCATTTTGTCGTTTAGGCCTTTCGGTAATAGTGTGCCTAAACGTTTGATCCATATATTTCCCGTTGTAGTAACCTTTTAGTGATATCGCAGCCTGGTTTTGATGTTAGTGTCTCAATAATTTGAAACCGTAGTTGTGACAGAGAATATTTTGCTTCCTGCCAGTGCATTGCTACGCTTGATGTTTTGTTTAATGTCCTTATTGTGCTTTTATATTCAGTCATTCTTATCTTAATCGTTCTCTCCGTTTTTCCAACATATACTTTGCCACATGGACATTTAATACTGTAGATCACATTCCTGGTGTTGCAGTCCGAAGTGTCTCAATTTTATGATCTCTCCCATATTTGGATGAGTTAAATTCGCCCCTACAATGACATTATTGCAATGGGTGCAATTTAAACATTTTCTTGTACCTTCCCACTCACTGTCTGTTGTCTTTCGTTTCCGGTGAAACCAGTAATTCTCTTAAGGTTTTTGGCCCTCGTGTAAGCGTGCATGGGTTTCTCCTTGAAAATGTTGTTGAAATCTGGTTCGTTTTGCAACAATTCCCATCTAGTGTTGATGATCTTTTTGATTGCTGCAGAGCTGGTTGAATATCTAGAAACGAAAATGAGCTGGTTTATCCTTTGGTTTGATCTTTTTTTTATCAATAACTGATCTTTCCACCTTATCTGCTCGTTGCATGCAATTTATCAATGTATCCTCTTAATATCCTTTGTCTTAATATTTGTGTTTCTGTGCTAATATGCTCTGTGCACTCACACTCTGATCTGAGCAGATCCTTTTAATCCTTAGAAATTGGGAAAATGGTAAGTTGTGGATTAGGCTGCTAGGATGAAAGCTGGTGTACAATACCGCATTATTCCTATCTGTCGGTTTTGAAAAGATCTGTGTGTGTAATCTGTATTTGTTTTGGTTACTAATACATCCAGGTCAATAGTATGTGTGAATTTGATCCTAGGGTTGTGTGTATTCAATACACGGATCCTGTCCTCCAATTCATTTCTTGTGTCAGTCCATATCAGAAATATATTGTCTATAAATCTGCAGTACAACGCAATTTTCGTGTTCCACTCCTGGACCTGAAAAAAGTAGTCTTCTTCAAACTTAGCCATAAATATATTTGCATATGCAGGTGTTCCAGAAAAGCCCATTGATGATCCGGTTAGTTGTAAATAGCACTTGTCCTGCCATTCAAAATGACTGATGTAAGCAAAAGTGTAAGTTCCAATAAAAATACTTTGTCAGCTTTTATGTTAGAGGACTGTAACAATGCCCATTCTACTGCATCCATACCCTCCGAATGGGGTATTGAAGTATAAAGAGCTGTGACATCTATAGTACAAAGTAACCACTGTTCTTGAATCGATGCTTCTATAGTCTGGAGTTTTTGTAAAAAAATCTGTTGTGTCTTTGATATAAGAATGCCAAGACTGTACACATTTCTGCAGAAAGTGATCCAAATACTTCCCCAAAGGTTCAAAAAGTGAACCACAAGCAGATACTATTGGCCGTAATGGTGGATCTTATAGGTCTTTGTGTATTTTAGGAGTCATGTACAGCCTTGGTCTACGTTGGTTATTAGCCATTAAAAATGACATAGTTGTAACATCGATCCAGCCCATATCTTCAGCTTTGTCCAAGATCATGTTGCGTGTCATGATCAATTGTGATGTTGGATCTCTTTCTAAAGGCATTTATGTAGATTCATCAGACACGTGTTGGTGCACTTTGGTTAGGTAATATTCGGTGTCCATTACAACTAGTGCGCCCCCTTTGTCAGCAGCTTGAAATGTGAGCTTAGGATTGTTTGCCAAACCTTCAACCACTTTTCTTTCATATGTTGTCAATTTTTGTCTTTTGCATTTTTAAAATTCCATTTCCTGATGTCATTCTTCACCATGATCTCGAATGTGTCCAACATTTTATGGGCGACGTGAGCTTGGAATTTGCTCCTAGGTTTAACTTGTACCATCTCATATTCTTCTGATTCTTTGATACCTGGGGATATGTTAGAAAAGAAATGTCTTAACCCCAAAGTTCTCATGAACTTAAACACCGCTATCTCACTTGCCAATTCGTTCACATCGTTGGTTGGGTCAAAAGACATCCCTTTATTCAAGATTTGCATTTGTTGAACCGTTAATTTAGGGGAAGATATATTCACTATCAAACCTTGTTTTGACTTCTCAGGTTCTTGCGTCCCTTTTCCCTTTCCTCTCCTGGTTTTGCAGTGGATGCCTGTGTGCTTCGCCCTGGCTGTAATGGAGGTTGTCCTTGATCCGGTATTTGGGACAAAAAAGACACAAGTGGCGGGATGAGCTGATTCTATGTACAGTGCACACTGCACTCAAGTACAAATGCTTGAGAATATGTATTGCAGTTCAGAAAAGGACCATCTTAAAGTGGTAGTGTTCTTCATCAAAATCTGCTTTGCATTAGTGATGACCCAGCTGACTGAAGTATTGAGGGCTCATTTCACTCAAGCCAAGGCTACTGCACTAGCAAGCGGAGTGCCTGTCCTGGATATCTGTCGAGCTGCTATGTGAGCATCAGTTCACATGTTCACAAAGCACTGTTGGATTAACATTGAGGTCCTTTGGAATGGGCATTTTTACCCATTTGGTTCTGCAGGACTCTTTGGTCTGAGCCATTCAGCAGACTCTGCACTGGAGGCGGTTCTGCCTTGGTATATATCTCCCAAAACAAGAGTTTGAATGTGATGTATGAGTCTGATTGAAAGCATGAATGCACTTGGGCTGTGAGTAGGGGTGTTTTTCTGAGTGATTGTCTGTGTCTATTATGTAAAAGCATTGTGCAATTTTTTTGCTTTTCTTGTATACTTGTGTGATGGCAAGAGACACTACCAAAATGTGATCTATTTGCTGCTTTTTTGCATGTCTCCAGAAGTGAAGAATATTTTGAATAAATTAAAGTTGTTTTTTTATATAAATGTTTCTGAAGCATATTCTTTTTGAATCACAAGGCTCAATTGGGACTCATTAGCGCCTTAGACCTTTAATGCAATATCCTTTAGTTAACCCTGTGAGGCAGGCTGTTTTATTTTTGATGTTGGACTGCTTTGGTATATATTCACAAGGTGAGTAATCTGTGGTTAGAAGTATCCTTCAGAAGAACAAGTTGGTTACCTTAAGTAACACTCTTTCTGGTGGATATTTTTCTAACTACAGATTCCGCACCGATCCTTCCACTTCCCTGATCTGTGGAATAGACTTGTTTCCCATCTAAAAGATCCCAACCTAGAGATCTGCACATTACTGACGCCAATTCACTGAGAATCTCTGTTTCTGAAGACACTGACAATCCTTAGAAACAACTTAGTGCTGCTTATATGAAGCCCAGCTCGTCACTTCTGGAGTGGAACGTTGTCTGTGCAGAGCAGCACAACACCACCTATCAGCATGCAGGTGTAGTTCTTGTTAGTTTTCTGATTGAGTCTGACGCCTTGATGAATTTTTACAACATGAGGAACCTACGGTTCGATATATTATCTATCAGAAAGAGCTTTATCAAAGGTAAGTATCTTTTTCTTTCTATTTATTCTATGGCAGCTTTAATTGTTATTGAATCACCATGTTGGAGTTTGAGCCGTTCTCTTGGGTTTATTGCAAAGCAACGTTGCGGTTTACTCAGTAGTCAACAAAGGTTATATCTCATGTTGTTTACACTTATTCATGTTCATGTAGAGGTTTAGGACATGGCTTCATTTGAGAGTGTAGAATGGCTTTTACGAGTTTTTTGAATAGTCGTGTTCAAACTTCAATTGCTGGTTGTGAATTTTGTCAGTGGCCCTGATTTGGATTGAATAGACATGATGGGGAATGGACATGTTAGGGATGAGTCGGTGCCTGCCTCAGGGCTTTAAGTGAATGACTGTATCCTTTTATTGAATGATCCCATTTTGGGTGTTTGAAATGTTTTGGGTGTATAAAATGGCTATGTTGCATTTTATTGAAGGGTCATGAAAGGAACCATTTAATGGACATGTTGGAGGTTACTTAATAGCCACATTGAAGTTGATTGAATGGCTGTGTTTGACTTTCAGTTACTATGTCGGTGTTCAATGAATGAGCATTTGTCTTGTTGAAGTTTTGTATCAGGTTAGTGGTGCTTTATATTTTGTAATTGTTTAATAGCTATAGGCGCAGCTACTTAAACTTGTTATTTGTATACCTGCATTGCTTATGTTTGCTCTTAAGTTCAAGTACCGGGTAAACAACTGGTGTTATTTTTCCACAGAATTCTATTCGCCACAACCTGTCCCTCAACAAATGTTTTCGAAAGGTGCCCAGGCCAAGAGATGATCCAGGAAAGGTGAGTTTTGAACTTCTTTTTTTTTTTTTTTTTTACATAATTAGTTTGCCAGTGAATATTTGAGCTGTCAGTTGTTTTGGAATCACCTACCCAGAAATAGTGTTAATTGGAATCCTAGCCACAGGAAAACAAATACCAAAGTCTATTAAGATATGTGGAAATCTGATACTGTCTGATGGAGGTGGCACACCAGAAAGTACATTGCTGTTTGAGTTACCATAACTGAGGAACTTTCTGGATACTACACTTATATAAAGTTGGTTTAGCTAAGTTGTCCAGGTAAAAGTTGGAATTTCCTAACACAAAAATATTGGAATCTGGTAAAATGAACACTGACATCTTTTTATCACATGTAGTTTGTTGAATTGTGAAGGGTGAATAAAGAAGGGAGTAATTGCAGTGGGGATGGAAGGTAAGCCTCTTCTTGACCTGATACTTGTTCCATAATAAAATTATCTGACATGGGTTTCCCAGTGACGACAGCAGGGTATAGTAGCTAAGAGTGTAAATGGAACCATTTAAAGATGCTTTATACTTACATTTTCTTGTTTTTAACCTATATTGTTCCATTGTTATGTAGTGTACAGGTGTGTGGAATTTAATAAAATATCTACTTGTCCATGGGACAGGTTGCTTCGTAAATCTACTTGTCCTGTACCAAAATCCACTTGCCCCTTTGGTGCCATGTAGTGCAGCGACAAATTATGGCTGCAATCTCATTATATAAGAGCTCTGATATACCCTCTCTGATTATGCAAGGGCTCATACCAGATTAGTGTTTGAAATTTTGCAATCCCCTTATGTTGCCACGTTTCCGCAAATCTACATACTGGGGCTGAAGTTAGTGGTAAGCAATAGTTCCTGTGTTAAAATGAAATAACTTGCATATTTTAAGGGTTTTCAACAACTCTATTCTAATCTTTTCCCATACTGAGAAATGTTGGAAATTTACTCCTGACAACATCAGACGTAAACCTTCTTCCAGAGTTGGGGAAAAAAGTGGTTGGAGGGAAAGTGAACTTGCAAACACTCAGATTTTCGCATGAGCAAATCTACACATGCATATTTGCTCATGCTAAAATGCAGTTCGCAAATATTTTCTAGGAGTACTATTTCTTGTCGTACTTCTGTAAATTCTTGGGAATTCACGAAAGCCGTATAGCTGCACTTAATGCAAGGACATATACCATGGGTGCACTTTTGAGACTTTCTTTAATACTTGGGCCCCTAATTTGGTCTGGCGTTGACCGTGACCTTTTGTGTTCATTAAAATTCTGTCTCTCTCTCTCTTTCTGTATCGGCTGGCTTCACTGAGAGTGACAGCATTCTGCTCTTTAAAAAGGAGCATATCGGCACACAAAGTAGTTTTGTTCAGTGCCAGTAACTTCTGTGGCAGTGGGTGCTTTTTGAGACCAAAAAACAATTTTTGCTTTTGCCAATGTTTGTTATAATGGTGAGGGCCTGGCAGCTCCCACACCAATAAGGTTTTACAAAAACCATGCCAAAACGAGTCACACATTGTCAAAACTAAAAAGCTGACCACCAATTTCAGACCTACTGGCTTTGCCAGTGCTTGTTTATTTTTGTTTCCCATAATCTTATTGAAACTGGTTACACTGATTTTCCATTATGAATATTTTTGGGAAATACTAGCATGCATCAACGCATGTTACTAAATGATGCTGCAAATAAATGGTACCTGAAATTTTACAGTAGTTTAGCAAAATGTTTTTTTCCTGCATTCATTTTTTTATGAACATTTTATTTTGAAAGCAAAGAATCATCAATCTTGCTTTCAAGCTTCTGCAAATATTTGCATCAAATCGGAGAGCATTCTGGGAGCATTATATATAGCCTCATATTACTAAACTTTGAAAACGTGTGTACACATTTTTATACTGGAACCACTGTCAGTAAGTAGTGCAGTCAGAGCTTACAACATTTACTTAGAGCGCTCACCATAATAATAAAGGCATTCAATTAATGAACCATAAATACAATTTTGAACAGCGTTAACATTCGGACAAAAATATTATCTTAACTGCAGACCGTGCCCTTCCCTGATCTATAATGTGGTACTGTAAACTGGCAGCCAAAGGGTTTGTGCTACAGGGGCTTGGGCCTACTTGTCCCAAGGACAAAATACACATGAAAACTTGTTGCCCTTGACCCCAAACAATATGTCCTGGGATTTGGGCTATAGGAATTCCACATCCCTGAGTGTACTTAGTTCAGTTTCTGTAAGTCAAAAAATATTTGTATACCAATCCACGAGGCTTCATCACTGCTAGACCCCTATTTGCAGTATCTCATTGATTTTTTTTTTTTAACCTGTCGTACTCGAATATATAAAAGCGTACACTAATTATTAATTTATTATACCTTTATATTTATAACAGCAATGCTAAACCATTCAATATGTAAATATGTATACATATGTGCTGACACACTATCATTTAATGCATGTATTAAGATATAAATGAATTGGTACTTGTTAGAGGTGGTGTGGAATTTAATAAAATATGTTCGAGGCATGTGAGCTGCAGAGCTCACACTGTGCATTAGATCGCCATCTGGTGTTGGGCTCGGATGCTTGCACTTTGTTGTTGTCTTCGAAGAAGTCTTTGTAGTCATGAGATAGGTGACTCCTCCTTAGGACAATAGTGCGCATGGGCATCGACTCCATCCTCAGATTGTTTTTTTCCGCCATCGGGTTCGGATGCAATTTCGACACTCCGGTTCGAAACTTGTTTTTTGCAGCGTTTTCCACTTTTCAACGCCTGATACCGACATCGACATCTCGACGTCCCTTCCTCGATTTCCTTTCCAGCCGTCGACGCGGGCCGTTGGGCCCATCGACGCCGTAAGGCCTACTGCCCATGGAAAGGACGCCATTCCGAAAATGCCCCCAATGTGGAGCAAAGTTTCCTCACAGTGACCACCACCAGGTCTGTAATCGGTGCCTCTCACCAGACCATAACGAGGCCACTTGTCCGGCCTGCGCCTCCTTCCTCTCTAAGAAGACAATCCGTGATCGTCGAGCCCGAAGGCACATCATGGCGCACAGGTCCGCTCCGGAACCCGTCAACATCTTCGATGAGGGTCCCGATGTTCCGGAAGAAGACTCCGAAGACCTCGCTATCATCTCCGAGGCAGAGGACTCCGACAGTTCCATCCCTTCAGGGCAGCGTGTGAGTACTACTGCCCCTGCCCCAACCCTCCCTGCAAAATCGAAGGCACCGGTCAGTACTTCGCCTACGGGCCCCAGTCGAGACCGTAAACGTGTTTCGGACGCCCCGCCTCCGGGCTCGGCACCGAACAAGAAAACAAAGCCTTCTAGTTCCTCGGCACCGACCAAACCACATGTGCCCGTTACACCGGCACCTTCGGCGCCGAAACACAAAGACCACCCGGCGCCGAAATCCAGTTCGGTCCCCAAATCCGCCTCCAAGCACGCGGATCCCTCGGCACCGAAACCGAAGCTACTCGACACACCCCTAAACTAAAGCCGGTCGAGCCTGTAGCTAAGCCGAAGGACGCCTCGACGCCTTCTAAAGCAAAGGAACATTTAAAGAAGCCATCACCACGTTCGGAACCGAAAAGTCGGCGCCGAAAACTAATATTCAAGGGGAGGAACTGTTTACACCGGATCCCATCGATCCTAATCAACACAAACTTTATATCAATCCTAAAACAGGACACATTTCCTCTGTGCCACGTCACAAGCCTGTCCCTCCAAAGAAGAAGGACTCTTCCACTTCCCCTATGCCTCCTTCTTCCCCTATACCTCTCTCTAACACCCCTCCTCTCCACATCCCTATCACACCTCCTCAACCTGCGGATTCTCCCCCACATGAGTATGAGGACAACATGGGGTATGGGGATGACCCTCATAATTTATATCTGGATCCAGATAATCCACCACAGGATGACTGGGGTTATAATGACCCCCAGACCCTACAGACCTCCCCAGCCCTCCACCTTATCCCACAAAACCATCTCCACCAGATGATCACATAGGTTTTGGGCAACTCATACATAGGGCGGCCGTTTTTCATGGGGTGCATATTCACACCGACCAACCAGAGGAAGATTTTCTTCTAGACACGTTTGAACGGTCTCAAAAAACTGTTCAAACTTTGCCCATGATCAAGGGTGTCATTAAACATGCACCTGAAATTTTTAACGACCCGGTCAGAGCCAGGATCCTTAATCCTAGAGTGGATAAAAAGTATAGACCTGCCCCCGATGACCCCACCTACATCAAAGGTCAGCTCCCCTTGACTCACTGGTCGTTTCTAATGCCAGAAAACGCGCCAATTCCCAAACTTCAGGGATGCTCCGCCCCTGATAAAGAATCCAAATTGTTAGATTCCTTTGGCAAACGCGTAGCTGCGCAAGCCACCAACATCTGGCGCATCGCTAACACCCAAGCTCTACTAGCTAGGTACGACAGGGCACACTACGATCAGCTAGAAACCCTCCTTCAACATCTACCTGATCAATACAAAACACAAGCCACTGACCTCATTCAAGAAGGCAAACTTATTTCAAATGCCTCCATTAAGTGCGCCTTAGACGCAGCCAACACCGCCGCTAGGTCAGTTAACACTAGCGTGCTTATCAGACGACACGCCTGGCTTCGCATTTCAGGTTTTAAGCCAGAAGTCCAGACTACCATACTAAACCAGCCATTTAACCAAAACCAACTATTTGGTCCTGCTGTCGACACAGCACTAGAAAAGATGAAGAAGGATACTGACACTGCCAAATCAATGGGAGCATTGCAGTCCCCGCAGCAACGTGGCTCCTTTCGCCGCTCCTTTTACAGAGGGGGCTCCAGGAATACCACCGCAGACAGTTCCTCTTCCTATCGAACAAACACCCAAACCTCTCCTAATAGAGGATACTTTAGGGGTGGTTACAGAGGCAACAACTCTAAGGGCAGAGGTCGAGGTAATAATAACAACACCCGTACCTCCACCACTCCCAAACAGTGACTTTCCTCCACTTCCCCGACCACAACACCCCTGTCGGGGGAAGGCTATCACAGTTCCTGCCTGTCTGGAACTCCATTACAACAGACAGGTGGGTGAGACAGATTATCCAACATGGCTACTGCCTGGAGCTAACAGCTACCCCCCCACCATACCACCCAGGCAGCGTCCAATGTCCACAGACCATCTTACACTTTTACAACAAGAGGTACTTTCCCTGCTTCAAAAGCACGCCATAGAGCCAGTGCCTCTGCTACAGCAGGGCACAGGGGTTTACTCCTGTACTTCCTCATTCCCAAGAAGGACGGCACTCTCAGGCCTATTTTAGACCTCAGACCTCTCAATCAATACATACACTCAGATCATTTTCACATGATCACTCTCCAACAAGTGCTTCCCTTACTACAACAACAAGACTTCCTTGCCACATTAGACCTCAAGGACGCCTACTTCCACATTCCCATACATCCTGCTCACAGGAAGTATCTAAGGTTCGTTCTCAATGGGCAGCACTACCAGTTCAAAGTACTCCCATTCGGAGTCACCACTGCTCCAAGAGTGTTTACCAAATGCCTTGCAGTAGTAGCAGCGCATCTACGAAGACAACAAATACATGTCTTCCCATACCTGGACGACTGGCTTATCAAAGCCAAATCATCCAACCAGTGTGTCCAACACACCCACCAAACGATACAAACATTACACAACTTGGGGTTCACAATAAACTATACCAAGTCCCACCTTCAGCCCTCCCATGTCCTTCAATATCTGGGTGCCACAATAAACACTTCCACTGCTCTAGCTTACCCCAGCCCAGCCAGGATAGCCAGTATACAAACCCTTGTCCCCAGGTTTCAAATGCAACACTCTCTTCCAGCCAGAGTGTTTATGCAGCTCATCGGCATAATGGCATCCTGCATTTTTCTCGTCCCTCATGCAAAACTTCAAATGCGTCCTCTACAAGAGTGCCTAGCGCGCCAATGGAACCAGGCTCAGGGACATCTTACAGATCTGGTGTTGGTGGACAGCCGCACACATCGCTCTCTGCAGTGGTGGAACACCAACAATTTGTCCAAGGGGCGGCCGTTCCTAGAGCCGGTTCCACAAGTAGTACTAACCACGGACGCATCCCTTACAGGATGGGGAGCACACCTGTTACATCATACAACACAAGGCAAGTGGACCACTCAGCAGAAGCTGCTCCACATCAACCACCTAGAGTTACTAGCTATATTCCTAGCTCTCATGTCCCAACTAGCACAGGACATTTGGAGGTGGGCCATTCCACAAAACATATACCTTCTAGCAGAACACCTACCAGGGGTTCACAATCAGATTGCAGATCTGTTAAGTCGACAGACACAACAGATTCACGAGTGGGAACTACATCCACAAGTTCTTCTACCTTTCTTCCAGATGTGGGGCCAGCCAGACTTAGATCTGTTCGCCACACACCAAAACGCCAAATGCCCAACCTTCGCCGCCAGGTTTCCACACCCGCAGTCCAAGGGCAATGCGATATGGATGAACTGGTCCGGCAGATTTGTGTACGCTTTTCCACCGCTCCCACTCATCCCACTTGTAGTACGCAAGCTTCGACAACAGTCTCTCAAAATGATACTAGTAGCCCCTACATGGGCACGCCAACCGTGGTTCACCACACTACTGGAGCTATCAGTAGTCCCATACCAAAGACTACACCTCTCCCCAACAATGCTAACGCAGAGCCATGGAGAGATAATGCACCCAGATCCATCTCAGCTGAACCTTGCAATTTGGCTCCTGAAGTCCTAGAATTCGGTTACCTTAACCTACCCCCAGACTGCATGGACGTTATAAAAGAAGCTAGACGCCCAACTACCAGAGCCTGCTATGCAGCTAAATGGAAAAGATTCGCTATTTACTGCACTAATAATAACATCCAACCATTACAAGCCTCTACGCAAAACATCATTTGCTATTTGCTACATTTGCAAAGATGTAGTCTTGCATACTCATCCATACGTCTGCACCTCGCAGCCCTTGCTGCTTACTTGCAAAACAGACAACACTTATCACTATTCAAAGTTCCCGCCATTAAAGCCTTCATGGAAGGCCTTAAGCGGATCATACCTCCCAGATTACCACCTTCCCCAGTGTGGAATCTTAATATAGTACTTACCAGGCTCATGGGTCCACCTTTCGAACCCTTACATAAATGTGAACTTCAATTCCTTACATGGAAAGTTGCGTTTCTAATTGCAATCACTTCTCTCAGGAGAGTCAGTGAACTACAAGCTCTAACTATACAAGAGCCTTTCTTACAAATACATCATAAAAAGGTAGTTCTCAGAACAAACCCAAAATTCCTTCCCAAAGTCATTTCGCCTTTCCACCTTAACCAATCAGTAGAACTACCTGTGTTCTTCCAAAACCCAGATTCCGTGGCAGAAAGAGCTCTCCACACCCTAGATGTCAAAAGAGCCCTTATGTATTACATTGACAGAACCAAATCCTTTCGCAAAACCAAACAATTGTTTGTGGCTTTCTCTCCACCACACAAAGGTAATCCCATCTCAAAAGCCGGGGTTGCAAGGTGGATTGTTAAATGTATCCAAATCTGCTACCAAAAAGCCAAACGCACATTATCAGTTCCCCCTAGAGCGCACTCAACACGCAAACTAGGGGCCTCCATGGCGTTCTTAGGGAACATTCCCCTAGAAGACATATGTAAGGCAGCCACGTGGTCTACAACACACACCTTCACTAAACACTATTGTGTTGATGTGCAAGCCAAGCAACAAGCTTCCGTGGGCCAAGCTGTCCTTAAAACCCTTTTTCAAACTACTGCAACACATACAGGTGACCACCGCTAGGGGAGATACTGCTGTACAGTCTATGCACAGTGTGAGCTCTGCAGCTCACATGCCTCGAACGGAAAATGCTACTTACCAGTATGCATCTGTTCTTGGCATGTAGAGCTGCAGATCCTCACACACCCACCCACCTCCCGGGACCTGTATGTGCTCCAGTCCTATCTTAATTAGATACACACACATGGACATCTCTTTTCTTTTCTACTAACTCCATCACTCCCCAATATGGCGAAAAACAATCTGAGGATGGAGTCGATGCCCATGCGCACTATTGTCCTAAGGAGGAGTCACCTATCACATGACTACAAAGACTTCTTCGAAGACAACAACAAAGTGCAAGCATCCGAGCCCAACACCAGATGGCGATCTAATGCACAGTGTGAGGATCTGCAGCTCTACATGCCAAGAACAGATGCATACTGGTAAGTAGCATTTCCCCTACTTGTCCATCGGTCAGGTTGCTTCATAAATCTGCTTGTCCTGTAAACAAATCTACTTGTCCCTTTGGTGCCATGTATAGTGGTGAAAAATTATGGCAGCAAGCTCATTAAAGAGCTCTGATAATCTCTGGTTATGCCAGGGCCCATGCTATAGTAGGGTTTAAATACTAGCAATTCACTGATTGTGCCACCTTCCCGCAGATTGACATATTGAGGTAGCGGTAAGCAATAGTTTCAGGATTGGAATGCCCTTTTGAATCTGTGCAACCCTACTAATTTGCATGTTCCAGGGTTTTTCACCAGCTCTTCTCTAATCTTGGAGATTTTTTTTTACTCAATTTATCACGAAATCTCTTAATTTTACTTCTACATTTTGCATTTTCTTGTTTAAAATAAACGCAATTCACATTAAGTGATTGCAACAATTCCTTACTGGTTATTACTCAATTTTCTTCCCCATATTAAATCTCAACAATTATTTACAGCCTATACTTCATCATCACCCACACTGCATGACTCAGATGCTTGTCCCGGAACAGGAGCCAACGTCTGCATATGTCTCAATACCAGGGCACAGCTTCCAACTTTGGATGAACTGCTGCCTCTCCCTCTACACCGGTATTATCATAGACTGGAAGCCTTGTTTGAAATGATCTGACAATGTTCAAGGGCACGGATACTGGCCTATCGTTAGATGTATAGACTGCCAGTAGTCTAGATACTTACTAAGAGACAGTCTGATTCTTCAACAGCGCCCAACACTGTGGAGAGTATCTCTTTCACGATAATGGAGCAATAGTAGTCAGGACTTCGACTACCTACTAAAGATTCTAAGGCAAACCTACTGACAAACATCTTGCAGCCTGTGCCTTCTATTTCAAAGCCCTTTGTGCCTTTTAACAAAGCCCTGATGGAAACCTTGATGACAGCTTGATCAAAGTTGTGCTCAGATCAGCAAGTCTCCTTGTATTTAGGTGTCATAGGCCTGACCATTGGATATCTGGCCTTTTTGATTGAGCACCAGATTCAGAGCATGGTAGTTCTAGCTTCTACTATCAAGGTAAACCTCAACACATTCTCTGTCACCTGGTAGAGAATCTAATGTATTGATACATTTAAGAAAAGGTTCTTTTCTTCTGCCAGCTTGGCTCTGATGTCCCGGACTGCTCTCCTGCCTGGTGGGATGTTGCGTGCATGCTCTTGGGATCTGGTCATCTAAATTGTACCTGCCATCTCTGATAGAATTCAGGAACGCCTTCACTCGGGCAAACCATGATGGAAAGGGTGCAGCAAAATGTCACCAGGGTAGGCCCGGCTCGACAGAATGCATGGGTTACATCATAGGCACAACTGTTGTAATCGGGTGTTGTGCCTGGAAGTGCCCAAGAGTATTTTCTGGTGATGTGCTGGGTCCATATCGATATGCCATTTAAGAGTTGTAGGCTTTTTGGCGAGAGATCATATTCTCTGTGGGAACGTTTCAAAGACAGTCTTCCCACTTCTGGTATTTTGGTTTGCGCTTTTAAGCCCTCAATTCCATCTACACTAAAAATTCAGGGTATAATCTTGAGACTTTGGCTATCACCAAAAGCAGCCTTCGCAACTCTTACTCCAGCTAACACTCCTTTCGTGGCTCAAGAAGACTTGGTGGTTTCAGAGACCATGGTACTGCAAGGTACAGCAGTGTTTTTCCTCCTCCTCTGCCACAGCTGCAGCCAAACAGCTTTGATTTCCTCCTCCCATGGTTATGTGCTACCATACGGAGTCAGAATTGTTTCCTTCCTGCCCAGCTGTGGTGCTATGAATTCAGGTCACTGGTGCTGCAGATATGTTCAGCTAGTTTAAGTGGAACATGGCTCCATCCTTGCACAAGACGTTTGGTTGGCTCTGGCAAAAGGCACCATAGAGATGCTTAAGGAGTCCGAAGGGCAGAGGATTCTCCTCCTGTCTTTTGTTCTGGCACCCAAAAAAAAAAAGAGGATCAGGTCGATTCTAGAGATTGGACTTGTGAACACCTTTCTGCGTAAGCACAGGTTGAAGATGTTGACTTATCCCAGGTTCTTTCCACCCTAGATTCAGGGGACTGCATGGTGTCCTGGGTCCTTCGGTTTGTGATGGGATCTGAGCGCTTTCACTTTGTCATTCATATGTCAGCTTCACATTGGCCCCACACATGTGATGGTGGTGGTCGCGGCCCATCTTCCCTAGTCATGAATACATGTATTCCTGTCCCTCAGTGACTGGCTGCTGAAGGTGAGCTTGATGTCCGTTGTACAGACAGTGGCTCACCCTTCTGTCATCCATGGGATTTTCCATCAATGAGCCAGAATTCCACACAAATCCTATGTAGAGGACTACTTTCATAGGTGCCATCGTAGACATGGTGGCGTTCAACACCTTTTTCACTCCTGCAGTGAGTCTAGAACTTTCATGTTATGATCCTGATGTTTCACCATCACTCACTGGTCCGGCGCATATGGTTCTGAGGCTTCTTGGCCTTATTCATCCTGCTAGTCTCATTTGCCCGCTGGAATATGGGGTTTACAGTGGAACCTTTGCAACCAGTAGACACAGCACTGTTATTGCTTTTTGAACAACATTTGTATTTTGAAGAGGGCAGCTTTGAACCTTAGTGATGGCTTTTGAGCACCAACCTGACTTGTGGCATACCGTTCGGCCTTTCTCATCCAGAGCTCTCAGTAGTGGCAGATGCATCGTTTCTCAGTTGGGGCAGTCACCTGGAAGAGATGGATATGCGGTGCCCTTTTGCCCCAGTAGAGCAGAAGCTCCACATCAACCTTTTGGAGCTTTGCGCCACTCGTTTGGCTCTGAAAGCCTTCTGTTGATCCAGCAAGGAGAAGCTGGTTGCGGTCTTAATGGGCAACACAACTGTCCTGTACTATTGCAACCATCATGGCGGTGTGTGGTCTTGAAGCTGTGCCAGGAGGCGCTGGGTCACTGGAAATGGCTAGACCTTTAATGGCTATTTGCGTTAAACCATTATATGTTAGGATCGCAGTGTGGATGAGCTCAACAGAATTCAGTTGGTAGACCGTAAATGGCATCTTCATCCAGAGGTGGCCCAGGGCATAGTCACCTGGGTGTGGTGTGCTTTAGTTGAATCTCTTCGCCACCACTGAGAATACTCCGTCACTATTATTGCATGCTGCAATTTCCGCCAAGATGTTTTCGGGAAGACTCATTCTTCCTGCAGTAGGTTGCAGGTCTTCTGTACGCCTTCCCACCTCTGCCTCTCCTGCCTAGATTTCTGAAGATGATCAGGAACGACTGGCTCAGATCATCCGAATATCTGGGCCATTGGAGTGTAGTACCCTCATCTGAGCACTTGCCTCCAATCTGGCTACCTTTTTGGAGAACCTCCTGTCTCAGCAACAGGGCAGGGTCCTGCTCCTGAATCTTCTCATCCTATACGGTGAGTGGAGATTGAGCGGCACCTACTGAGTGGATTTGATTTTCCTTGTGAACTAATAGATAATCTTTGGCTAAACGCCTGTCTGCTAAATATTTATTCCAGTCATTGGTCAAAGTTTATGGTGTGGTGTTTAGACCACCAAGTAGAATCTCTGCAGGCCAACCTTCTAAATTTCTTATTAATTCTATTTCTGGCCCAGCAAGACTTTGTGGTGGGCACTGTTAAAGGTTGTATGAGCCTATTTTTAAGGCTCATCATACTTTGTCATTCAAGTCCCCAGTTGTGAAGGCTTTTTTGAAACGTCTTGCATTTATTCTCTCCAGTGCACCTTGTGTTATACCTCAATAGGACCTTAATATGGTTCTTGCATTCTTAATATGCACACCCGTACTGACCATAAAGTCGGTATTTCTCATTTCAGTTACTCATGGCAACACTATTAGATAGCTGTTTGTGCTGTCTGTGCAACCTCAGTGCACAACATTTTTCCTGATAAATTGGTGCTATTAATTCAGGCTTCCTTTTTGCCCAAAGTGGTATCATTCTTTCATGTTGGACATTCCATCACTATCCATGCTTTTTTACCACAGCCACACCTCTATAAGGAGGAGGAGAGGCTTCACTGACTGGGCCCAAAAAAGAGCTCTTAGCTTTTAGACCATGTGCTCAAAATAGCAACAGGTGGATGAGCCGCTCTTTATCCACTTTGCCGGTGCTAAGGTGGCTTGTCCTTTGGCAGCCAGGCAAAAACTGCGTTAAGAGCGCTTTATAGAAAGCAAGGCAACAGCACGTTCCTTTGGCCTAGCACCACTTAAACTCCAATTTCTCCAGCAGGACTGCCCCTTTTGAGGCTTTGGAAGGGGCTTACACCAACAGCCATGACAAATCCTGCCTCAGCATAGCACACCTCCTAGCCTTTCATAGCAGAGGTCGGGATCAGCGCCCAGGCTCTCGGGGGCAGTGAACAACCAACCCCGCAGCCGCTGCAAACCTGGTCTTGTTTACTCTTAGCAGTGCGCTTTCACCCGGTCGGTGGCCAGATAAGTAATTACCTTCACAGATGGCAAAGCATCACATCGAACAGATGGGTGCTTCAGATTATCTTTCACTGTTACACCCTACCCTTCCTTTCTATTTCTCTAAATATACCACCTATACCACAACGGCTTCTTAAGGACCACTTGTCCATTTAAGGGAGCCATAAAAATGGTACTTGGAACAGAGGATGGGGCTAGCTGCTATTCTGCTACTTTCTGGTGCAGAAGAAAGACAGAGGTTGATGTTCTATTCTGGACCTCTGCCCTCTGAACATCTTCCTCAACAAGGACAAGTTCAAGATTCTCACCTTGGCCCAAGTTCGTTTTGTCCTGGATCCCGGTGACTGGATGGTAGTGTTGGATTTGCAGGACTCTTATGTCCTTTTTCCTGTCATGTAGTCCCACAGACATTACTTAGTGCTCCCTTTCGGCCATACCAACACCTCTTGGGTGTTCATGAACTTGATGGTGGTAGTCGCTGCCCTTCTTTTGAGGCTAGGAATTGCAGTCATCCCATACCTTGACAACTGGTTGCTGAAGGTTGATCACCTCAGTCTTCAACCACCTCCAGACGACTGCCTACTTCTTGACATCTCTGGGAATTTCCATCAACATCCTAGAGTCAAACTGGACTCCTTCACAGAGGCTCCCTTTCATTGGAGAATGGTCGCTGGTGACAGTGTTATTTCAGGCCTTTTCTCTGTCTCAGCAAGTCCAGGATATTCGGGCTATGATCCTAATGTTTCAGCCGTTGACCTGGGCTTGGTGAGAGCGGCTGTGAGACTGCTTGTCCTCCATCTTGCTATTAGCCCAGTCTCATTGGGCACAGCAACAGGAGACCATCTCAGATTCTATCCAGGTGTCAGAGGAGGCTGCAACAGAATGCAGTGGTGGCAGACTCATCTCCCTACTAGACCCAGAACTGACGGTCGGGATGAATGCATCCCTGCTAGTTTGGGGATATCATTTGAGAGCAGTGGAAATCAAAGGACTCTGATCCCCGGCGTAAACCTGCCTCCTCCTCAACTTTTTGGAGATGTGGACAATTTGGCATTGAACGCCATGCAGGGAGAACGGTTGTAGGTTCTCACAGACAACACCAGCGCCATGTGGTACTGCAACAAGCACGAGGCTCTGCACCTCTGGAACTGGCTGAGTCGTCATGGCATCTCCCTGCTCATACACCCCGCAGGATCTTTAAACACTAGGGCAGATGTCCTCAGACTTCAAAGGCAACACGTGCTGGCATGCTTAAGCAGCTGCTATGAAAAAGATTCCGCTTGTAGAAATTGAAAAAGTAAACAATTTTTAGAGAAACCTAGATACCATGAAAAGTAAGCTGTTGTTATTGACATTTGATGTTAATCCGTTCAAAAGTTTTTGAGCTATTAAGCTTAAAAATTATGTTGAGTGGGCAGTAAAGGGTTAAAATTTAAGACTCTCTCTGCCTTTTTAAACTTGTGAAATCTGTAAGTCCACAGTTACATTTGAATTGCTCAAGAGAATTATAGGTTGATGAATTGCTTCAATTTTTTCACCTTCTTGAAACTTGAAAAGTCAGCTACATTTGCAATGTGGGGCAGTGAAAAAACAGAAGAGGGATGATGACCTGTGCTAAGCACTAGATGGGTAAATATGAGCCTGAGGGTATAGAAAAAGGTTAAGAAAAAGAATCAAAAATGCACTTACTTTACTGTAAACGTGCAGATTTTATGAAATTTACAAGCATGCAGCCACTATTCTGTGTTTGAAAATGGGCACCATTTTACAGAATTCCCAAGTGTTGGTGAATTGCAAAATATTTGAAATTTGCCAATTTAAAGAAAATTACAATTTCTATTCATTTATTCTTTGTTTCTAAGTTAGTCATCCAGACGATTGGGTGCAGGCTCTTGTAGGCTGCAGGTGGGTTGGGCTGCAGGCCAAGTACTGTGTTCACATCCTCTCTGTGAACAGCCAAAGCTGCGCACAATGAATGCAGAATGGGTACATACCAGTTGAATAGAGAACTGCATAAAATAACTTCAAACCAAAGTAAAAGTTATGTAGTCGTTAACCGAGCAAAAACTCAAGCACCGAAATTTGCCAGTCCTGTTAAGCAATGCATGCTATAACTTGCTCCCCGCCTTATTTTGTTATTAGTAGACATGCTTTTTTTTTTTTGTTAAATGTCTTCTACAAAGGAATTTATTGAGCATAGCAGCAGACCCGAGGAATGTGTGTTCCATACCACAACTGGTGAATATCAGCGTTTTTCAGGACTCTATTCTTTGATCCATAACTAAACTTCAACAGTTTTTTTTTCCTGTGCGTATGTATATGTTTGTGTGTTTGTGTATATATATATATATATATATATATATGTGTGTGCGTATATGTGTGCGTATGTATGTATATATATATATATATATATATATATATATGTGTGTGTGTATATTATCTACTGGCGGTCGCCAGTAGATAGTTATAGTTAGGACCTATTTTCCATAGGAAATTCACAACATTCTATTTCCAATAACTTTGGCGCCGGTTGACGAATCTTCGCGAAATTTTCAAAACTTGTGGGGCGCTCCGGTCCGCTCCTATCCTGAAAGTTTCGGGGTAATTCGGCAAGCGGGGGCCGAGAAAAAGGGGGTCCCAAAACGTGTTTTCCCCATGCAATTTTCCATAGGAAACTTTAGACACGGCTACAGCCTCGAATTGCTGAACGGAATTACACCAAATTTGGCAAAGAGGTAGTTCTTGGTTCAGAAAGAACCCTTTTTGTTAAATGGTGTAAATCCGTTCAGTAGTTGCTGAGAAAATCAAAAGTAAAAACACATATATATCTATGGCCGCGGAGGATCCGCGCACCCTCCCGATCACGAGCTGTCTGCTAATTGGCTGTCAACACTCCAAACCAGGCAGTGTTGGCAGCCATCTTGTGCCTCGGTAGAACCGAGGCACAAGAAATCAGAGAAACAAGTGCGCAAAACGCAAAAAGGGGGGCAGGGTAGGAACACCCTGACCCCCTAGGCCTGCTTAAAAATCGGCAAAATCCGCGCAGGGTGCGTGGATCCGGCGGAGAAAAAAAAAACAACGAAGCGCGGGCTCCCGCGCTTTGTTAATATTCAGCCCCCGGGTGGGCCAAATCCCGGGGGCAATAGATGTATTGGGATGGGGGGCCCAAAGGGGCCCCCCAGCCCCGGGGACCGCCACCCCCCGGGGCTTTAAATAAATAATGGTGTAGCGGGGGCACACGCTGCCCCGGGGACCGCCACCCCCCGGGGCTTTTTTTTTTTCAAAAGTAAACCTGTGTGGGGGGGGGGGCCTTGAGCCCCCCACACACGACCCAGGGGCCGCCACCTCCCCGGGGCACTAAGTCTTTAAATTTGGGGGTCTGTTATGGACCCCCAAGCCCTGGGACCACTACCCCGGGGCTTTGAAAATGTTGGGAGGGGGCCGCGCGGCCCCCTCCTGGAGCCCTTGATGGCCCTGGGGACTGCCACCCCCAGGGCCGGGCTCCTGCAGTGTCCCGGGTGCCCACCTCCGGGACACTGTAGTTTGCTATGGCAGGGCGTGAGCCTCGCGGCTCCCGCCCCTGCCATAGCAAGCTGCTTTGGTTTTGGAAGAGAGAGCAGGAAACCTGCCTCTCTTCCAAAACCAAAGACGATTGCTTTTCCACACGGGGAGCTGCATCTTAGCAGCTCCCCATGTGGAAAGCAATGCCGGCTCCCAAGAGACGCGGGAGCCGGTGGGACGTGGGGGATTGGGGACCCCCACGGTCCCCAACGGAGAGGGCCAGCCCCGGGGATGGGGTCCCCGGGCTACAAGTGGCTCGGGAGTGGGGCCACGCGGCCCCCTTCCTCAAAATTTACAGGAAAAATAAATATTTAAAAACAAAGGCCGGCCCCGGGGGATGGGGTCCCCGGGGACATAAGTGGCCTGAGGAGGGGGGCAACGCAGCCCCCCTCCAAAAGATTTAAAACAAAAAAAGCCATGCCCCGGGGATGGGGTCCCCGGGGCCGATTAAGGCCTCGGGTGGGGGGCCACGCGGCCCCCTTCCAAATTTTGTTTTCTAAAAAAAAATAATTAGGGGGCAGGCCCTGGGGGATGGGGTCCCCAGGGCCAATAAATTAGAAAAAGAAGGGGGGCCGCACAGCCCCCCTTCTTAAAAAAATTAAATAAATAAAAGACTGGCATCGCGCCGGAGGCCACACCCCTCCTTGCAGCACTTCTGCAAATGCGCCCTGGCGCGTTTGCAGATGGGGAACGAATCCCCTTGAATACTGGGGATCCCTGGGGCCAACTAGCCCACCAGGAACCTCCAGTATGCGCCAGGGCTGCGTTGCAGAGAGGTGTTCTGAGGCCACGCCCCTTTTACACCTCTCTGCAACGCAGCTCTGTGGCGCTTAATGGAGGTAGCTGGTGGGCTAGTTGCACTCAGGGACCCTCAGGATTCAAGGGAGTTAATCCCGACTTAAAACGCGCCACAGGGCGTGTTTGCACAGTGATGAAGGGAGGGGGCGGGGCCTGAGGTGACATGTGTGCAAACATGCCCTGTGGCGTGTTTTAAGTTGGGGGATTAAGTCCCCTTGAATCCTGAGGGTCCCTGGGGTCCAACTAGCCCACCAGGTACCTCCAGTAAGCGCCACAGAGCTGCGTTGCAGAGAGGTGTAAAAAGGGGCGTGGCCTCTGACCACCTCTCTGCAACGCAGGCCTGTGGCGCTTATAGTTCAGCTAACTATAACTCGCGCCCCCGCAATGCAATGCTGATGACGTCACATATTACATCACTCATGACATGGTCAGTGACATCACTGATGACATCTCAACTGACATCACTGATGACATCATCCATGTGATAATTTGATGCATCTTCTCACACCCTAATATAACCTTTGATACACCCACTCTAAATTACAGACTGCCATTCTCAAAACCATAGACACTCCAACACTGTTAGACTTGGCACCATTGGCGTGGGTCTCCCTTCCATTTTTTTGCTGTTGCCTCTTATGTTTTGCTGGTTTTAGATGCTTTTGGGCACTGTGCCACTGCTGTTCAGTGCCACAGTGCAAGTGCTCCCTACTGTAAATTGTGTTATGGATTAGTGACTCCATGATTGGATGATTGGTTTACTTGTCAGTCCCTAGTACAGTGCACTGAGTGTGCCCAGGGCTTGTAAATCCAATGCTGCTGGTGGGCTTGCAGCACTGGTTGTGCCACCCACAGAAGCGGCTTGTAAATGTGCCTCGGGCCTGCCATTGCAGAGCCTGTGTGCAGCCTAGGGCTGCCATGTCGACTTGGTGAGTGCACCCACTTACCAGTCCCTAAACCTTCCCTTTACTGCATGTTGGTCACCCCTAAAGTAGGCCCTAGGGCAGGGTGCATTGTAAGTATAAGGTAGGACATGCCCTGGTGTGTGTGGCATGTCCTAATAGTGAATTACAGCCATTTTCGTTTTTCACTATTGCAAGGCTACCTGCTCCCCATAGGCCAGAATGGGCAGACTGACTATTACACCTTATAGTCAGAACTGACCCAGGGAACATGGTAGAAAAACGAATTTAGTATGCCTGAACTCAGAATGATAAAAATACATCTTTTAGTGAAGTTGGTTTTAACATTCTGTGTTTGAAAATACCACTTTTAGAAAGTGGGTATTTTCTTGCCTAAACTTCCAAGCCTGCCTCTGCTAGGTTGTGTATTCCTTGTCTAGAGATTGAGTGACAGGGGCTGGGGGTGGCTACAGGAGACAGGGTGAGTGCAGCACAGGGCTGAATAGGAAGGTCTGCATCCAGAGTGGAGGGAGGAGTTGCACCTGGGTCTGAATAGGGCTGTGCCTGCCTTCCACAATGCTGGCTCCACCTCCTGCCGGGCGTCTGATGGCTCTGCCCCTCACTCACAAAGGAAAGAAGGAGTCAGAAAAACAAAGTGCTCCAGGACTGACCAGAACTGGTTTTGGACTAGGCAGAGGCCTCTCTGCCTTCAGAGAACAAAGGGAAAAGGTGTATGAAAAGGGGACCCAGACCCCTAGGAAATTAGATCACTTCTGGGAAATCAAGAAACCTGTTGCCAAGGAGAAGAACCGAGAAGCTGAAGGAGGAGTACTGCCCCTGTGCTGTTTTGTTGATTGGGGTTGGCCTGCAGTGGTTGCTTTCTGCCAAGGACAGGAGAAAAGACTTTGCTGTGCTTGGTCATCTTGAAGAAGGGAATCTCCAAGGGCTTGAACTGAGCTTGCCTCCTGCCTGAAGTCACAGGGACACAAAGACTTCACCCCTTCTGTTTGCCTGCATCTGGAACTGCTGTTTTAGCTGCTAACAGAGGGAAATTGCAACACCGACGCCGGCGAGCGACGCCGTAACCTGCACCGAAGCCGTGGGCACCGCTCGTGAAGAGCACGACGCACCGCCCGACTTCTGCACCGTAGGCCCGACGCCTGCCGACGCTCGTGCGACATCGACCCGGCCGCCATCGAGGCCGCTGCCTGCACCGGAGCCGAGGACACCGCTCGTGACGCTCACGACGCACCGTCCCGACTCGCACCGCAGCCCCGACTTCACCGACGCCAGGGCTTCATCATCGCGGAGCCGATCCTCGACGTGGGTGACCCTCGAATCCATCGACGCCGCACCATCGTAAGTGAACCGACGCTCGCCGCCATCCGTGACGTCACCTCCCCGACACAGTAAGTGAACCGACGCTCACCTCCCTGCGCTGCAGTAAGGAACCGAGACATCACCTCCCCTGGGGTCGTAAGTGAACCGACGCCGCCGGCGCCAACGAAGCATCACCTCCCGACGCCGTGCACCGTCTTTGTTTTCATCGAACTCCAGGTACTGTTCTTTGTGGGTCTGCTCGACTCCAGGCCCGACGCCGCGCACCTCGCGGTCGGCGCCGTACTTTGGGATTTCCACCGGTCACGACGTCGTGATAACTCCAAGTGGAGTTGTTTGTTGCTACAAGCTTTATTTGATTGACTATCCTATTTTTGAAGATAACGTGAACTGTCTCTATCATTTTAAGTCTATTTTTGATTACAGTATTGTGGATTTTTGCTATTGGGTCTTGTGATAAGTCTATATAAAGATTACTTATTTTTACATAAACAACCTGTGTGGTGTCCATCTGTAGTGTTTTCACTGTATTACTGTATGTGGTCACAAATGCTTTACACACTGCCTCTGAGATAAGCCTGTCTGCTCGTGCTGAGCTACCAGGGGGTGAGCAGGGGTTATTTTAGGAGTGTTTCCCCCTTATCCTGACTAGAAGCAAGGGTCCCTATTTGGACAAAGGTGCAAACCATTGCCAACTAGAGACCCCCAGTTCTAACAAACACCAATAACTACATACCCACTCACTGATTCTTAGGTCTACACACACATCCACTCACTCACCCGTACAGTCACTCATACTTACGGTCACTCAGTACAGGACTAGCATATGCACTCATACACCTACATAGACACTCACACACCGCCACTCATCCATAGAGGTACTCACACACCTAGTCAGTCATGCAAATAATGAATCACACTGCCATTTACTCACCTATACAGTTATACACACACCAGCTCACTTACTCATACAAATACTAGCACATTCTTACGCTCTTATACAATCACTGATACAAGTACACACTCATCCATACAGCCACTCTCACAATCACACACTCTCACTTATAGCCATTTATATACTCCAACACACATATATACTGCCTTTCACATATGTAGTTACTCACACATGTACCACTGAGATATACATTCACTCACTAACACACCCATACACACACACACTCACTCACCCACCCATACAGTCCATCACAGATGCACTCTTGAAACTATGCACCCACTGAATCACCCACTCACACATCTATGCACAGTCACACACACCCCACCCACACAAACACTCAAGCACCCATACAGATACTCAGACAACCAATCAATAACCCATGTAGACACTCATGTAGCTATTCACAAACCCATGCGGCCGCTTACACACCAACAGACAGACGGATACAGACATTCACACAGTTTAGTCACTAACCCATGCATTCAGTAAGATACGTTTAATCACTCACTTGTAGAGTCAGTCATGCACCTACTAAATCATCCATTCAGACACTTATACACCCACTCATTCTTCAATACGCCTTTCCCTATATATATTAAACATATTTAAACTTTACAGAAACACACAGTCACTGGATGATGTCATCAGTGATGTCATCAGTGATGTCACTGACCACATGTCATGAGTAATGTAATATGTGACGTCATCAGCAGTGCATTGCGGGGGCGCGAGTTATAGTTAGCTGAACTAACTATAACGGGGGAATTTCTATGGTTTTGTACGAGTGAAATGTCCAACTAACAATAACTGTCCCTAAAACCTATGGTTTTTTCAGTGAATATATGTATATATGTGTATATATATATATATGTGTATATATATATATATGTGTGTATATATATACATTCCAGTGCACGTGAAAGAAGACTTACTTGGTGCATGCTGGGTCCTGTAGTCAAATGACTATGGGCACATGACCACTTGGAATTATAAAACACACTCACCTGTGAACAAGGCAGAGACATGCTGAAACGCGTAAGGAATATAATGAGTGTGACTTGTGCTGCAGCGCCTGAAGACGAATAAAAGTCAGCTTGTCCATAATTCGGAGTTGGGCTCTGTTTTTTTCTGTGAGGTATTGCATCGACAGGATATATATATATATATATATATATATATATATATATATACATACCTACCTACCTACCTACCTACCTACCTACCTACCTACCTACCTACCTACCTACCTACCTACCTACCTACCTACCTACCTACGTGATCCTTTAGTTCGGCGCGCTCACCAGCTGGTGCTCTGCAAGGGGGCCGGATCCTGGCCCAAAACAATTTTTCCAACAAAGAACTGGTTTTTAACACAATTTATTTTGGCAACTGCTCAGACCAACGCGTTTCAGCCCTCCCACGGCTTTTCTCACGGTTAGTGAGTCCTATGTTTATTACACTTATTTATACCCACAGTAGCCTTAATGAGGCATTGTGGGATATGTAGTGTATTATTTACAAAACTTTATTAACAATAAAAACGGTAAACATACAAACTTTGCATTTTATGTCAGGTTCAGTGATCCAATTACTATATCTATTTAAAATACTCATGAGTCGAGCGCGATATATGACATTTACACTTTATGATTTTGTTAATTCATAACATTTCTAGATCTAGTACCACATCAAGTGTCGCATTAGAATGGTGACCATATTGTGCACATAAGTAATTAGGAGTAGTTCCTGCAACATTATATCTAAAAAATTATTTAGTATAATATTATAATCAATGTGCATAAAATCATAGAATGCAGACAATTCAAGTTTTTGGTGTAGTACCATAAAACATTCATTTAGCTTTTTCTGTTCTCTTTCAACTATCAGGTGAGTAAATCGGAATTCGTATTTCGGCTGATTTTAGAGGAATATTTGTATGTTTCAAAAATCAACACTTAGAAACTTTTTCAGCAAAAAGCAGGCAATTATATCCTATGGAAGGAAATTCAAGTTACTGGTAAGTACGGTTAAAATTACTTTTGAGGATCAGTACTGGGCTGAAAGATGCAGCACTGAGGTCTCTCCTGATAACAGGTGAGTAAATCGGAATTCATATTTCGGCTGATTTTAGAGGAATATTTTAAAGTTCCAAAACTCCACACTTAGAAGAATTTCCAAGTGAAACCAGTCAATGTTAGCCTATGGAAGGAAATTCAAGTTACTGGTAAGTACGGTTAAAATTACTTTTCAGGACCAGTACTGGGCTGAAAGATACAGCACTGAGGTCTCTCCGTATAACAGGTGAGTAAATCGGAATTCGTATTTCGGCTGATTTTAGAGGAATATTTGTATGTTTCAAAAATCAACACTTAGAAACTTTTTCAGCAAAAAGCAGGCAATTATATCCTATGGAAGGAAATTCAAGTTACTGGTAAGTACGGTTAAAATTACTTTTGAGGATCAGTACTGGGCTGAAAGATGCAGCACTGAGGTCTCTCCTGATAACAGGTGAGTAAATCGGAATTCGTATTTCGCCTGATTTTAGAGGAATATTTTAAAGTTCCAAAACTCCACACTTAGAAGAATTTCCAAGTGAAACCAGTCAATGTTAGCCTATGGAAGGAAATTCAAGTTACTGGTAAGTACGGTTAAAATTACTTTTCAGGACCAGTACTGGGCTGAAAGATACAGCACTGAGGTCTCTCCGTATAACAGGTGAGTAAATCGGTATTCGTATTTCGGCTGATTTTAGAGGAATATTTGTATGTTTCAAAAATCAACACTTAGAAACTTTTTCAGCAAAAAGCAGGCAATTATATCCTATGGAAGGAAATTCAAGTTACTGGTAAGTACAGTTAAAATTACTTTTCAGGACCAGTACTGGGCTGAAAGATACAGCACTGAGGTCTCTCCTGATAACAGGTGAGTAAATCGGAATTCGTATTTCGGCTGATTTTAGAGGAATGTTTTAAAGTTCCAAAACTCCACACTTAGAAGAATTTCCAAGTGAAACCAGTCAATGTTAGCCTATGGAAGGAAATTCAAGTTACTGGTAAGTACGGTTAAAATTACTTTTCAGGATTAGTACTGGGCTGAAAGATGCAGCACTGAGGTCTCTCCTGATAACAGGTGAGTAAATCAGAATTCGTATTTCGGCTGATTTTAGAGGAATATTTGCACAATGGTGAAGGGAGGGGGCGGGGCCTGAGGTGACATCTGTGCAAACGCGCCCGTGGCGCGTTTTAAGTAGGGGGATTAAGTCCCCTTGAATCATGAGGGTCCCTACGGGCCAACTAGCCCACCAGGAACCTCCAGTATGCGCCAGGGGCTGCGTTGCAGAGACATGTACAGAGGCCACACCCCTTTTACACCTCTCTGCAACGCAGCTCTGTGGCGCTTTCTGGACGTACCTGTTGGGCTAGTTGGCCCCCAGGGTCCTCAGGATTGAAGGGGATTTAATTCCCCATCTTAAAACGCGCCACGGGGCCTGTTTGCACACATGTCACCTGAAGCCCCGCCCCTCCCTTCACCACTGTGCAAACGCGCCCGTGGCGCGTTTTAAGTCGGGGGATTAACTCCCTTGGATCCTGAGGGTCCCTGGGATGCAACTAGCCCACCATATACCTCCAAAAGCGCCACAGAGCTGCGTTGCAGAGAGGTGTAAAAGGGGCGTGGCCTCTGTACACCTCTCTGCAAGGCAGCCTCTGGCGCATACTGGAGGTTCCTGGTGGGCTAGTTGGCCCCCAGGGACCCCCAGTATTCAAGGGGAATTGCCTCTCTGCAAACGCGCCAGGGGGCGCGTTTGCAGAGTGGTGAAGGAAGGGGCGGGGCCTGCGGGCCGATCGTTTTTTTTTTTTTTTGTCTCTGAAGGGGGGCTGTGGGGCCCCCTTCCTTTTTTCTGTTTTTGGGCCCTGGGGACCCCATCCCCCAGGGCCTTACCCCTTTTTTTAATTACAAATTAAAAAACGGGAAGGGGGCCGCGTGGCCCCCTTCCCTGGGCCTGTATTTGCCCCGGGACCCCATCCCCCGGGGCATGGCCTCGATTTTTTTTTTCAATGGAGGGGGCTGCGTGGCTCCTCCTCAGGCCATTTAAGGCCCCGGGGACCCCATCCCCGGGGCCGGCCTTTCCTTTTTTTTTTTTTCATTCATTTTTAACTTTGGGGAGGGGGCTGCGTGGCCCCCTCCAAGCCACTTATGGCCCCGGGGACCCCATCCCCGGGGCCTGGCCTCACGTTGGAGACTGTGGGGGTCCCCAATCCCCCACAGTCCCGCCGGCTCCCCGTGTCCTACAGGAGCCGGCATTGCTTTTACACATGGGGAGCAGCTAACATGCTGCTCCCCATGTGGAAAGCAATCAGCTTTGGATATTGGAAGAGAGAGCAGGTTTCCTGCCTCTCTTCCAATATCCAGCAGTTTGCAATGACAGGACGGGAGCCGCGAGGCTCCCGTCCTGTCATTGAACAGCAGTGTCCCGGGGGTAGGCACCCCGGACACTGCAGGAGCCGGCCTCTGGGGGTGGCGGTCCCCAGGGCCACCACAGGCTCCAGGAGGGGGCCCCCTCCTTACATTTTGAAAGCCCCGGGAGGTGGTGGTCCCTGGGCTTGGGGTCCAAAACGGACCCCCATTGTAATTTTTCTTAGTGCCCCGGGGAGGTGGTGGTCTCGGGCGTGTGGGGGCTGGAGCCCCCACACAGGTTTTTCATAAATAAAAAGAAGCCCCGGGAGGTGGCGGTCTCGGGCTGCGGGAGGGCTCAGAGCCCTCCCGCACCATTCTACATAAAGCCCCGGGGGTGGTGGTCCCTGGGCTTGGGGGCCCTTAGAGGCCCCCCACACATAAAATTAACCTCCCCAGCATGCCCCCAGGACTTGGCCCACCCGGGGCCACTAACATCGGCGCGGGAGACCGCGCTCGATTTTTTTTTTTCGGCAGGATTCGCGCACCCTGAGCGCATCCTGCCGATTTAAAAAAAAATATATATATATATATTTTTTTGCCCAGGGGTCCTTGTGGGACCCCTGAGCAGACCTAGGGGTCAGGGTGTTTCTACCCTGCTCCCTTTGTGCGCTTTGCGCACTTGTTTCTGTCCCTCGGTTCTACCGAGGATAAAATGGCTGCCAACACTTCTTGATTTGGAGTGTTGACAGCCAATTAGCATGCAGCTCGTGGATCGGGAGGGTGCGCGAATCCGACGCAGCCATAGATATCACTATCTTTTACTTTTGATTTTCTCAGCAACTACTGAACGGATTTACACCATTTAACAAAAAGGGTTCTTTCTGAACCAAGAACTACCTCTTTGCCAAATTTGGTGTAATTCCGTTCAGCAGTAAGGGCTGTAGCCGTGTCTAAAGTTTCCTATGGAAAATTGCATGGTGAAAACGCGTTTTGGGACCCCCCTTTTTTCTCGGCCACCGCTTAACGAATCACCCCGAGACTTTCAGGGTAGGAGCGGACCGGAGCGCCCACAAAGTTTGAAAATTTCGCGAAGATACGTCAACCGGCAAGAGGGTTATTTCAAATAGAATGTCGTGGATTTCCTATGGATAATAGGTTGTAACTATAACTATCTACTGGCGACCGCCAGTAGATAATATATATATATATATATATATATATATATATATATATATATATATATATATATATATTTGCCACTGGGTAGTTAGTGAGGACCATGTTTCCATAGGAAATTGATTCTTTTGGCTTGCTAATAACTTTGGCACTTTTTGATAAATCTTTACACAACTCTCCAACCCCCCCCCCCCCCCCCAAAAACTCCGATCCACCGCAGCTCCTTCCCAGAAAGTATTGGGGTGATCCTCAAGCAGGAGCCGAGGTAAAGGATTTTCCCCATGTTATTTTCCATCTGAAGTTTGAACTCTATTTCTGAAAAAACAGCAGAACGGAATTACAACTAATTTGGCAGAAAGCCAGATCCGTACACAGCGTGCTTTTTCTGATTTGGTGAAAATCCTTTTAGTTTTTGAGAAATTAAGGTTTAGAATTCATGCTGTGGAGGATTTGTGGATCATTTTGGCTGGCCTCAACCTGAACAAAAAGGTGTGGCTGCTATTTTACTCTGGTACTGAGTCCCTTTGTTCTAGGAAACAAAATAAATAAAAGAAAGTACAAGTGGGCAAGGTAGGGGTAACTTGAGCTTCTTGGGGAGTAGGTTCCCCCGGTGGTCAAATTGATTTTTTCCCTATTCCGTGGAACTGCAGATCAACTGCAATGGGCAGGATGCCCCCCTCCCCACCCCCCTGTAAATTTTCCGGGGAGCCAAGGCCTTGTGAAAAAAGACAGGGCATTGCTCAACCATAGGGGTTGGCTGCCATGTAGGGTTAGGAGCAGGGCCTGGCCTCCCGCACACGCAACTGCTCAATGAGTATTGGACGCGTAGGGATATGGTCAGGTTGGTATGTCGTAAGGTATGGTAATTGTTTCCCATAAATAGTCAGTGAAAATAAGTCAAAGGTTATAGTGATGTTATAGTAAAGCAAACAGAACATTTTTATGTTAAAAGAAAAAGCACTGAAATTCTCTAGTTATAGTTAGCTAGCATCCTCACCATGCACTGCTTATACCCTCGCATATTGCATCACTGATGACACATTCTTTGACAGCACTGATAACACTGATATCTGAAATTAGATCATTAATGAGGACACTGTGCATGGGTGGGGGTGCGAGTCATAGTTACTTTCTCCCATTGTCCCTTTCAGAGCTGTGGTTCCAAAGCGCGAACTGCACTACAGAGAGGCAAGGTTCCCTTCTTTCCTCGTTTTAAAATTTCTTCGAACCCTTCGGTAGTATTGCTTAGATGAAATCCAGAAATCATGGGGTTTATATTTGGGGCATCCATTAACAAAATTAAGTTAAAGTCTGATGATCTCCTGGTTCTAACTGTGGAACCATTAGCTGTGTGCAAAGTGTATGCCATTCCAAAGGAAATAAATGTGGTGCTGTAACACGGTTAGTGAATAAACGTGTGTTTGCACATTTATTACTATTGTGCAAAGGTCAAATTTCAGTTTATAACCAAAGTACAGCAAGATAGAAGTGAGAAACACTTTTTACAGCCTCACAGTTTGCATCTAAATTATTTTACATAGAGAAACTACCTTGCTGCACATATTTACCATCTTTTGTTAAACATGCACAGGAAAAAATGCCATGCATACAAACCAAGTGTAATATGCTATTTATTATCATTGTTTTGAGGGGGAGGTGGGGAGGGAGGGGTAGATGTACATTATGACTCACTCAAGGCTTTGCCACTCATGAGTCGTGACCCTTTTGCACACTCAACAATGTTAATAAATAGCATATTACATAATCTGTGCTTCTGCATATATTACACAGTGGCCTTCACCGCTGTCTAGTTATTTAGGTCAGAGTGTCCAAAATTATAACTTTGGCACCGTTTGGCAAATCTTCACAAAACTGGAAAAAAAAAACGGTTCATCCACATCCGCTCCTTCCTGGGACGTTCCGGGGCAATCCGTTAAGCCGGGGTCTAGAAAACGTGTCTCAAAACAAGTTTTTCCCAAGCATTTTCCCATTCAAGTTTAAAAAAGCATTTTAGAAAAAACATCTGAACAAAATTACACCAAATTTAGCCGAAAGCTAGATCTTTTATCTGCGTTTTTGTGTGTGATTTGGTGTAAATCTGTGGTACTAAAAAAATATAAAGGGCAATCTGACTGGTCGAGAGGGCTATATTTTCCCGTTGGCCATCTCAGTCCTGCGGGCCAAAGCGAAACCCGATTGGCTGACCTCAACAGAAACAGAGATGTTGTGTACAGGACATGGGGGGATCTGTTCCAGTGTCCTGAAACTAAGAAAGAAAAGATATAATGTGGCAGGATAGTAATACCCTGACCCCCTTACAGTTATGGTAGTGGTCGAAGAGGACCCCACAAAGCCCCTTAAAGACATTTTTTTTAAATCAGCCTGCGGGACCTAGCCGCGGACGCCTATGAAATTTCATGGGACTCCTGCTAGATCACATATGGGTCTGCAGGAGTATCCCGGGACCCGTGAAAAATAAAATATTACAAGTTCCTATGGGCACAAGTGACGGAGAGCCCATTCCTCTAGACACCTAGACACCTTTAGGTACACTAGACACAGCCTTTGCCTTGTACTGCACCGTTGACGGTAACCAATCTCTCATTGGCAGCCAACCACACTTGGGTGGGAAAGTCCCTGCTGTGAACTGTCTTCGCCCTGTGCACAACGATTCACGGAGAGCTCTTTCCCTTCAGACAGTCAAGATCCATTGGAAGGCCAAGCATGTTTCAAAGCTTAGCCATTAGCATTACAGTGGCTATAGAAAATTGGGTCTAGATATACCTTGCTGAAAACTTTCCAGTATGATATGCGTATAGCAAACTGCCAAATTCATTGAATGATGTCATCAGTGGTTAACAATGAGGTCATTAGTGCTGTCATCAATGATGTCAATGAGCTTATCGTGAGTGATATGCGAGTTCCTAAGCAGTACATGGCGTGGTGGAAGTTATAGTTCGCTTGCTGCACTGTAACTGGCAACTTTAAGTGGTTTTTGGTTTTAAAACGTTACTCACCTAACTGCTACAATGTCCCTTCAGTGTTTTTTTTATTGTGTGTGTATATATATATGTATGTGTATGTATGTGTGTGTGTGTGTGTGTGTGTGTGTGTATATATTCATTTTTCCATAGGAAACTTTAGACACGGTTACAGTCTCGACTGTTGAACGGAATTACACCAAATTTGGCAAAGAGGTAGTTCTTGGTTCAGAAAGAACCCTTTTGTTAAATGGTGTAAATCCGTTCAGTAGTTGCTGAGAAAATCAAAAGTAAAAGTACATATATATCTATGGGCACGGAGGATCCGCGCACCCTCCCGATCACGAGCTGTCTGCTAATTGGCTGTCAACACTCCAAACCAGGAAGTGTTGGCAGTTATCTTGTTCCTCGGTAGAACCGAGGAACAAGAAAGCAGTAACAAAAGTGCGCAGAACGCACAAAGGGGGCAGGGTAGAAACACCCTGACCCCTAGGCCTGCTCAGGGGTCCCACAAGGACCCCCTGGGCAAAGCTTTTTAAATCGGCAGGATGCGCTCAGGGTGCGCGGATCCTGCCGATAAACAAAAAAAAATCGAAGCGCGGTCTCCGCGCTTCGATAGCACTTGCCCCGGGTGGGCCAAGTCCCGGGGGCATGCTGGGGGTTTATTTATGTATGGGGGCCTCTATAGGCCCCCCAAGCCCCGGGACCGCCACCCCCGGGGCTTCTTTATTTTTTAATTAACATGTGTGGGGGCTCCAGCCCCCACACACCCCGGGGACCACCACCTCCCGGGGCACTAACAGAATTGAAAATGGGGGTCCGTCAAGGACCCCCGAGCCCCAGGGACCACCACCTCCCCGGGGCTGTGCATTTGGATGGGAGGGGGCCGCGCGCCCCCCTCCTGGAGCCTGTGGTGGCCCTGGGGACCGCCACCCCCAGGGCCGGCTCCTGCAGTGTCCCGGGGTGCCTACCCCCGGGACACTGCTGCTTGTAATGACAGGACGGGAGCCTCGCGGCTCCCGTCCTGTCATTGCAAACTGCTTTGGATATTGGAAGAGAGAGCAGGGAAACCTGCTCCGCTTCCAATATCCAAAGACAATTGCTTTTCCACACGGGAGCAGCATGTTAGCTGCTCCCCATGTGGAAAGCAATGTCGGCTCCCTATGACACGGGGAGCCGGCGGGACTGTGGGGAGTTTGGGGACCCCCCACAGTCCCCAACCAGAGGCCAGGCCCCGGGGGATGGGGTCCCGGGCAGTAGGCTCGGGAGTGGGGCCACGCAGCCCCCTCCCCAGAAATAATAAAAAAAAAAAAAAGGCCTTCCCCGGGGGATGGGGTCCCCGGGCAAAAGGAGGCCTGAGGAGGGGGGCCACGCAGCCCCCTCCTTAAAAATTAATGTAAAAGTGTGGCCATGCCCCGGGGATGGGGTCCCGGGGTAGGATTCGGCCAGGGGAGGGGGCCACGCGGCTCCTTCCCGTTTAATTAAAAAAAAAAAAAGGGGATAAGGCCCTGGGGGATGGGGTCCCCAGGGCCCAAAAACAGGAAAAGGAAGGGGGCCACACAGCCCCCTTCAGGAAAAAAAAAAAAATGATCGGGCCGCAGGCCCCGCCCCTTCCTTCACCACTCTGCAAACGCGCCCCTGTCGCGTTTGCAGATGGGGAAGTAATTCCCCTTCAATACTGGGTTCTGGGCCAACTAGCCCACCAGGAACCTCCAGTATGCTAGGCTGCGTTGCAGAGAGGTGCACAGAGGCCACGCCCTTTTACACCTCTCTGCAACGCAGCTCTGTGGCGCTTTTTGGATATACCTGTTGGGCTAGTTGGCCCCCAGGGACCCTCAGGATTCAAGGGGAGTTAATCCCCGATTTAAAACGCGCCACGGGGCGCGCTTAGCACAGTGGTGAAGGGAGGGGCGGGGCTTCAGGTGACATGTGTGCAAACAGGCCCCGTGGCGTGTTTTAAGATGGGGGATTAAGTCCCCTTGAATCCTGAGGGTCCCTGGAGTCCAACTAGCCCACCATGTACTTTCAAAAAGCGCCACAGAGCTGCCTTGCAGAGAGGTGTAAAAAGGGTGTGGCCTCTGTACACGTCTCTGCAACGCAGCCCCCTGGCGCATACTGGAGGTTCCTGGTGGGCTAGTTGGCCCTCAGGGACCCTCATGATTAAAGGGGACTTAATCCCCCAACTTAAAACGCGCCACGGGGCGCATTTGCACAGATGTCACCTCAGGCCCCGCCCCTCCCTTCACCATTGTGCAAATATTCCTCTAAAGTCAGCCGAAATACGAATTCCGATTTACTCACCTGTTATCAGGAGAGACCTCAGTGCTGCATTTTTCAGTCCAGTACTGATCCTGAAAAGTAATTTTAACCGTACTTGCCAGTAACTTGAATTTCCTTCCATAGGATATCATTGCCTGCTTTTTGCTGAAAACGTTTCTAAGTGTCGATTTTTGAAACATACAAATATTCCTCTAAAATCAGCCGAGATAACCGTACTTACCAGTAACTTGTATTTCCTTCCATAGGAATCCATTGTCTGGTTTTCAGCAGAAAAGTTTCAAAGTGTCGATTTTCACAAACTACAAATATTCCTTAAAAATCGCCTGTATGACTTAAACGCATTATTTCAACTGTTTACAGGAGATGCACCAGTGCTGGATCCAGGATCCACCACTGAGTGAGAAAAAGTCACGATAACACTACTTACCTGCTAAGTGAATTTCCTCCCATAGGATAACATTGGTGATTCTATGTGAAAAAGTTTCTAAGTGTCAACTTTTAAAATACAATAATATTCCTTAAAAATCACTACTGTAACCAAAACGCTTTTACTCAACTGTTTACAGGAGATGTCCCAGGACTGAATCTAGGATTCAGTCCTGTGGTTAGAAAAGTAATCCATAAAGTAACTTAATTGCATTTAGCTAGAAATTCACATTGAGCTCAATGTTGCATTGTGTTTGAAATTGTGTTGCCCATTGCAACAACTGTAACTACTGTACTTAAAAGTCTATTGCCTATTTGCAAAGTATTTAAAGTAAATTAATTCATTCTGAGAAAGTATATTTTCTAATGTAATGTATAATGTAATTACAATGTAATTTAAAAATAAAATATCTAAAAATAAATAGTTTAAAAAAATGTAGTAAATCAGTATGAAAAAAATAAAAATAACAATTAATACATTTAAAAATTGGCATTTACAAAACCTTTGAAATTCACTGAAAAAACCATAGGTTTCAGACATGTTCTAGTTAGGAATTAGCATTTAAAAAACCTTTGAAATTCACTGAAAAAACCATAGGTTTCAGACATGTTATAGTTAGAAATTAGCATTTAAAAAAACCTTTGAAATTCACTGAAAAAACCATAGGTTTCAGACATGTTATAGTTAGAAATTAGCATTTAAAAAAACCTTTGAAATTCACTGAAAAAACCATAGGTTTCAGGCACGTTAGAGTTAGAAATTAGCATTTAAAAAACCTTACAAATTCACTGAAAAAACCATAGGTTTTAGGGACAGTTATAGTTAGTTGGACATTGCACTCGTACAAAACCCGTGAAATTCCTCCGTTATAGTTAGTTCAGCTAACTAACTCGCGCCCCCGCAATGCACTGCTGATGACGTCACATATTACATCACTCATGACATGGTCAGTGACATCACTGATGACATCACTGATGACATCTCAAATGACATCACTGATGACATCATCCAGTGAGTGTGTGTTTCTGTAAAGTTTAAAAATGTTTAATATATATAGGGAAAGGCGTATTGAAGAATGAGTGGGTGTATAAGTGTCTGAATGGATGATTTAGTAGGTGCGTGACTGACTCTGTAAGTGAGTGATTAAACGTATCTTACTGAATGCATGGGTTAGTGACTAAACTGGGTGAATGTCTGTATCCGTCTGTCTGTTGCTGTGTAAGTGGCTGCATGGGTTTGTGAATAGCTACATGAGTGTCTATACGAGTTATTTATTGGTTGTCTGAGAATCTGTATGGGTGCCTGAGTGTTTGTGTGGGTGGGGTGTGTGCGACTCTGTGCATAGATGTGTGAGTGGGTGATTCACTGGGTGGATGGTTTCAAGAGTGCATCTGTGATAGACTGTATGGGTGGGTAAGTGTGTGTAAGAGTGTGTTAGTGAGTGAATGTATGTCCCAGTGGTACATGTGTGAGTAACTACATATGTGAAAGGCAGTATATATGTGTGTTGGAGTATATAAATAGCTATAAGCGAGAGTGTGTGATTGTGAGAGTGACTGTATGGATGAGTGTGTGCTTGTATCAGTGATTGTATAAGAGCGTAAGAATGTGCTAGTATTTGTATGAGTAAGTGAGCTGGTGTGTGTCTAACTGTAAGGGTGAGTAAATGGCAGTGTGTTTAATTATTTGCATGACTGAGTAGGTGTGCGAGTACCTCTATGGATGAGTGGCGGTGTTTGAGTGTCTATATAGGAGTATGAGTGCATATGATAGTCCTGTACTGAGTGACCGTAAGTATGAGTGACTGTACGGGTGAGTGAGTGGATGTGTGTGTAGACCTAAGAATCAGTGAGTGGGTATGTAGTTATTGGTGTTGGAGTGTCTATGGTTTTGCGAATGGCAGTCTGTAATTTAGAGTGGGTGTATCAAAGGTTATATTACGGTGTGAGGAGGTGCATCAGATTATCACATGGATGATGTCATCAGTGATGTCATCAGTGATGTCACTGACCATGTCATGAGTGATGTAATATGTGACGTCATCAGCAGTGCATTGCGGGGGCGCGAGTTATAGTTAGCTGAACTAACTATAACGGGGAATTTCACGGGTTTTGTACGAGTGCAATGTCCAACTAACTATAACTGTCCCTAAAACCTATGGTTTTTTCAGTGAATTTGAAAGGTTTTTTAAATGCTAATTTCGAACTATAACGTGCCTGAAACCTATGGTTTTTTCAGTGAATTTCAACGTTTTTTTAAATGCTAATTTCTAACTATAACATGTCTGAAACCTATGGTTTTTTCAGTGATATATATATATATATATGTGTGTTTGTGTGTGTATATATATATATATATATATATATATATATATATATATATATATATATATATATATATTGTGGCATTCTCTACTGGGTAGTTATAGTAAGGACCAAGTTTCCATAGGAAAAGCATTTGTTGTTTGCTTATAACTTTGAGGCCGTTTGATAAATCTTCATGAACCTTTCCGAAGGAAAAAATACTCGTCCACCTCAGCTCCTTCCTGGAAAGTTTTTGGGTTATCTGTCAAGTGGAGGCTGGAAAAAAGGAAAGGGGGGAGGGGGGGTCCCAAAATGTGTTTTACCCAGTTAAAGCATACTGTTATAAATTAACTACAACTTGTTGTTTAACCTGGGGTCCGGGGACCCTTGGTGGGCTGCGACACCAACTCCAGGGGGTTCTCAATTACTTAGAAAATTAAATTATATTAACAGATTACTAAAGTGTATATAAATAAAGAAGCAAAATGTAAAACTGAAAATTTTAAAATGTTAGATAAATGTGAAATTGGAGGCTAAAAAAGTAAGTGATTTAGTGTCCGATTAATTTGTGGAAATACATTTAACAGAATATAATATGGGCAATGGATGGCTTTATTTGAAATCAGAAAAGCTGTAACCTTCCCATTAAAATTTTAAAATGTTAATTTTTTATAGCAATTTGTGAATTAAATAAAATATTTCAGCATTTGTGTATTTGATGAATGTTTGTGTCTGTATTTATGCGTTTCGTTTTGCGGTTCAAATCATAGAAATTCCTTAGGTTAGGGTCCGTGGCTTCCAGCGGGTCCGTGGCTTCCAGTGATTCAGTAGGGGTTTCCCGGATTCCAGTAATTAAGTGGGGGTCCGCAGAAGGCAAAGGGTTAAGAACCATTGCTCTTAAGTTACTTTAACTCGCACCCTCCCCATGTACTGCTACATCAATCATGACATGTTCTATGACATCATTAATAACATCACTGCATCATCTGAAATGACATTGATGACAACACTGTGCATGCTCAGGGTTGCGCGTTATAGTTACATGAGATAACTAGAACTGGTGAATTTCAGTGCTTTTGTTAGTTGAAAATGGTGTGTTGTAACTGACATTTTCACTAATATATATATATATATATATATATATATATATATATATATATATATCTCCAACCAAGTAAATCTCACCATGGGAGTATACGCACTCTCAGGACAAATCCACACGACAAGGGAATTAATGCTCAGGAAAGTTTTACTGGCTTCCACGCAACGCGTTTCGGCTGACCTGCAGCCTTGATCACACGTAAACAAGCTGTGTTCCGATAAGTTCTTAAGTACAAGCAACCAAAAATTAACATAAACAAGGGACTCAAAATTCGGTCATATACAATGAGAATAAACAGAAAATAAATCGGCCATCTTGTAATGTATAGTTCATGATGAAATGGCATTTGAATAAGGTCACAGTCTCGTATATATGTAATGAAACATCACAGTAAAATATATTAGCAGAGCTGCGATAAATTAAATTGCTGTGTACAGTATAAAAAACGTCAAAAATGTCAAAAAAAAATATATTATGTATATTACAGTATTGACTCATATTACATGTATAAATAAAGATAAACCTTCTAACAATGAGAGGATGTGAGTCAAAAGGTATCTTGATCTGAATCTCAAAAAGCGACAGACCGGAAAGCACAGATTAGCAAATCAACCTGGAAACATGTACTGTCCAATGGCGGGTCACATGATCGGCAATGCCTATGCTCTGCGTGTTGTAGCTAATAAAGTTATCCGCTACAAAATGGAATGCAAATTCCCTCAAATAAGCGAGAATAAATAATAATCATGGGAAATCCCAGATGCATGCTGTAGAGACACATAATTGCGGTTCGAGGGAGTATAACTGATACAGCTGCTAATACGTAAATGCTCCAAGTCATAGATATATAATGCCCAAGTGGGCTGTACAGAGAAACGAATACCACTATGCACCTTCAGTTCACATGCCAAACCTGTGTGGTACATGGCTGGGCATAATACATGATGCAGTAATGGGCAAGTGCCCTCAGGTGCAAAGAACTGTAAAGATATACTGTAACACGTAAAAACCAAAACATCATAATTCTGCTTGTACACAAAACTAGAAGTGTCTTATCTGTGCTAGGTGCCCACAAAGATGCTGCTGAAGAAAAGGTTAGGTGGCCCGTGAATGTGATAAAAAGTGCAGGGATGGGCCCCTTCCTTTTCCTCCTGTAAAAAAGAAGAAAGAAAACATAATAAGTGAGTGAACAAGATATGTAGCTAGTACATAACAGTGTATATACAATAAAAGATGACATAAACATTCATCATAAAAGCAGCCTAACGGAGGGGACATTACTGAAGGCAAGTGGGGACTCATTACTCAGATCTCACATCATGTAAATGAACTCCTAATTCCTCATCAATGTTGAGGCCTCCTGGATGTTTGGTCTGGAGGTCAATGATGTATTTAGATTCGGTTTGTCTCAGTTTGAGTGTTCTATTGCCCCACCTATGCATCTGGGCAACCTGTTCAATAGCTGAACAGGTAAGGAGAGCACTGTTGGAGAAATGATACTTCTCAAAATGGCGAGCTACAGGATATTGCTGGTCTTTGTTAGTTATAGCTCGCATGTGCTCAAGAACACTTTTTTTCACCATCTGGGTCGTACTGCCCACATACTTGAGTTTACATGGACATTCTAACATATAAACCACGAATGGCGTACTGCATGTCAGAAATTGAGCTATGGGTCTTTCTGTACCATTAAACAACTTAAGATGTTTTTTCATTGTGCTGTTTTTGCAGGCTTTACAATGGCCACAGGGGAAAAAGCCTTTAAGCCCATGGTCCTTGTCTTTAGTTTTACTAGAAATCACACTATGGACCAAGTTGTCCCTCAAACTGCGACCTTTACAGTAGGTAATGAGTGGTCTTTCTTGTATGAGATGGCCTATTATGGGGTCAATAGTCAATATATCCCAGTTCTTACTAACGATACGTCTGACATCTTGTGATCTCTCATTATATGTGAGAATAATACGATTCCCACTTTCCATTCCCCCTTTAGCTTCTTCAATAGGCGCAAACAGAAGGTCCCTTCTCTCTTTCTCCTTGACCTTTATGACTGCTTGGTTCAATACCCATTGAGGATAGCCTCTCTCTCGAAATCTGACAGTGTGGAAAGTATCTGGGAAAAACTTGGGAATTGGAGGGATAAGGGACTATTGGAGTGGGAGGAGTACTGCTTCTTGAAGAAAGATTATCCCATTCTACCAGCCCTGTACCTCCTCCCCAAGATACACAAAAATCCCTTAAACCCCCCGGGGAGACCCATTGTTTCTTCGAAAGGTAGTGCTACGGCGAATGTCTCCAAATACGTAGATTATTTCCTGAGAGACCCGGTTAAAAATCTCAAATCCCACGTTAGAGACACTAAAGATTTCCTAGGAAAGTTAGAACATGTTACCTGGGAGGACGATTTCTTGCTTATGACCCTAGATGTGAGCTCATTGTACACAACCATTGAACACGACCAGGGAATAGCAGCATGTAAATATTTCTTACGGACTAGGGATATAAGATATAAGGCCCACACAGAGATGATCCTTGAGATGATCAACTTTTGCTTAACAAATAACATATTTATCTTCAATGACACTCTCTACAAACAGGTCCTCGGTACTGCGATGGGGAACTGTTTTGCCCCAAGTTTTGCTAACTTGTTCTTGGGGCAATGGGAAGAAGACATATGGAAAGATAAAGTGAACTTTCCGGAGATGGAGCAGGTCGTCATGTGGCTGCGTTACATTGATGACCTGTTCATTGTCTGGAAAGGTTCACATGAGGCAGCTAATAATTTTGTTGAGAAACTCAATGTGCATACTAAAAACATCACACTTACATGGAACATCAGTGGAACAACAGCTGAGTTCCTTGATACCAAAATAGAGATTGTGGATGGGCATATGCAAACCAAGCTATTCCGTAAAGAAACAGCAGGTAATAGCCTCCTGCATGCCCTCAGTAGTCACCCTGATACCCTTAAATGGAGCATACCTTATGGGGAACTACTGAGGGCAAAAAGGAACTGCAGCACTGAGTCAGGCTTCGAAACAGAAATGCAAATTATGCTATCCAGATTTCGAGAGAGAGGCTCTCCTCAATGGATATTGAACCAAGCAGTCATAAAGGTCAAGGAAAAAGAGAGAAGGGACCTTCTGTTTGCGCCTACTGAAGAAGCCAAAGGGGAATGGAAAGTGGGAATCGTATTATTCTCACATATAATGAGAGATCACAAGATGTCAGACGTATCGTTAGTAAGAACTGGGATATATTGACTATTGACCCCATAATAGGCCATCTCATACAAGGAAGACCACTCATTACCTACCGTAAAGGTCGCAGTTTGAGGGACAACTTAGTCCATAGTGTGATTTCTAGTAAAACTAAAGACAAGGACCATGGGCTTAAAGGCTTTTTCCCCTGTGGCCATTGTAAAGCCTGCAAAAACAGCACCATGAAAAAACATCTTAAGTTGTTTAATGGTACAGAAAGACCCATAGCTCAATTTCTGACATGCAGTATGCCATTCGTGGTTTATATGTTAGAATGTCCATGTAAACTCAAGTATGTGGGCAGTACGACCCAGATGGTGAAAAAAAGTGTTCTTGAGCACATGCGAGCTATAACTAACAAAGACCAGCAATATCCTGTAGCTCGCCATTTTGAGAAGTATCATTTCTCCAACAGTGCTCTCCTTACCTGTTCAGCTATTGAACAGGTTGCCCAGATGCATAGGGGGGCAATAGAACACTCAAACTGAGACAAACCGAATCTAAATACATCATTGACCTCCAGATCAAACATCCAGGAGGCCTCAACATTGATGAGGAATTAGGAGTTCATTTACATGATGTGAGATCTGAGTAATGAGTCCCCACTTGCCTTCAGTAATGTCCCCTCCGTTAGGCTGCTTTTATGATGAATGTTTGTCATCTTTTATTGTATATACACTGTTATGTACTAGCTACATATCTTGTTCACTCACTTATTATGTTTTCTTTCTTCTTTTTTACAGGAGGAAAAGGAAGGGGCCCATCCCTGCACTTTTTATCACGTTCACGGGCCACCTAACCTTTTCTTCAGCAGCATCTTTGTGGGCACCTATCACAGATGAGACACCTTTTCTAGTTTTGTGTACAAGCAGAATTATGATGTTTTGGTTTTTACGTGTTACAGTATATCTTTACAGTTCTTTGCACCTGAGGGCAGTTGCCCATTACTGCATCATGTATTATGCCCAGCCATGTACCACACAGGTTTGGCATGTGAATTGAAGGTGCATAGTGGTATTCGTTTCTCTGTACAGCCCACTTGGGCATTATATATCTATGACTTGGAGCATTTACGTATTAGCAGCTGTATCAGTTATACTCCCTCGAACCGCAATTGTGTCTCTACAGCATGCATCTGGGATTTCCCATGATTATTTATTCTCGCTTATTTGAGGGAATTTGCATTCCATTTTGTAGCGGATAACTTTATTAGCTACAACACGCAGAACATAGGCATTGCCGATCATGTGACCCGCCATTGGACGGTACATGTTTCCAGGTTGATTTGCTAATCTGTGCTTTCCGGTCTGTCGCTTTTTGATATTCAGATCAAGATACCTTTTGACTCACATCCTCTCATTGTTAGGTTTATCTTTATTTATACATTTAATATGAGTCAATACTGTAATATACATATATATTTTTTTGACATTTTTTATACTGTACACAGCAATTTAATTTATCGCAGCTCTGCTAATATATTTTACTGTGATGTTTCATTACATATATACGAGATTGTGACCTTATTCATATGCCATTTCATCATGAACAATACATTACAGGATGGCCGATTTATTTTCTGTTTATTCTCATTGTATATGACTCAATTTTGAGTCCCTTGTTTATGTTTGTTAATTTTTGGTTGCTTGTACTTAAGAACTTATCGGAACACGGCTTGTTTACGTGTGATCAAGGCTGCAGGTCAGCCGAAACGCGTTGCGTGGAAGCCAGTAAAACTTTCCTGAGCATTAATTCCCTTGTCGTGTGGATTTGTCCTGAGAGTGAGTGTACTCCCGTGGTGGGATTTACTTGGTTGGACATTATTGGCCGATGGGCTTCGTCGGCGTACGCACCACCTTTCATGGGTCCGTGGTCTGGGAAGAAGCGTGTGAATATATATATATATATATATATATATATATATATGTGTGTAATATAAAAGTATTCCACAGCAGCAAAAATTAATGTAGTCCAGTAATGTTATTTAGAGTAGCTGTACTCATAAACACACATTCATTACTGCAGTAAAAAGTTCCGTGATACAGCATTGTTAATGAGGTTTAGTCCCTCCTAGTATGAGGTTTAGTCGCTCCTAGTATGCTTCTAACAGGGACTTTGTCTCAAGGGATCAACATATCCTTATATTCACAAAGCCCCTCCCGTGTAAATTTATCTTGCTGCACAAATGTAACATTTTGCAATTTGCTTTTGGGTACATATATTTATTAACACAGGTAGACATGAATCGATGCCATTGTATAAAGTATTCTTGCAGAAGCTCAGAGTTGAGGGGCCTCCGGACCTACTCGGTCTTTTGCATTTTGTTAATGATAGCCCCTCCCAACACGCTTCAGTGGCAATAAATGGCATATTTCACTTGGCACATCTACATATTGTAGGAATTAACATATAGTATATAAACGTATTATAGCAATCTGAAACTATACTGTTGCAACAATCAAATATATAACTGTTGGAGGGAAAAAAAACGGACCTTTCTATTTATAAATGTTTCCCCCTTTTCTGCACCTCTTTTACTATCGGTTCTATCTGATCTTTGTTAAATGTCCCAGGGTCTAGAGTGAGTCTGCACCCAGGCACTAATGTCTTTCCTGTGGTGCCATAAAAATTCAATAATTCTTTACCTCAGCGACTAGGTTTAGTTTTTACAAGTGGTAAAAGAATGGTTATTGTGAAGTCAGATTTCCTTGTGTTTACGGTGCTATGCGGTTCACTCGTTTCATGGCTTTTGAATCCAATACAAAAGGGCAGAAACTTTATTTTCAGCAATGTATGAGAGCACGAATAACCCCGGAGATCTTTGCATCCATAGGGTTCCTATTGGACTATCGACACCTGTCCGAAGGATGACCTGACCCTGCCACGGAGGAAGCGGCCTTACCCCGACGATGAGGTAAGTCAGCAAGTGGGACAGTAGGAAAACTGTAGCAAAGGTTTTAAATACTAGGATGTGTTTGTCCCATTCACAAGCTATATCATAGCTGTGTCATTGAGTTCACCGGCTTTGTATCACTGAACCACTGATAGTCCCCATTACCCTGTGGCCATTCAGTCCTAATGACCGGGTCCATAGTTATGTTCCAATCTATAGAGCCCATACATTCTTAAGTCTGAATGGTTGTTTACATTACTTAAACACATCCAATCGTAGAGGTGAGAGGCGGTGTGCTAACTCTGGTCACATACCATCCTGAAGGATAGCAGATGCTCCCCCTTCACCAGTCTTCAAGTTATAAACGAACCCATTTCCTTATGATATGGTCCATTTCCTGTTGCCATTCCAATAATCTGATTCTGCACTTAATGTAAAATGTGAAGTATGTCTATGGATTTTCATGACCTTTAACCCCCGTTTCCATTTTGTACAGCCGTCCCCGGATTCCCTCGAACAGGAAGTCAGCAAAAGTCCATGCAGTGTATCAAGTAGCGAGGTGTCCTTAGCGTCGGAAGGAACACATCTGTCTTTGGACAGCACCACCCCATTACAGAATTATAGTCAGGTAAGGTGTGCTATTTTTGTCAGGAAAATTGTCATTATAATGCAGCAGTGGTGGCATACATTAAACTACAATATAGAGAATTCACATTATAAAACTAAACCCAAACACAGGAAAATATTCTGGTGGCATTACAAAAAGTGTATGTCCTTTTTGAATTCTGTACGAAGATTTAGAAAGCTAGCTCAGTTTGAAATGTGTGTGAAATCCAGTATTACAGTTTAATTATTCATTTAATCGGTGAATACCATATTTCAATTAATTCCATAACCCATTTTACAAAACATTGTATTTTAAATCTAATAGCATGTTACACTATATGCTTCTGCATATAGATAGTATATATGTATAAAAATATGCCTTGGCAGAGAAATTAATGTGGTCCAGTTAGAGTGCTGAACTTCAGTATGGAATTCAGTATTTCAATTCAGGCTGCATTTCAATTAGAAATACCATATTTCAATTTGTAATTCTCATATTTCATTTCGCAATTGTATATTTGAAATCAGAATTAGATTTGATATTGAATGCTTCCCGCAAACTTCAGCAGTTCATTTATGACCATAATACTTAATTTGGGAATTTCATACTTCAGATTGGAATGATGTGTTACAATTTAAAGTCATATTTCATTCCCAAATACAATATCTGCACGGGAATTATTGCTGTTACATATCAACTGTCATTTGCAATCATTCATCATTCCCATCAGTCATTCTGGTTCTCGACCCAAATCATTTGGACACTGACCGCTTCATTCTAGGTGTCGAGGGAATAAGGAGCATTGTTTGTTTCCAATGCCTCTGTTCTGTGCGGTAATTTCACACAGTGGTTTATCCCTTCACAAATCCCTCCAAGTATGAAATGGTGAAATATTCATGGCGGGAGCTCAGTGGAGAGCGAGAGGCAGCAACAAAGGAAACATGCGTTTTTTCACTGCATTTGTATTTGTCTTTACATAGGCAGTTTTTACCTCCTGGTATTTCGGCCACAATTTGAATGAGGGCCCAAGTGTATAGTTGTACTGTAGCCAGGGCCACTAGAATTGTGCGATTGTGTGGCGGTCACGATTTTCACATAATTATAGAATTTCCATATTTGCCACATAATCCATCATCTGCCGCATAATCTGTAGATTATTAACAAAAAACAAATCTTTTTATAGCTCAAACGGCCCAAAAGTTACTAAAAATTCAGCAATTTATTGCTGCGCATTGTAAGGCCCTTTGGAAAGCTAGACTGGCCACCTTTCCATTGCTTATTGCTATATTTGGGTATTAAATTGGTACTAATGTGGTGCAATCAATGCCTAGACAGTTCTACCATGTAAAAAAAAATGACGAAATAATGAAGGTATACTATTACAAAACGTGCTGCATTATTCTGCATAATTTGCCTCTTTTTGCTGCATAATTTACTCAACCCTGCAGCATAATTTCAGTGGCCTTGACTGTAGCGCAACATTTATATAACCCTTACTACCTCTATGGTGGGGTGCTGAAGCGCTTGCCTTGATGGGCAGCATGCTACATACACTGTGTAGGGGGTGTGGTTTGTTGTTGTCTTTCTTTTTGTTCCTATGTGGGAAGTGTCCATTTCTTAGTGGATGAGTACTGTGGTGCCACTATTGTGTTATAGGATGCAGTACTCCGTAGTGTGGTGGATGAAGATGCATGAGAGAGAGATGCGCACTATATGGTTTTCAGTAAACTGGCAACTTTGAATAGCTCTGCCAGTTCCTTTATAATTATTGTAATAGCCCATTTAGCTGGTTGCCATTGTGATTATGGGTTGAGGGGCATCTTTTTTTATTTCAACTATTTGTGGCCTTTTTCATCACTAATGAAAGTGAACCATGTGACTTGGAGCAGTCAGACACTGAAGATGTTGAAGTAAGGGTGCTGCAGTTGACGTGTCGAGACAGCTAGAGTAGTCCAGAATCATGCTGGTATCCCACCGGAACTGAAACCTGGAAGGTTTAGGAGGCAGGCGGTTGGCTACTAAATTGAATTTGAATGTACAGAAGTGCCGACAAGAGAGTTTAAAGACTGCCGCTCAAGTGGCGGAGAGTGCTTGTGCCCCCAGGTTAGGGTGGCCTGCTCCTGTCTAGCTTGCATTTCACTTAGCTGGGTAGTGCCCTAGGCTGTCTTTTCTGAGATATTTTGTTCAAAGTTTATGGTGCTGAGCAGGCATAGATTGGGGGTAGAGATGATGGGAAGATCTGCTGGAATGACTTTACAATATTCCCAATATCGAATGGTCATTTTGAGATGTCAAGAAGAGGTTATAGTTTGTTCCTAGTTGGGAACTGCAGTCACCCAGCGGTACGTGGCAGATCTCTTCAGTTATGTCATGCCTGCTAAGTTGGCGATAGGTGGTTTATTGTTATGGGCTGATACAGTACTGGGTGATGGCCGTGGGCTCTAGCAGATCTGTATTGTAGTGGATATAATAATGTCAAGCAGTATAAAGGAATTAACTACAATTGGCTGTCTTACTGCGCGGAGTGTTATGGTATTGATATTATGCCGCCAGCAGGGTATATATGAATTGACTATATATAAAACCTACGCTAGTTCTAGATCGGCACTTCAAAACTTACCTGCACATAGAAAGTTTGGGTTCTCTCCCAGAGTAGTGGGATGATGTAGTTATCTTGGAAATAGACATGTGTTCAACTCGCTTGTGAAGTGTATGTGCTCCTGAATGCATTGAACCGTGGCTCGTAGTGAGTTCGGCAACGTGTACTGAGAAAGTCGTGCTGCCTATGAATTTCTTATAGTAGAGTGGCATGGAGGTGCAAGCTGGAGTTCAGTAGCCTATTTTGTTTGTATTGCTGGAATTTAACTTTTCACTGTAGTGGTCCTTTTCCCGTGGACAACGCAGAGTGCCTTGAACATTGCTCTACCAGCTTCAGATAGCTAGTGGAATGATTGCAGGACTGGAGTTGTGTTCTCACGGGGGAAGGGGGGAGAATGAGTTTCAGAGCAGCGTTTTGGATTAGTTGTATTTTGCAGGTCGATACTAGGGCACCAAGCTACAAGCTGTTGGTATAGTTAAGCTTGGAGATTACAAGAGTAAGGATAGCTTGCAGCTATTGTTGGTATCCAAGGTATGAGAAGATGTGACACTGGATGTTCATTGTGTAGAAGGCTATCTTGTTGACATGTGGTATCAACGATAGGTCTGAATCCATGGTTATTCGTAGGTTTCTTACTTCTCTTGATGTATTTAGAGTGGTGTTGAGTTCCTTTGGCCTTATGGTGGTAGGCTGATGTTTCTGCCATTATCCGCTGGCCGCGATCTGTCTTTGCAGTGTTGAGTGTAGGTAAGATCTCTTCATCCATGCATCTGTGCTGCAAGGTAGTCATGTTTTGAGTTGTAGAGGTTTTCTGGGCCATGCATTTTTAGACTGAATTGCGAGCTAACTACATAGTTTTAACAGGTGAGGTTGAATGATCTAATCAGGTCTGGTAAGATGGTTAGGTAAAGGTTCATTAATAGAGGTGATATGATGGACCCCTGCGGGACTCCACTGTGTGGGGTTGTAAGTAGCTGATGTAAAAGGTGGGTAGGTATACCACACTTTCAAGTATTCTGAGATGACAGAGTTTTTGTAGTACTGTTTGGAAAGTGTGAAATTCCGCTGAGGGGTCCAGAGGCAATAGAGCAGCCACTTTGTTTTTGTCCACTGTGAGGTTTAGGTCAACCCAAATGGAAATGATGGCTGACTCTGCATCCGCCTGGTCTGAAACCAGATTGTTTGCCTGACATAAAGTTTTCTTCCTCTGTAACTGTAGAAAATTGAGTAAACATGCTTCCCATTTCCATCGCGGCATAGGCTCTTGTTGACACAGCTTTTAGGCGCCCTATATGCTAATTTTATCTTTCTAAAACAGTTTTTAGATTTAACCAATTAAGTTGAAACTTTTTAAATTGCTGTTAACAAATCTTTATATGCATTTTATCTTGTTTCCTTGTATTGTATGCATTTGCACTTTTATGGTCGTAACAACCGAAATAAAGTTTTTTTTAATTGAATTGGGTAAACGCTGCTTTCTCAAACATTTGTCCTAGGAGTGGACATATTGGTCTGTAGTTTGCTTGGTCGGATGGGTAGAAGTTTTTCTTTTGAGGAGTGATCTAATGTAGGAGGTTCTCAGGTTGGGTTAAAATGAACTTGTTTCTAATGATTTATTGAGCAAGCTTTTACATGTTGTGCAAAGCATATCTTTAAAGATGTTTGGAAGTGCTGGGTCTGAAGTTGATCATGAAGGCCTGCTAGCTCTGATAATGTTGAGGATGTTTTTATCAGAGAGCAGCAAAAGTATTTAGTAGTAGAACATTGCTTTTGTCTCTTTCTATGTTGGTTGGATCATGTGTTGGGGTGCTTGTGTATGTGTTCTCAGCCAAAAATTGGACCTTAGCAAGTGAAATATTTTCAAAAGAAATCTTTTTTTCCAGACTTGTTTTTTTGTTGTTGGAAATAACACATTTTTCCCTCTGCAGAATGACAGTTGATTTTTTTATTTTTTTATTGTCTCCACAAAACATTATCACTAGACTTATTGTATTTATTCAACAATATTTCTAATAGATTAATCATATTCTAACAACCATGAATCAACAATTGACAAAACATAGCTAATGTTACCTCCTAGCCAGTAATAGTTGTCCCACAGCCAACAGGCTTAAGTGGGATGGTTTATGTTCTAAGAGAAGTTTTAGACAAACAAACACCATCAAGAAAGAAAAGAGAAGACCAACAAGAATTCAGTCTTTTTGCTAATGCAAAATGCAACATTTTTGAAAAAGGTTTCATATTGGTTTTCCCACAAATCTGTTAATCCTTTGTCTCGTTCTTTAATTCAGTTGTTATGCACACACATGGTTGCCACAGATGTGCATTGCTGTACTTCAACTAACCACTTTCAGTTTGTTGGTTCCAAAATTTATCATAAGTCAATAAGCTCATACTTTAGAAAATGGAAAAGCATAATTAGTCTTGCTAGTTTTAAATAATATATACAATTGATCATAGTAATGCATGTCCAGATACACAGTTGGCTCTTCCCCCTCAATTATATAAGCTTGTTAAATTCCATAAAAGTCCAACTATCAAGGTTATTAATCATAGAAGACCTCAATTTTACACCTTGATAATCAAAAATTATTTTCTATAATCCTAAGGAACTTTTTTTATATGTAATAAAATAACCTGTGGGAGCCTCAACCTTTTCAGATTAACATTAAAATCTGTTTATTTATGGCGCAGAACCCATTGTTTAGATAAACTTATAAAAAGAAGGTCCTTAGAATTGTATACATTATTTTTGAAACTAGTATGATTTTGATGATTCTCTTTTATTTTGAAAAGTATGATGTTTACGAACTACATATGGTTAGTTGAAGTACAATTATGAACATCTGTTGCTAACCATATGTGTGCATAAAAATTGAATTGGAAAAAAAAGACATATGTTGAACAGATTTGTAAAAACTAACATAAAGCCTTTTTCAATAATGTTACTTTTTGGCTTACCAAAAAGATTGAATTCTTGTCTATCTTCTCTTTTCTTTCCGGTTAGTGTCTGCTTGTCTAACAACTCACTAAAATAGATTTTAATGTTAATCACTTATTTATTGTTATTTTAGTTTTAAAAAACCTTCCTTTCGAACATCAAGTATCCCTCTTGAGCCCTGAAGAAGCAGAAAAGTTTTAAAAACGTGTTGGCGTGGGGTAATGATTACTGGATGTGGGACAACACTTCCTTTGTTTTGCCAATTGATGATTCATGGTTGTTGGAATATGATTAATCTATTAGAAATATTGTAGAAGATATTCAAAAAGTCTAGAAATAATGATTTGTGGCGACAGTAACAAATAATCAACTGTAATTCTGCACATTGTAAAAAAGTGCTCTTTCTAAAATATAAAAAAAATTCTGAACAAAAAAAATCTTTTGAAAATATTTGACTAGCTAGGGCTCTAGTTTTGTTTTTGTAATATACAGATCAGTTCCATTTCTAGTCTCTTTGGTTGGATTGATCTAAAAAATCAAATTCTCTTTGTTTGTTTGTGTTATCACCAAGCTAATTTTCTATCTTTGTAGTTTTTGTGAACAATTCCTTTGAGATTTGGTCATAGAAGGCCTACGGTTGTGTTTGTGTTTTGGTACTCTTTATTGCAGAATTCTGTTAGAATCTTGTGGAGTTCCTTAGAAGCGATGTTAGATTTAATTATGTGTGAGGGATAGTGTTGCCTTTTTATGGTTATGATGAGTCTTCTGTAGGAGTAGTATGATTTTGTCTTTTCCATCTCTTGCTTTTCCCCTTGTTATTATGTTGAGTTATGTTTATATTATTTTTATGATGGCTTTAATACATGTGTTTTTTTGTGGTTAACCCTGGATGCTCTTTATTAATATTTAGTTGTCCAGTGCAGTGGAGAGCCATTCCTAGAATGTGTATCTGTTGAGGTTGCATATTTATAGGGTTCTTTCAAGATGGTAGTTCAGCTTTTTGATGTTTGGTTATTTGTATTGTCTGTATGTGCATTTGTTGTTGGTGGTTGTTCCCGACTATGCTGTGTTGTTGCTTAGTGTGTTGAGCCTGAAGCTAATTATGTTGTATTTGCTCCAGTTTAGTGGGGAGTTGTTGGGCCTGTCCCGGGGAGAATGGGGGGCAAATATGACATCCAGAGTGTGTCCAGCAGAGAAAGTTGGCCAGAAACAATTTGTTGGAGATTGAAGACCTCAAAGTTGGTTGTGAAAGCTGTCGTGGTTATATTCATCTTGTAAAACCATTTTTTGAGGTCTTCTAGAATGGATAGGTTGGGGTGGTTCAGATGAATCTTGGTCACTGTATCTGGTAAGACATTGTTAAAATTTCCATTGCTGGGTAGTGGTCTAAATATTAAGAGGTACTAATAATTGAGAGTTGAAGTGAGGTGGGAGGATTCGCAGAAGCCCATGGTGACCTTTTCGATGTGTTCTAAAGGTCATAATAGGATGCATGTTACCCATGCTGCACATCCCTAATTCTTTTGTCTGACAGTGACTGTGGGCCAGTAATAGTGCATGGAGAGATTTTATGGAGGAGAAACTGTTTATCATAAAGTTTTAAAAACCTATAGATTTTTGGATAAAGAGACCAATGCCATCAAAAGAAAGTCTGAACATGCGATCTTAAATGGGACAATAATAAATAATTTGAACATAGATCAACTATAAAAACAAAGTCAATGATAATACGTTGTCAAGACCAGACATTCCTAATTAATGGAAGTCTACTTAAATCAACCTATCAGAACACATTTCACAGCATATTTTAACTGTACCAAATTATCACTCTACCATACAGCCCTCATATTTTTCAAGTTTTTGCAGCCCCACACTTCATTTTTATATGAAAAGCAGAAACATTTTAGGTTCGACCTCTAGCAAAGGATGCTGTAGGTCTTTTACACCTGGACATGACCAGATTGCGATCTTGATACAAAGCTGTGCATCAATTTCCAGGTTGAGGGCAAGGGTTTTCATTCATTTGCCATCAGTTGACAAATAGCATTATTGAAGCTTTGCCGGCATTTTTGTTTTGACATCCAGTTGAAGACCATCGTGCAATATTGCAATCTAGAAATGGCAATAACCTGAATGAATGGTCTTAAATATTCATCCTACAGGGGTGAATACATTTTCGAAGCATTTTAGAGCAAGAACAAAGCAACCTTAGTGATGTTGCTGACCCTCACTAAGGAGACTTGGCAGTTAAAAATGCAAGATGTCTGTGGTGCATCAGTCCCCAAAGAACTATCAAGCTTCAGTTGTCTCACCAAAATTGAATATGCCATCATTCTATGAAAATAAACTCTGTAAAGTTAGGATGGAAAGGGCATGATGGTGGTCGGCTAATGATCTAGGCTCAAATGTTTGCTATGATCACCCAGGCTTTGCCAGATAAATGTGTTTGGTGGTGATATCTTTTTTTTTTTTTTTTTAAAGCCTTTGTGTTCAATTTTTTCGAACAAACCCAGTACAGCAATTATTTGAGCTTGATGTATATAGCACAGTAGATTTAACTTGAACAGGCGTTTTTTCCAGCCATTCATCACTCATTCGTTTCATCAGTATCCCTCCAGGGTACGACACAGTATCCCATGATCGCATGCTTCTCTTTTTACTGGCGTTGCGTATGGTTCCCTCCCTCTGCCAAATCAGTGCTATTTCCCACATGTTCCTTTTGACGATCACTATCTCTTGACTCTATATCGTCATCTGGGTCTAGGAGTTTTTCACATAAATTTTGCCAGACTGTGAGGTCCTTTTATACCCTTTGGTCCCTTCTGCTAAGTTTGATATGCATCTCCTCTGCTAGCGACCACTCCTGTATGCTCCTGTGTCAGTGCTCTATCTCTGGTGCCCTTTGACCCATCCATGTGATGGCGATTCTACCTGTGCCAATTGTAAAAATGTATATGCTATTGTGCGCCTTTCGACCCTTTTGATGTTGCCCAGCAGGCAGCGCTGAGAAGTGTGTTTAGTGACAATATTGATCACATTTGAGGCAGGACACTTCTGCAGACTTTGCTAGTATTTCTTGTGGCTTAGAAGCTTCCTGTTCTGCAGAATATCTCACGAAAGGGAGTATGGCTGGCATTGTCTCCAAACGTCTATTTTCAGAAAAGGGAACAAGAGGAGTGTGGACTGTTCAAGGATTGTTCCATCCCAATGAGATACTACAAAATCAGAATAGACAATCCCAAAGTAACCAAAGGAATTTAGGATGTTTTCAATGGACAACATACATTTTACGGTGTGGGTTTCATAAAAATGTGGATATCCATAGGCAGTACACTGGATAGGTATACAGGTGGGATGCCCTCTTGATAACTGTGTGACTGCAGAAGGCCCCCTCTGTACTATTTCTCCATGCGTCCAATTTTAAATCCTCAGCAGGGTTCCTAAGCAGAGAAGACTACTTCTGGTGCAAGTATGCATATGATGCATATGAGTGTCTGTATGCATGTATGTATGTGAAATCACTCCTAACTCTGTTGGTTATAAACATGGGGTCAGATTGGGCTACACAGAACACTGGGATCAAGGTCCTGAAGAAAGTAGTGCACCTAGTTTGTCACCACAAAAACGGCTTTTTCTTTTAATATCCCCATAGAATCTAACAATAAATGCCACTTTGGACTATCTACAGGGATTTTTAACGACTTGTGTTGGATCCAGATACCACTATGAGATACACTTCCCTCCACCCCAGGTACTCCATAAATATTTGGGAGCCTATGATATTGGACAGATGTAAGAGGCAAACCAGATGAAGCATACCACCTAGGTTGGGGCGTGAGGGTTTGTCTCCAATTTTTTTTTTTTAACACACACCTTCCATTTACGGTATCTATTGAAAATCTCCCAAATTTCTTTGGTTGCGCTCGCATCTGGATTGCCTATTGTGATTTTGTATTGTGTTCAAACAGCCTTGTGCACTCTGGAGTCTGGTGGTTATATGGACAAACCGAATATCTAAGTTGCTAGTAATGGGACAGCAGATCATTCCATGAAATAATTTTTTCTCATTCAGACCTCCTTTGAAGGAACCAGGGGTCAAAGAGAGCATCTGCTGAGATTAATTTTCAAAGGCGTCTGTGAAACGGTGGGGCATTTATTGGTCAGTGACAACCTGACAATTCGAACATTAGAGGAGAGAAGCATATTGAAGCTGGAGTGGAAAAGAAGCAAATGAAGTGCCTGGCTCTTTTGAAAACTGCAGTAGAGAACCTAGGAGCAACAAGAATAGAACACACTTAACACCCCGCACATAGCTTTCACCCTTTTACACTCTTATCATACAGGCACTAACTGCATTAACACTCCGATGGGTATCCACTCGCCCACCCACCTGATACATCTCACATGGCAAAAAGAAAGAACCATACTTCTAAGAAACTGGACCAGACTGTAACAGGAAGAGCTAAGGAGTTGTCCGCCCATTTTGTTATGGGTAAAAAGGTCTGTTCTTCGGTGTCAGGAGTTTGCGGTTAGCAATAAGTCAACTGCTAGCTTGGTGTGAGTGAGTAGTCTTTACCACAAGTCTGGTTGTGGGTACACCGGATGTGCCTTTTAACAGAACTCCACTCTATTGAAATTATTTTTGGTAAAAAGGGAGCACCTGTTTGTGGGCTTGACAGTTGTAAAGTCTACTAGCAGAAAAACATAGCTAAGAGAAAGAATCGGGGCAAGGGGGCACAGGTTTACAAAAACATGAATTTTGTGCCAGCCACGCTTGAAGCTGAGGGTTTGAATAATCAACTGAAAGTTATAGAAGTTCACCCAGTCAGTGTCATTTCTTGTAACCAGCTTCTAAGCGTGAAGGCCGTCATTAAAGGCAGAATGACCTGTGTGATCACCCAGGTCAGTTTGGAATTGCCAAGAATACTACTAGCTTAGTGTGTCCACAGAAAACCTTCAGCAGTGAGATCAACTGAAAAAACAGCTGAAGCACAGGTTCCCTTTATCCTTGACAAGCAGAATAAGATGATCGTGCATGAAAAAAATATGCATGGATCTCCTTCATACTGTACAGAGTTGTATACCGAAATTATCTGTGTCCCACTGAAAAGAGAAAATTGTATTGGAAGATTTAAGAGCTCTACTTAAAGCAAGTTATTGGCCCAGATGGTCAGTCAAAATCGTGATTAAATTGACATGACCGTCGTGGCAGGATGGCTTTAGTTTTGCATAGACTGTACTCCACTTATGGTGGTATCATAGCTGTAGCCAACGTGGTTAAAGTTAACATTCTTATGGCAATAATTCTGTTAGAGAAGGCTTTATACAGGGTGTGCAGGCAGCGTCCCTGGTCCCAGCTCGCATGCTAAGACAGAGGAGCAGGGCCCTGTTGCAGGACAGGACAACGAGTAAATGACTTGTTGGCTTGGAAACGAGAAATGGATACTCCGGCTTACCTACCATATTATCTCCGTTCATGAAATCTTTTGCTGCTGAGGTCACTGAATGGGACTAGTTAACCCATGTTGTGCAACAATGCAACAAAGTTGCATTTGCTAATATTGCGTTTTGTTTCCCACCCAGTTAAAGAATTTGTTCTATTTCTGGTTATTGTTTAAATAAATTAAAGCCTCTAGCAATCCTGCTGTAGTGTGGACAAAGGTTTTTTAAAATCTTTTTCTAGACTAGATATGTCGAGGGAGGAGTGTGTAATCAACAGAGAATACCTCGAATTTTAAATTGAAATTTCAAATTTAAAGCCCAGTGGACTATGCATATGATAAGTAGGTGGCGTCGATCGGCTCAGTGTCAAAGCAGCCCTTGTCAGAAGTGACGTCGCGATGTCTTCATAAGCACCACCCAGGCACACTATATCATTTCCTTTCTTTCTGCACCAATAGTGCGGATCCGAAGAGCTATCTCAACCAGTTTTGTGGGCAACTTTTTCTCGACCCTCGTTTTTTAAGTCTCGCAGATCTGCGTTGCAGCGCGCATGCGCTGCTCGCTCTGCGAGGCTTCTTGTAATAGATTACATTTTAGAAGTGGAGTGTATGCTCCGCCCCTTGTTTTCATTGGCTTTAGTCATCCTTGCTAAACGCTAGCCTCCGATTGTAAGTGAGGCTTTTTAGTCCCTCCTTGTAACCGCCCTGTCTCCTTTTGGCCCTGCCCACCCGGACTGGATCGTTTACTTGCGGCGTTAGTCTCCTTCATAAGTCGGTAGCGCACTATGTTTTTTCAATCAGTGGGCTTTCGTTGCCATCCACTCTCGTTGCCTCGTTTTCTCTCTCTCCCTGCTGTTCTGTTTCTGCGCACCCGCCTTCTTCTCCCCAAGTGCCTACTTTTCACGGACTGCCTCTCGCGCCTTTTCCCTGTTTCAAGATCCAGTCCTGGATCCGGAACGCCATCGCCCCGGGTACCACCACCTAAACCAGCTTTGTTCCCATCCGAGGCTGCCGTGGTGGCGTTTGATGACTGGCCAATCGTCATATCAGACGTCGTCCCAGTGGGCCACTCAACGCCGTGCCCACCCCGCCCTTATCAACCTCTGGACTTTCCTCCACTAGAGTCACCACAGGACCCCCCTACAGGGAAGATGAGGAGGAGGTGAATCCTCCTGCTGATGACAACTGATATGAGGAGCTGGGTGTTGCCAGTGGCCTTGACACCTCCCCAGGGGGAGAACTGCGCGCCGCCCTGTGAGAGCAGCACTCCAACATGGAATATTCTACATAATTTCCGAAAATGCTTGTTTTTATCACCCATTTCTCCTCTATCAGATGACATTCAGATTGATAGCAGATGACTCGACTGACATCGGCGTGGTTTTACCGGGTCAGATTTGCCATCTCGTTTTAACCGTTTTACTGCCGGCGAGCCGCTGCGACTGCTAATGCTGGGACCATCAAAGCGCCGGCGGAGGAGGGGCGGGCCGGGGGCAGTCGTAGCCTGTGTGCCCTCCTTGGTAGAAAGCGTGAGGGGTGGGCGGCCCATGGACAGTTGAAGGTCCCTGCCCCCTAGTGGTGGAAACGGGTAGTGCACTGGTGTAACCAGGCTCCCCACGCCACAGGGTCGTGGAATGGAGCATGGTGTGCGGCTTCGCTTTAATTTATAGTCTGCAGAGTAACCCGGAAGGAGGCGTGGGGCTCTGGGGCTCGCGATGCTGACTTAAGAACATGCCTTCTCTGCTCCTTCCTGCCATGGTCACACCGCTGTCTTCACCGCTCTGCCACAGTTGGCATATAATGCCGCATTCCTCGCACTTGGTGGCCGCCAGATAATTGACCTCGTGATTATGGTGCCCCACGTGCCATTAGTCTGTGACCATCCCTCCCCCTGACACTAGCTGGTGCGCTCTGCGTCCCCTTATTAATTGCTCGAGGGCGGTGGCCGCCTCTTCACCAGGCGCCGTTATCAGCCCCGAGCCATTAACGCGACAGCTGGCACACACAGGGGCTCCCGGCATTAAAAGCTGGCATCTGCGCTTAAAGTCGACAACTGGGGTGAGCAGCGGCGAGCAACTGGTAGAGGGCAAACATCTGGGCCAGCTGCAGCGGCGCATCGGCTCGGGTCCGGGCCTGGACCACCGTGAGGCTGCCTGGGTGGGGTGCACACAGTGGAGTTCGATGGCAGTCCTTGAGAATGAATCCAGTCAGGCATTCGGGATTGCCATTCTCTCAATTCATGATGCACTCCTTGACCCAGTGTGCTTGCTTCATGGGCAGGCAGAATAAAGAACAGCAGGCCCTGATGTTTGGGACATGGTAAACAGAGGACAGCTGGGACACTCTACCCTAGGCTTTGCGTTTTTTGGGGGATCTGCTCTTCTGTTACATGACCGATGTAAATCTGCATTTATATAGCGCCTACTACCCCCGACGAGGTGTTACATAATAAACAAGCATTTGTAATGCAATAGGTCTCGCATTTACGCGAGTTTAAGCTATTTGCTTTGTAAATGACCATGCCTTTTATTTAAGTTTCAAAAACAAAAACATAAATAAAAAGCATTGCCATTTACAATGCCAATAGCAAAAACTTGCGTAAATGCGGGACCTGTTGCATTGCAAATGCTTGTTGAGCTTGCTCCCAGTGTGCTATGGACATGTCCCCTGCAATACCCTTTGGTTTCAAGCATTGTGGGGATTGTCACCATCAGATGTCGGTGTTTGATCAACACCTGGTCTGTCTTTGGTGTTTGAATTTGGGCACGACTCCAAGTCCATGCACCCGAAAGCTATCCGCAAGCGGACACTGAAGCTCCTGGTAGCGCGGTAGCAGAAGGCTCAGTGCCATTCCTGATCTTGTTTCCTTGGATGCTCTTGAGGGACGGTGCAGTAGTCGTTCCTGTGGACGGTCATCTTCGAGATCCAAGACTACCTCTTCTGGATTGGGTAAGTCCAAGAAGTAGCCATTGAAGTCTTCTTTGGCTACACCCGTCTGACCTTGTGCTTCTAGGCCCCGCCCCCACACACCATCTGCGGAGCCGGCATCCAGACCTGCCCAGAGTTTCCCTGCACCCGGTCTACACTTGCCCAGTTATGGGAGCTTAACGATGCCATGTATACCATCTTTAGAGCCCCTACTCCCTCTGGCGTGCCTTCATGCACCATGGAGCCGAGAGGTGCCTCAGCTAGGTTACAGCTGGCGGGTATGCCCTTGACACCAGCTGGACCCTCAAGATCCAGTCCTGGATCCGGAACGGCATCGCCCCGGGTACCACCACCTAAACCAGCTTTGTTCCCGTCCGAGGCTGCCGTCGTTGCGTTTGATGACTGGCCAATCGTCATATCAGACGTCGTTCCAGTGGGCCACTCAACACCGTGCCCACCCCGCCCTTATCAACCTCTGGACTTTCCTCCACTAGAGTCACCACAAGACCCCCCTACAGGGAAGATGAGGCGGAGGTGAATCCTCCTGCTGATGACAACTGATATGAGGAGCTGGGTGTTGCCAGTGGGCTTGACACCTCCCCAGACACTGGCATGTTGTCTACTCCAAGCTAGGCTTCAGAATAAGATGCATTATTTGCCACAGTGATAATTCACCTCCCTACTGAAGGCTGATGGGACACTTGAGCACGTTTGTGAGAGCAGGGTCACCGCCTGATCTTTGGGTCTTTCCATTTTTACCCGGCCGCAGCAGCAGTCCCTTCGTCCCTACCGCAAGTGGGGCAGTTTGGGGCATCCACAGTACCAGCACTACCCGGTACAACAGCTGACTCAGTCCTTTTAGGGAAGGGGCCACGGAGCCCAAGGAGGACACGGTAACCATGTCCAGCGAGCTGCCCACTCCCCCGCCCTTCTGACTGCCGCAGCATCCATACCTCTTTAGTGTGTCCTCCAACAAGCACACGCTTCCTGTAGGGGGGGCAGTATAAGGCCTCACCTGTCCCAGGAATCAAGTATCACATGGGACCGGTGGGTGCTCCAGATCGTGCAGAAGGGGTACGCCCTACCGTTTGTGGACCCCCCCCCCCCCAACCCTTACCACCAACCCAAGACCGGCTGACTGAGGGATATCTCGCTTTACTCCACCAGGAAATACAGGCCCTCTTGGCCTCAAGGCCATTAAGAGTGTGCCCGTGCCAGAGAGAGGGCTGTTTGTTATTCCAGCTACTTCCTGATGCAGAAGAAAGATGGAGGCCTCTGCCCTTAGGCGTGCGCCTTCTCAATCACTTCCTCTGGAAAGGAAAAGTTCAAAATGCTCATGTTGGCTCAGGTTCTTTCTGCCTTCGATCCCGGGACTAGCTAGTGGCCTTGTACTTGCAGGACTCCTATTTTCAAATCCTTGTCCTGCCTGCCCACAAACATTACCTGCGGTTGGCCACAGGCACTTTCATTTTGCTGTACTCCACTTTGGCTTCACCAGCGCCCTTTCGGTGTTCACCACGGAGATGGCGGTGGTTGCACAACATCTGCGGAGGTCAAGGGTTCCATTTTTCTCCTACCTTGACGACTGGCTGTTAAAGGCAGGCTCGTCTGTGGCAGTCGTCTCCCACCTCCAGACTATGGCGGATCTCCTGCATTCGCTGGGGTTTTCCATCAACATGCTGAAGTTGCACCGGATTCCTTCACAGACGCTCCCTTTCATTTGTACACAATACGGTTTTGAGCTGAATCTCCAAAACTGCAAGTTTGGGATATTCAGGCTATGATGATGTTTCAGCCTCTAGCCTGGATTTCGGTGAGACTGACTGAGGCTGCTGGCCCTCCTGCATCCTGTTGATAAAACATTGCCGCTGGCATTTGCGGCCCCTGCGGTAGGACCTGAAATCCCAGTGATTCAGCATCAGGGAAATCTTTGACTTGGTCCAGATATTGGCGGGCACTGCAAAGGATCTGCAGTAGAGGCTGACGAACCGCTATTGTTAGCGGCAGACCCCTCTCCCTTCCCCGTTCGTATCTCAGTGGTGACAGATGCGTCACTTCTAAGCTGGGCAGCCATCTGGAAGAGGTGGAGATCAGAGGGCTCTGACCTTGGGTGGAGTCCCAGCTCAACTCCACATCAGTTTGTTGGAGCTGAGAGCCATCTGCCTGGCACTAAAAGCCTTCCACCTGTCCATCAAATGGAAGCTGGTTCAGGTGTTCATGGACAACACCACCACCATGTGGTATTGCAACAAACAGGGCTGGTTGGGGGGGTGGTGGACCCTGTGCCACAAGGCTCTGCGCCTCTGGAACTGGCTGGAGCACCAGGACATTTTCCTAGTTGTTTAACACCTAGCAGGCTCTTTGAACCTCAGGGCAGTCAAGTTCAGTTGGAGGTGCCTTGCAGACCATAAATGGCGTCTGCACCTACACACACTCTTTTCTTAGAGTGGGGAGCCTTTGCTTGACCTCTTCGCCACCACCGAGAATGTTCAATGTCATTGCTTCTGCACATTGGAGTTTCCAAAGTGGCTCTCGCTCAAAGCCGTGTTTCATTTTGAGTGGAGGTGTGACTCCTGCACACGTTCCACCGATTCCACTACTGCCCCAAGCGCTCATGACTATCCGGACCAGCCAAGCCTATCATCCCAGTAGCCCTGTAGTGGGCTTGTAGGGTGTGGTATCCAGATCTCCTGAGCTTGAGCACTGCTCCTCTGATCAGGCTGCCCTTCAGGAAGACCTCCTGTTGTAGCAATAGGGCACGGTGCTGAGCCCAAAACTGTGCACTCTAAAATTTCATGTGAGGAGATTGAGCAGTGACAAAGGTGTTTAACCTTTCTCCTGAGGTCTGTGATGGTGTTCTGACAGCCAAGCATCCTACTGAACCCATCTTCGCCTGCATTGGAATACGTTTGTGGCCAGGTACTCTACACTACAGGAGAATCCCCTTTCTATACCTCTGTCAGAGGTTTCGTAATTTCTTTACCTTGCGGTACCATCAAAGGTTATTTGTCTGCTATTTCGGCTTTCCTGTGGCTGCCAGATCAACCTTTCATTTTTAAGTCACAAGTTGTGACTGGGTCCCTTAAAGCACATCTCTTTCCTCCTGCCCCATTTGCCATGCCCAATGGAACTTGAACCTTGTTCTTACTTTCCTGGTGTGCACTCCATTAGAGTCGCTCCATTCTTTCCCCTTACGCTTCCTTACGATCAAGACTGCCTTTCTGGGTGGCCATTACATCGGCCAGGAGGGTCAGCGAGATTGAAGCACTTCCAGCGAACCCTCCATACACCATGTTTTTTCCAGACAGGCTGGTCTTCAGAACATGTGCCTCTTTCCTCACAAAAGGGGTCACCCCCTTCCTTCCAGGTTGGCCAGAGCTTCTCTGCCTGCTTTCTGCTTCCCGCCTCATCTGTCTAAGGAAGAGGAGAGACTCCATTGGCTCGATCCAAAACAAGCCCTCTCCTTTTAAATTAATCTTACCAAACCACACCACCTGGACTGTCCGCTTTTTATTTAGTTTGCTGGGGCTAAGCAGGGTAAGGCTGTACAGAAGCGCACCATCTCCCACTGGATAGTGCTGTGTATTAAAATCTGCTACACTCTGGCGAAGAAACAACTGCCTGAAGGGCTGTGTGCCCATTCCACCAGGGGAAAAGCAGTTTGCGCACGGTGTCCCTGTCCTGGACATTTGTCGGGCAGCCACGTGGGCATCTCTGCAAATGTTCACCAAACATTGCTGCCTTGACAGGTACAGCGTGGTGAGCATTCGTTCCTCTGGGACTTTTTGGTTTAGCCAGTTTGCAGTCCTACCTCCGGGGAGGTATTTCTAGGGTATCTATTCTACGGTGAGGAATCTGCGGTTAGAAGTCTCTTTTAGATGGACAAGTTACCTCCGGTAACGCTGGTAAAGACTGTCTAACCTCAGAAGCCTCACCGACCCTTCCATCTTCCCCACTATGCAAACTGGGCTGTTCCGCCCCAAAGATCCGCTAGATTCTGCTCACTGGTTAACACTGGTTTTAACATGGCATCGCGTTTTTGGTGCGGAAACGATCACGAAAGAAACTGATGTCAGCACGCTCGGGTGGTGCTTATGAAGGCACTGTGCTGTCACTTCCGACGTGGATGGCGTTGATGCAGAGTTCATCGACGTTACCTACTGGCGAGAAGAGTTAATGCTCAAGATTTTACGGGTCCAGTCTGATAATGAGGAATCTGCAGTTATTCTTTACCAGATAAAGCGTTACCGAAGGTAAGTAACTTGTTCGTTCCTGCCATGAACGAATTGCCATAATACAGTTATTTCCAGGGACATTTAGATGTATTGGATGTAAATCCTGAAAACAAATACAAACCTTTGGTCATCTGAGCACTTGAGAAAAATTAACATCTTTTGCAAAGCTGCAAAAAAAGAATGGAATCCCCTTTTCATGTTTTTTTAATTTATTTTTGGTCGCTGCAATTATGAGGCCTAATGTATAAGTGTTGGACTGTGTACATTTCAATACTGAAATCCTTATGGCAATACAAATATCCCAAAAACAATTGCTCTACAATTAACAATTTTATGAAAGACTTAAGACTCATTTGCCGGTAGATCTTGCAACTAATTCAAATTGATGCTCTCTAAAACATAAGGTCCAGCCGATATTCAAAAATCAAAACGCAAAATACAACATCCTGAACTATTAAACTATTTTTCACCTGCATTTCAAGTCCTACCACTTTTGTGATTGGTAATTCAGGGAAAAATCATAAATGCAGTGAAGAAAATGCAGGTAATTTATTTATATTTACAAATTGTAAAAATATTTACAAGTTGCCACTCTTTCGAGGGTTATTGCGGATGTATATCTCAGGAACTAAATAGAATCTGGAATCAACCCCTAGAGAGGAGAATTAGAGCAGCAATGCTAGGGAAAACGGCCTTGACAACGTGGGCTGAGCCACACGTGCCGTTTCCACGCAAGCGGAACAACGCTTGCCTTAACCACGCATATGCCTTAATCACGCGTTTTTGTGGTTAAGGCAGTCGGCGTTCTAGATGTGCAGATGGGCTGGGAGAGGAAAGGGAAGGATTGGGAGAGGAAGCTCCGGGACGCGGCCTGGTAAGGGGGGCTGAGGCAGAGTTTGGGTGGTTAGATTCTTAGGGGTGGGGTCGGTTTTAAGGCTCAGGGCGGGGGTTGGGGTAGTTTTTTGGCAGGGGGCAGAAAGTTAGGGCAGTTTGAAGGGCTGGTGCCAGGTTTTAGGGCTCCCGGCAGGTAGGGGCAGTTTTCAGGGGTGGGGGGTCAGTTTTAGGGCTCAGGGCGGGGGGGTGCTGGCGTCAAGGTAGTTTTTTGGGCAGGGTCAGAGTGTTAGGGCTCAGGGTGAGGAGACAGTAGTTTTAAGGGGTGGGACGGATTGCAGGGCTGTGGTATCGGGTGTTAGGGTGCAGAGTGGGGGTGCTGATGTGTGCACTTTACCATGTATGTTCCTCTAGTAATCATGCCTTTACAACAAGAGTCGTGGTAAAGGCATGTGTGGTAAAGGCGCAGTTGTGGTTCAGACCGCGTTGTTTAGGCTAGCGTGGTTTAGGCATGCGTGGTTGTGTCATACAACCCAATGCTAGGAATAGCGGAGCATGATCCAGCGCTGCACCAAAGATCGATCTTTTTTGTCATTGGTAAGTTGATTTTTCTGGTAGGAACTTAATGTAGTCAGTGTTTAACCATTAATACAAGAATATACTGCAGAAGTTGGAGCTCACATAGATTCAGTAGTGTGTGGACCTCGGTCAACCTAGTATGTAAATATGATTTTTGACCTGGATAATTTCCTACATCTAAAACCAATCATATTTATGTATGGTGCCCACCGATATGTTCTGCTGTCTGTTCTTTATTGTGAACGTGCTATTTCTATAAAATGAAAATGGCTGTTACATGTAGACTATTATAGATGAAAGGGTACTAATAGCCATGTTCCAGCTATGTTTTTATTCCAGTCAAGATGACCAGGATTAAACTATTACATTGGATTATCGGGGACTGTTTTACATTCACTCCTTTCCTCTGTCACAGTGAGAATTCTTCTCCTTAACAGAAAAAAACCCCGTGCTCCTTGTGGTTGTAGTCGACTTGAGCTCTCATGAGTTTTAGTGTAGGAACGTCCATCGATCAAGCATTCCACGATTTTGTGGATGGTGGCCTTGCAATTCCCAGTTAAAAACTATCCCTAGTAGTGGTCAACTAAAAGTATTAACTGTATTCTTAAATTGTGTGGTTACAAAGCTCAAACAGCCAGCCATATAATAACACCAGGAAAGCAACACAGGATATTAATGTTCAAGAACCAAATAGATCATAGAATAAACAGTAGCTGAGAACTGTAAGGAAAGGGCTTGCACCCCTTTCTACTCTCTTCCTCCACCTACGCTTAGAGATAGCCAGCAGTAGTCCACTGCGGGTCATTATAATTCCATACATGCAAAAAACGTAGTTCGTTTAGAGGAAAAGTGACACTTCGGGATCGTGGTAAAGCTATGGTATCTCTACACGGCGGGAGCAGGCGAGCGGTCTACAGGAGGAGTCCCCACCTTGAAGTAAGTGTGACTACAGGGGGACTCTCCTTACCTCCCGCTATTTTTAGCATTGGTTAGGGGTAAACTTGTATACCAGCAGAGTACAGTCGAGGGGTTATTTTGGAGCCAGAACGAGTGGTTCTGACACCCTCCTATCTCGAAATTTGAGGTGAGAGATACGTTAAATATATATATATTCTGGGACCGGCAGAGTCCCGAGGAAGGCCGGCATGACCCCGAACAAGGGCGCATATACCCGGCCGAAACATGTCGACGATTTGACAGTAAGGAGCACATTACATCTCCCAATCACCACCATCCTTCACGTTTTTAATCCTGTCCGAAGGGTCCAGGAATAAAGTATAGGGATAGTGACACCTCCGAACTAGTTTTAACCCACACTGCACTTTCACTTCCGGTGATCCCAGTAACTTTAGACTTTGTTTTTTCTTTTATGTTGTGTTTGTCTTCCCCCACCCTATTGCTCCACCCCAGGCGTTGGCTGCGCAGGGGTGTTTGGTAGCAGCCCTATGATGAAGCATGTCACACAACTGTGTGAGTGAGGGCAGTATTAAGACCCACAGCACGTGCCACCACAAAGAATAGACACTATTTTTATCACTCCCTACTCCTTCAGGTGTATGCAAGTGTTGTCATTTGGTCCGGAGTAGGCGAGTCAGTTACCCTCACCCCTCCCTTTTGTGTGAATGAAAGCTGTGCAAAGGTCAGAAATGGAGTTGTGGGGGAGTGGAGAGCCCTTCGGAGGCCTCCCCAGCAGAGCTGCGGCCTCTCTGGGTCCGCGTGTGGGAGGCGCGACCCCGTAGCCCGGCGTGGGAGGCGAAGCGGAGGTATTGATGCTGTGGGGGCCGAAGAAGGCAACCTCAGACGCCAGCCCAGGCCTCCAGCGGCCCACTGTAATCAAAGAGGTAGCAAATTCGGCCCGGTAAAGGGCATAGAAGACAAACTGAGGCGCCCGCCCACGCCACAAGTCGGGAGAAGAGCGACACTGCCAAAAGAGGCCCCAATAGTGAGACCACCTGGAGGGCACCCGAGACCATAACACAAGGTGGCAGCGGCTTGGGTCGGCGCGTGAGAGGCGCGACCCCGTAGCCCATCATAGGAGGTGAGGCGGCAACATTGGTGCTTCGAGGGCCATAGAGGGCAGCCCCCAACACCAGCCGACGCCTCAAGAAGCTCACGGAAATCAGAAAGGCAGTAAGGTCGGCCTGGTGAAGGGCGTGGAGGACGAACCGAGGCTCCCACCCACGCCGCAAGCTTGGAAAGAGGGACACTGCTGAAAGCGGCCCCTGTACTGAGACCACCCGGAGGGCACCAGAATACTCAGCTCACCGTTGACTTAAGCAGTGAGACGGCCTGCCGCCTACCAGATCAGGGTGGCAGGGGTGGACGAGCTGTCTCCTGTGACGCAAACACCATTGGTGCCTGACTCGTGTGCAGGCGAGAGGGGCTGCACCCAGACGGCACAGGCCGCGCCAGACCTCGTCCCCCTTCCCATTAGGAGGTGGAGGGGCGACACAGAAGTCCTCTCAGGGATCCCGGCGAAATCAAGAGGGCTCTAGGTCGCTCATACCCCCAGATGCCCAATGAGCGAAGGGAAACAGCAGGCTCGGCCCTGGAAGAGCCGCAGGGAACAGGCCTAGATGCTGGCCCACGCCGCAGACCTAAGGAAAGTGACTCCACCAACAGAGGCCCTAGAGGAGGGATCGGCCGAGGGGAACTCGGGAACGTAATACAGCTTTGGCTACAACAGCGAGGTGGCCTGCCGCCTACTGGATCAGTGTGGTAGGGTGACCGGGCCGTCTCCAGCGATACACAGACAAGTGTGCCCTGATCGTGCGCAGGCGAGAGGGGCTGTGCACAGACCACACGAAGTGGGCTAGGCCCGCACACCTGCTGCTTGCAAATAGAGATCAGGAGCAGAGAATCTCTCAGACACCTGCTAAACCAAGAAGACTCTGGGCCGGCGCGTGGGAGATGCGACCCCGTAGCCCAACGAACAAGGCGTGCTCTAACACTATTTGAAACCGACTGTACAGTATTTGCCCTTCGGGCCCACGACAGAAAACATAGAACAGATTAAAAGCCTACCAGAAGATCCAACCCCTTCAACTGAACTATGGCGTGGGATAAAGAACCAAAAACCCAAAAGCAGGGCAAAATGGACAAGTATACAAAAGTGCTCCCCCCGCCAACAGAAACAGAAGGAGAATCCTCGAGACCACCAGATAATACAGCCATCCTGCAAGCGATCCACGCCTCTAGAGACGCCATTGAGGGTAAAATGGCAGAAATAAGGTCAGAAGTGTCCCTCCTGTGTCAAGACATGCGGAATATCGCTGAAAAGGTGACCCAAACTGAAACTTGCATCTCAGAAGTAGAAGACACGACACACAAGCTGCACTCAGACGTCAAAGACCTGAAGGCAACCATGAGAGAAGTTGAATGGAAGGTGGATGATGCGCAAAACAGAGCATGCAGAAACAACCTGCGCTTCATTGGGTTCCCAGAGGGAACAGAGGGCTCTGACCCGGTGACATCCTTGATGTGGCTGCGTGACTCCCTTTCAGCAGCAAAGTTTTCGCCCTGCTTTATCATCGAACGGGCCCATAGGATGCGCAATGCAAGACCGCCACCTGGTGCCCCCGTGACCACTAATAGCAAGGTTCTTAAATTTCCAAGATCGAGACACGATTCTCAGAGAGTAACGGCGCACAGGGGAACTTGAGCTTGCCAATGCCAAGATAATGATCTTCCCCGAGAAGTGCAGAAGATGTGGCGAACATTCGATTTGGTGAAAGTCAAACTGAGAGCCATGCAGATCCAATAAATGCTCATCTTCCCTGCCAAACTAAAAGTTATCTTCCAAGGCACCTCACAATTCTTTCAAACCCCAAAAGAAGCATGGGCCTGTATAGAGGAATGCCCCCTGCCATGACGGGAAACATGGACCAGCGGGTCGCAACCCAGAGGCGCAATAATACGATTGCAACCCAAACCACAGAGGTTAAAAAAGAGGCGTCTGCCCCGGGGAGGGTACAAAATGCGGACGGGGACCCCTCAGAGGGGAAACCCATACAGGCCGGAGACACAGATGCGCTCGGAATCAGATGAAGACTCGACTCAAGCCCAAACTAGCAAAAAACACTCCAGCCAGCGGGAAAGCACCCATACAGAACCCTCAGACAAGGAGTATCTTGCGGACACAGACAGTGACCATCCACTCCTCCAGAATATTAACCGTATGGAAGATCAAGGCATTGAGACAAGAAATACAGAGAACACACACCAGCAGCAGGATAAGAGCAGCGAGGAAGGTTGAAATACGGGCCACTCCGATGGCAGACAAACTGCAGCACTGCTACAGAGCCCCCCCCCCCCCCCCAGACATTACTGTGCTCAGCGTTTGAGTGGAATTCTTCACTTGAAGTACATATCCTTTAATATATTGACTAGAACTTAGTGGCTTTAGGGAAGGGGTGGGACTACAGACCTCTCAAGCTTAACTTACGTCATGTTGACAGTTCAGGGGATAGGCGTAAGAAGTGGGAGAGAGTGGGGGGGATAGGGGATAGGGTAAGGGACCAAAAGTTTTATAGTTTGGTTGTTAAATACGTTCCCTATACAGCCAGAAACAGGAGGGCCGAAGTCTACAGACAGGAATAGAGGGCAAGAGACCAGCAGGCAGACTCACCCGCGCACACAACAACAAATATGAGACATATACACAACGAGTGACGAAGCATACCCAGCTCTGATATGGAACGTCAATGGGCTAGGTAGCAAGATAAAGAGGGGATTGGTCACAAGATACATTAAGAGACTTAAGCCTGATACTGTTTTTTTTACAGGAAACCCACCTGCGGGGTACACACTGTGCTTTTATCGGGAGGGGGACATCCACAACTCTTGCCCACGTGGGATACTCCCCTGGGGCGCGAGGAGTGGCCATACTAATTAGGAACCCCCCTTCCATACAAACAAAATCTGGACAGATCTCAATGGGAACTTTGTTGCTGTCCAGGGGACCTGGGGGCGACGTGAGCTTACACGAATCAGTGTTTACGCCCTGCCATGACTGCAATCCCAAACCCTAGATGCAATCCCTAAGATACTACTAGAATCAGGCCCATCCACACACATCATTGGAGGTGACTTTATTGATGTAACCGACCCAAGCCGTGACCACGCATACATCGCCGCAGGAACTCGCGTTCCCACCCCACTGGCGGACTTCGTGAAGTCGCTGGGATTGACTCGCCTTTGACGGCAACAACATCCACTAGACCACACTTATTCTTACTTTTCTGGGGCACCTAGGGTCTTCTCCAGACTTAATTACTTTTTGGCCCCAGCGGGAGAAATACGAACAGTGGATAAGGTGGAATACCTGGCAAGGGGCATTTCAGACCACTCACCGCTGTGGTTGACAGTAGGAGGCAGGAGTAACAGACGACGATCAGACTGGAGACTGAATGCCTGGGAGCTCCGCGACAAATCAGTAACAGAAGTGATGAGAACGGAGACCGAGCTATACTTTCAAGAGAACAAGGGCTCGGTGGCCTCGAATACCTCCCTCTGGGAGGCATACAAGTCAGTGATTCGAGGCAGGGTGCAAAACGTCATAGCGCGTAAGCGTAGGGAAGAAACTCGCCAAATAGAAACCCTAGAAGATAAACTTCTGGAACTTGAGAGAAACATTACCCCAGATACTGAAGCCGCCCTATTATGACAATTAGCAGTCACACGCAGGGAACTTCGTTCCCTAACAGAATGGGAGGTGCAGACCCAAATTCAGGCGACATATCACAGAATTTATGAGATGGGAGATAGAGCAGGGAGACTTCTGGCTTAGCTGGGCAGGAGGGAAAGAGACGAGCTTGGTGGCCCAGATCCAGGAACTGGAAGAACGACACACAACCGCACATACCATAGCGGGAGCCTTTGCACGATTCTATATGGAGCTAGGCCACTAGCAGACGAAATACAGATAACAATATCTTAGTAGTATAGATTCCCTCACCCTGCAGCGAGAGGATAGGGAAGCCTTAGAGACAGAAATCGCCCTAAATGAAGTACAAGACGCGGGGGGGGCGTGGCTAACCGCCAAACATGGCGGACGCGTCTTAACCGAGCTCTGGACCGGGCCCTGCATCCTGTCCACATCCTCGCTGTCTCAGAGCCATCGGACCTTTGATACTGCCCGATGATCCCCCCCCCCCCCGAGGGACCTGCACAACGTTCTTTCACGGCCGTGAGTCGACCCTGAGAGCTACAATGGGGCCGGTGATCTCAACGCGGCGGCCTGCACGCGCTGGGTGCGCGAGCCGCGTGGTGTCTCCGAAACAACTAGCACTGAGTCGGGTGCGTGGTTTAAAGGAGACGACCTGTAACGAGCCTGGCATATCTGCGGAGGTGTGCTCAACTCTCTGACAAGAGCTGCGGTTGCAGGAGGTGCAGTCCGGGACTTCGAGGAAGACCCCATCGATTACTGCCGGGTATCTGCGTGGAGGTCCCCAGGTCTGACAGCCTTCACGGACTGCATGATCGTACCTGGATCTTTTATGGTTGAAGGACCTGCTACACGGCAACTCTCTTCCCCCCCCCCCCCCCTCCCTGCGTTGGGAGGCAAAAAGATGGTGTCTGGCTTGCTGCGTGAACCGCTGGTGCGGGCGGGCGGCTGAATGAAGCAGACGCGCAGTCACTCCTGGATCTGGGAGCCTGGCCAGGAATAGTGATTTGGCGCACGGAACGCCCGACCTGATCGGCGAGACCGGAACGGGGATTCTTAGTGCAGAGCCAACGTGACGTGCACCTGAAACCGGGGACAGCTTTGTGGAAGAATCGATCAGACGAGTAAAACGCCTGAACTGCCGCAGGTAGCTGGAAACGAGCCTGTGCAAATAACGACGCAGAGCTGTGAAACCCCTGAACAACAACGAGGGGCCTGTCGGGGGTGCTACAGCAACAAACTGTAAGTACTCTGTCTAACTGGGCTTCTCCACTACCAGCCTCTCAGCTCGAAACAAATAGAGACATACCACCAGAAACACAACCAGATACTTTTGAACTTACCGCATTAATTAGTATACACCGAGGCAGTGAACAGTGTATGGCCTCGTGAATAAGCATGATTAAGGCCCCCCACAATCTGTTGTGCCGGACCACCATTTGGCCCTGTAACGCACCAGCAGCAACTTAGTGGTCGGCGCACAGTCAAGCGCCGCTATCCAGGAAGAACATCCACACACTGCACCATACACACTGTGCAATCTTCAAGTCATAAGATGGGACGAACCAGAGGGAAACAACAACACGAGACTATGGCCTCAGGTCAGCCCGAACATGCAGACCATGACGACACAAACAGCACCTCTGATCAGGAACGTATTCCACCGACCTTGGTGAGTGAACAAGATAATAAACTAGATCTGATACTGAAAGAGGTGCGTGATTCCAAGAAAGCGATCGAGCACCAAGCAAGTGCGCTAGCTACTGGTCTTACACTTTTAAAGGCTGACCACAGCAAATTGGCAGATACGGTCCGTAACAACAAGCTGCACCTGGAAGAAATAAAACCTCAACACAAAATACACTCAGAACAAATTGAGCATTTACGACGGCAGCTTACAGATTTACAAGACAGAGTAGATGATGCAGAAGGGAGGGCCCGTCGTAATAACATACAAATTGTAGGTCTGCAGGAACAGAGCGAGGGGTCCAACCCCACCCAATTTGTGGAACAATGGTTCAAAAACGGTGTGGTGCCGGAAGGCCTTACCGAGCTCTTTAGTGTTGAAAGAGCACACCGGATCCCGAATCGGCCTCCACCCCCGGGCACTCGACCTAGACCGTTAATAACACGCATTCTTAATTTCAAGGATCGGGACACGTTACTTCGCAAAGCCCGCGAAAAAGGCCAAATACAATTTGAAAACAGGACAATATCTCTTTATACAGATTTTACCCTGGCAGTACAAAAACGCAGGGCATCGTTCCAAGAAGTTAAATTGCAGCTTCGAAAACGTAATCTCAAATACGCACTTCTCTTTCCGGCCAAACTGAAAGTAATGCATGACCAGAAATCACATTTGTTCGATTGCCCACTAGAAGCCGCAGAATGGATAGAAGTAACACTATCACCGAGCTCCCCACAGGGCTCTTCCCGCTCCTTGAACACGAAATTGACCAAGCCTCAGAAGGCGGGACAAAGTAGAATGGACCGGAGCAGAGCGCCGCGAATGGATGCCACTGTTGGCCCATCCCAAGAACAAATAAGTGCTGGTCTGAAATCTCCGATTCAGGCAGTAGAGGCGCTGGAGGATCTAGATGCACGATCGACGGTGGACTCACACGACTCCTCGGATGACATTACATTACATTCAGACTCTGAGAACAGCCTAGCTCTCTTTCCCTCCATCACCCCGCAAATAGTAAACGATTACTTGGGTTGATGGAGCTAATTATAGAAGTGCGGGGTTTCTCGGGGGGTGGTAACATTTGCTGGCAATAACTACCATTATAAATTGTATGCAAAACGACAGCAAAGCAAATTTGGAAATTGTTGGGCCCGGTCTGGGCCGGATGTGAGACTGCTCCAGAGTCCGGTATCTCTAGACCTAATGTTGACAATGGTTTCCTCTCCCCCTAGTGCAATTGCAAACTTGTCTTTCTTGTTAGATTTAATGATTGTTATCTTTCTTACAGTTTGGTCCTCCACTGTTTTATTGGGGAACCTAGTATTGGGGGTTGTTTTTGGTTTTTACAGACTCACTCACAGCGCATATAATATTTGCCGCCAAGACTACATTGTCCTGGGTGCAATACAGCAGCGGAACCTAACTCATGGCTACGACTGGAAAATACAAGATCTTAACCTGGAACGTTAGAGGGATGGGGTCTGTCCATAAGAGACATAGAATTTCCGCACAACTGAATAGAAGGAAGGCTCACATTGTGCTGATGCAGGAAACGCATCTTACACATTCTGAAGCAATTAAACTAAGGAAAAAATGGGGGGGGGGGGGCAGTTGGTTAGTACATCATACTCTGCCTTTGCAAGGGGAGCTGCCATTTGGTTTAGGAGTGGTACCCCATTTGTAGTAATGGAACAAAAGATAGACATAAATGGCAGATATGTGCTCCTCCGTGGTACGCTAGATGGGGATCCACTGATTCTAGGCAGCATATACGCCCCTAACACGGAACAGGATAAATTTCTGAGGTCCTTGAATACAGTATTAGCGGGCTGGGAGGACCATCTCTGGGTAATAGGAGGTGATTTCAACACGGTCCTGAATATAGATATCGATCGTTCCCACCCTCCACTAGCGGGAGCTACCAGCAGGAAACAGGCTGAAGCGCTGGCGAGTTGGGCAACGGGGTGGGCACTTGGAGACGCCTGGCATTTATCTTAATCTCCGGGGCCCCAACTACCCCCTTCCTGCTGTGTTTCGGCAATTCCAAATACTGTCTGGCCTGGCTATAAATGAATCCAAATCTAACGCCTATTACTTTAAGGACAATGCATATGTTGAACCGGTGGACTTCAGACACTGGTCATTTGTAGTCGCGCCTGTTACTTTTAAATATTTGGGTATACAAATATATAGACAACCACAGGACTTGTTGGAAGGAAATTTGAACCGAGCCATTAAAACGCTCCGATCTCAAATTTCCTTTTGGATTTCGTTACCGCTCTTGGTAGCAGGGAGGGTGGCCATATCCAAAATGGTTGTGTTCCCTAGACTGCTTTATTTTTTCATTAATCTGCCGGTAATAGTTCCGAACCACATATTCAAAACACTTAACACACTACTAATCGAATTAATTTGGGGTAACGGGCGACTGCGAATAGGGCTCTCGAAACTACAGCTTGGTACAGACAAAGGAGGCCTGGGAGTCCCTGACTCAGGCATACTGTTATGCCAGTCAGCTGCAATGGCTGTCCTAATGGATAGCCGGCCGTCACTTGCAGGAAATAGGCATGTCACAGTCAACGTGGGAGAAGGGAGCATTGCATACATTGTTATTGCCAAACAGCAGGCCCCTTCGAACTGCACCCCCGCTATTAAAGGTAACTTTTGCTTATTGGAAGAGGGATATCCACTACACCAAAGGACTACACCCATACGCGCCAAATATTCCTCTGATGGGGATCCCTACACCGACTGGGATAATTTCCTCTAAGCAACTGATCAAATGGACTGAGGAGGGAGTGGCTACAGTGGGAATGTTGTATGCAGACAAAATGCTTATGGACCACAATATGTTTGTCAGGGCGCAGGGAGTCCCGACCTCGCTCTACTTGCTACATGCTAAAATCAGTAAGTATGAGAGGTGTCTGGTCACCAGATAGTACGGAGCCCCAAACACATGACTTGGTATACATGACATACCTTATGGGGAACGGGGGACATTTAACTAGATGGATCTACAGAAGCATTCGAGCGCAGGCAGCAATCCCGCTCCGAGTGCTCAGAGAAAAATGGTCGGCTGACTTGGGGCACGCGATACCAGATAAGGACTGGGTGAAATTATTAGAATATCCCCAAAAAGTGTCACGTAACCCTAAATTCAAGCTGATCCAACTTATGCTGTTACATAGGGCATACCTGACCCCACATAGGCTGAGCAAAATGTTCCCGGATACGGTGGATGTCTGTCCCAGATGCCACACAAAACCTGCGGGGCTACTACACATGATATGGGCATGCGCAAAGCTGGCACCATTCTGGGAGACGGTCCACAAACTCCTTAATGAGGTGACACCAGGCCTAGTCAATAACACTGCAGAATTTGGTATATTAGGACTTTCTAAAATACGCAAGCCTCAAAAGACGCAGTATAGATTTGCTAACCTGCTACTTATACTGGCGAAACGATCAATTACTATGAGATGGAAATCCGCACAACCCCCAGCAGTGTTGACATGGCATAGTGAAGTGGTGAGATGGGGGAGGGCTGAAAGTATGGCGATACGCAGAGAAGAAAATAGGGGTTTAAGGAAAGATCCGATATCATTGGAGTGGGATATGCTGATGGAACAATTTGTGTCTGTTGAATCTTCATTACACTGAATACCTAACAAGGGCCAGCTAATTACGCATGATATAAGAATACTAAAGAAACAGACCCCTCAGATGTCCCGTGAGAATATAGCATATATGAGAACCAGGTGTGATCAAACCAGGATGCTCTACTTTGAATCTCGGGGGACATGTACCGGCAATATGATACTTGATGTGAGTCTGGGGGGCGGGGTGGGCGGGTAATTCTTGAAAGTTAACAGATATTTGGGAGTGGGTGTGCAGTGCTTAATTGGCTAGAACACTTTGTATAGGTAAGCCATACCTTTGCTAAGATATTATTGTATTGACTGAATACTCTGCCTTTGCAATGCCTTACTTTGTACTCTGTCTTGAACCAATAAAATGTTTAAATAAATAAATGAAGTACAAGACGCCATAAATAGACAAAAATCGGGGAAAACTCCAGGACTGAATGGGCTGCCAACGGAATTCTTAAAGCAAAATGCTAGGTTGTTAGCCCCTCACCGCCTAAACATGTTCCAGGCGTCACAGGAAGAAGGAGCGCTGCCACTAGATCTCAGTCAGGCCACAATGGTGGTTATACCAAAGCTGGGTAAACCCCCAGAGAGCTGCGGATCCTACCGCCCAATATCATTATTAAATATTGAAATAAAGATCTTGGCCTCTATCCTAGCGGTACGACTCTTAACGGTGATCACATCACTGGTTCACTGTGACCAATCTGGCTTTATGCCTAGCCGATCCGTGCAATTCAATCTCCCCCGACTTGCCAATTGGATAGACACAGTGAAGGGCAGGTCTGCCCCCCAGATGCTTCTCTCCCTAGACGCAGAGAAGGCCTTTCCGTTCACTGGCCTTTCATGAGACAAGTCCTGGTGAAGTTCAGGTTTGGACGAGAATTCATGACTTGGGTGGAGCTACTGTATACCAAACCCAGAGCTAGTGTTCGAGTCAACGGGGTAAAATCAGCTGACTTCCCCATCCAAAGAGGAACCAGACGGGCCTGCCCACCTCTCTCCCCTACTTTTTGCCCTGGTCCTGGAGCCGTTGGCATGCCGGATCAGGACCCACCCAGTACTTAGGGGTTTCCAAGACACCAGCGGTCAGTTGCAGATGAACAGATCTCCCTCTATGCGGATGATATCCTGCTCTACATCACCAACCCTGACACGTCAATCCCTCTGATACCACAACTAGTTAAGGAATATGGTAAACACTCAGGATATAATATCAACTGGGGAAAGTACAGTCTATACCCCGTAGGAGGCTCCGTAGACACACACTCAATATCAGAACATCTACACATCACTGAAGAGGGTTTCAAATATTTGGGGCTGTACATTTCTACGAATGAGGTGGACTGCCTCACTCACAACATTAAGCGAGTTCTGATAGAATTCCGGGAAGACGTGGCTAGATGGCGACGGCTCCCCCTGACGCTTCTAGGGAGAGCGGCCATGTATAAAATGATAACGCTCCCCAAACTACTATACATTCTCCAAAACACATCATAAGATCCCAGAGACTATCTTTAAGACAATCAACGACGAGCTCCGCATATTCCTGTGGGATGGGGGCCACCACAGAGTGGCGCTGCAAACATTACAGCGCAGCCAACATAAAGGGGGAATTGCCCTGCCAGATATCCAAGCCTATTACCGGGCTGCACATCTAACGGTAGTCGATGAATGGTGTCATGCCCTGGGAGATCACCCTACATATGCCCTGGAGATGCTCTAGTTCCGGAAACATTCTCACCTTCACTATCTCTATGGCGGCGCTGGGGTGCGAGGCTTGCTACACAGAGGATGATCGAAGCCTGGAAAGGGGCGGAACAGCAGATGAACTGGGACAAAAAACTAACTAAAGCTACGCCGCTGTGGGAGGGTAGGCAGTTGCCTGAACTGGCGAAACTACATGGCTTCAAGGGCTGGGATACAGTCGGGATCACGATACTAGGTGACATAATCAAAAGAGGGGACTTAATTACCTTTGCGGATCTCCAAGCTGAATATCGAATGTCGCAGAAGCAACAATATAAATATTTACAACTACAACATGCTTGGGGGACACAAAAACCTGACATTACAGATATCCCTGAATATGCACCACTAGAAGGGAGGCTGCTACAGGAGGAGATACCCTCAAAGGCAGTCTCCTGGACATATAAAACCCTAATAAATAACATCCCCGATAGATTGTTATCCCTCAGGCGTAAATGGGAGGAAACCACAGGCCCGCTAGAGGACATTGAGTGGGAGGCAGCATTGATGCATCCACGGGAGGTTGCGATTAAGCTCCGTTTAAGGTTAATACAATTCAAAGTCCTATACAGGGTGTACTTCGATAGGGTGCGGCTCCACGCAATGGGCAGGGCTGAAACACCCAACTGTTTGTGTTGCAAAACAGACGAAGCTACCTATATACATACCCTGTGGGAATGCCAGCAAGTACAAAGATATTGGTCACGAATAGTGAAGGAACTAAATGACATATTAGAAACACAGATCCAGATGGACCCCAAATATATTATTCTGGGCATCCCTACAGATGTTGATATCCCCAGATATAAACTCCTTTTGAGCAATCTGGGACTCATAGTTGCAAAAAGAGACATCACCAAGTACTGGGGTGGGGAAGACATGCCCACTATGGCGGAATGGTGTGCCAGTATGGACTTGTACATGGTGGCCGATAAAACAACATGCACAGCCAGAGGGTGTCCCAAAAAGTTCAGGAAAATCTGTCAGCCGTGGTTAAGATATTACAATTTAGAGATGGTAGGGGCTGAGATGGATAATGTGCATCCCAACACGCAGGACTCATAAGTTGTGGGTGGATTACCTCATTACCTAAGAATGTGCAACAAGGGCGGGCCCTGCCTAATCTAGAGGGAGGGAGGGGGGAGGACTACTGGAGTAGGAACTCCCATAGTGTACCCTTGAAAGTAACAACTGATTGTAATAATAACTCTGATGTGTATAAGAGTCACATGCTGATGTTTTGGCTGATGTTTAAAAATGAAAGTAAAAAAAAAAAAAAAAGAAATGGAGTTGTGAACAAACAGGTTTCCAGATCCAGTCACGATTGCAGATAAACTAAAGTTGATAATATTGGAAAGTTGAGGGGCAGAATTTTGGTATTTGCCATGAATTAAACCTTTAGGGGACACTGGAGATGCTAACCACAACTCTCCCTTCATTTCCTATTTAGGGAGCTACCGGACATATGGATGTCGCGTCACGGGGGCCAGCCGACATCCCTCCTCCCCCGTACAGCGCCACTGACAGCTGCAAGTTTTCATTCTCTGAAATTAATTTCCAGGACCTGAGTTGCTCCTTCCGCAGCTTGTACAAGTCAATGCTGGAACGGTCGTCCAATCAACAAGGTGAGCTTCTGAAGGCATAGCCTCTTATTTGGAGTGGTGGGGGGTGCATTTGCATGTGCCAATTTGCTGCCCTGTTGCTTTGATTTCCACATTCCCTGCTTGCAGGTTGTGGTGTACACTGCATAGCTCAAAGACAGGGATTGTTTGGAAATGTGAGGCAAATACCCACTGCAAGAATTTCACTTGTAGCTTAACATGGTCCTTTGCTCTACCAAATCAACTACAGGCTTGCAGTTAGAATTGCATCTTCCAGCATTCAAGTAGAATCACATTACACAAGTAGAACACATGAAGTACCTTCCTCTCAGCTAATGTACCTACCTCTCAACTAGTCAGAGAAGAGGACTTCTCAGCAGGGCAGTGGTTATTTCAAGTTTTAGCTGCACACTTACATTGTTGCTAATAGAAGTACTGCGAAACCAGGTAGAAGGCAAACTGCTGCTCAGATTGTATGATCCTACTACTGCTTCAACTAAACAGCATATTGATTGTGTGATTGGGGTGGGTTCATTTAAATATCAAACAGAAATTAAACTGTAGCTTGTAATACTCTTTCTCAGAAAGCCCTGGCGTGATTACGTACACATTCAAGTGTTTTACTATTTCAGTTCTAGACTCAGCCGAACCACCAGGCAAACGTGCGAAGAGCTAGCGCAACATGCACTCTGCTCTGCCATCAGCACAACCACTTAACCATCATATAGGAAAAGAAGTAACCCTCAAGTGCAGTTAAGAGTATGACTAGACTTGAAACAATATATATCGCTTCAGCTTACTTGAATTAGGTGAAGGCTCAGAAGACCTACTGTGAGAAAGTGCCCTCTTTCTGCATGGTTGCCACCACTTTTTGCTGAATTGCTGATGTGCTTTGACTGAGTGTGCCCTGGGCTCCTGCTAATCAGGTACCCAGGGCCTATGTTCTTTCCCTAAAACTGCATTGAAGCCTAAACCCAATTGGCATCTCTGGCCACAGGTCAGCCCCTGGTATATGGTACCAGAGGTACCCAGGGCACTGTGACCAGAGAAGGCCTCTAAGGGCTGCAGCACTTAAGTGCCACCCTTAGAGGTCATGTACCCTTACACACACACTGCCTTTGCAGGCTGCGTGTTTTGGTGCAGAACAAAGTGAAGAGTCGACTTGGCACACATCCCTGTGTGCCATGCCTACAACCCACTGCCCTGGCATAGATCAGTCACTCCTCTAGCTGGGTGCACTATACCAGTGGTGAGGGTACAGGTGCATGAGCCCTGTACCCCTACAGTGTCTAAGTCCATTCTTAGACATTGTAAGTGCACTGCTGCCATTAAGAGTATATGGTACTGGGAGTTTGTCATTACGAACTCCACAGCACCATAATGGCTACACTGAAAACTGAGAAGTTTGGTATCAAACTTCTCAGCACATTAAACCCACACTGATGCCAGTGTGGGATTTAATGAAAAATGCACACAGAGGGCATCTTAGAGATGCCCCCTGAAAACGAACCCACCTCTAGTGTCCTGGCTGAGTGGCTCCTTTCAGCTGCCACCACCAGACATGTTTCTGGACCCCTGGGTCGAGAGCCTGCTGCTCTCTGGGGCCTGAAACAATGCACATCCTGGGACGAGGTGCCAAGCCTCCTCCCCCAGGATGGGCAGGGTTCACGAAGGGGAAGCTTCAAAGGCTTGCCGCCTTTGTGAGCTTCCCCAGGCCACTTGCTGCTCTCAGCAACTGGTCCCCACTGGTTCTGACCCCCACTTTGGGCGGGAGAACCGGTGGGAAAAACAAGTGAGGAAGATAGGTGTGCCCACCTTTGCCAACTCCACCCCTCAGGTGGGGGAGGCGAGGTGAAGGACAACTCTCAGTCCACGCCATCTTGAAGATGGGGAGACTCAGCCAACCAGGGACAGGTTCATGCCCCCCTCCCACTGGAGGGTGGCATAATAGGGTGTTTACCCACCCCAGGGAAGGGACCCATTGGTCCCTGCCTTTTACCTACCTGTAACGCCCCTAAATCTAGTATTTAGGGGCACCCCTGAACCTTGCTTCCTCAGACAAGAACCTGCAACAAGAAAAGAAGGGCCGACCAGCCGTGCCGAAGCTAACAAGAGGAAGACGTCCACTGACTTGGCCCCAGCCCTACCAGCCTGTCTCCACCTCGAACCTGCTCCTGTGAAATCCCGGTGTGTCCTGCAGCCAGCAACCTCAAACTCTGGAGGACCTGCCTGCCTTCAAGCACAAAGACTTTGTCTCCCGTGAACACCGGATTTGTTCACCTGCAACCTCTGGCTCCGGCCGTATACCGCGAATCCGCCCCACTCTGCACCCGCCGTCCACGGCCCGAGCTCGAGTGGGCAAACACCACGAGGAGGTCACCCCGGCGATCCTGACCCGAGATCCGGCGACTCCTGACCTGCCTCAAGCCTCCAGCCGATGCCTGCAGCCTAAATCCAGAAGGCCCCCCTAACCGCGACCAGGCGCTGGTAAGAGGATCTGACCCCAAAAGGCACCCCTGCACCCGACGCCCCACGGCCTTGTGTGCCCAAACGACGGTGCCTAACCAACCCCTAACTTTCAAACTTACCTCTCGGAGTGGTGGTCGCACCCAGAAGACCTTCGTCCCCGAGCCTGCATTGTCTTTCCAAACCTGAGGTTCTCCATTGAAACCAACAGGGCGCCCGACGTCGAAACAGGACCCTGCACCCGGCCGCCCTAGTGCCACTGAGGGTGCACCTTTGGTGCTAATTTGTTTCCCCATTTGCCCTGAGCTAAAGTCAAGGAGCTTTGCTCCCACAACCCAGTGGCCTGCTTGCCAGCAGCCACCAACCGGAGGCCCCCTATCCCCCATTGGATAACATTGGGCCTCAGCACTCTGCACCCGGCCGCCCTAGTGCCGCTGAGGGTGTAACGAGAGTGCATCCTTGACCCTGGGGGAACCCTTGTTCTAACCCCAGAAGCTCAACTCCAAAGACCGATTACTTACCTGGTAACCGTTAACTTCATTTCTCTCCATAGGAATCCATTGACTGTTTTTCTCTGAAAAATGTTCTAAGTGTGGAGTTGATTTGTATGGAAACCAGAAAAATAACAATTGCGCAAAACTGATTTTACTTACCTTTTCTCGAGGAAATGTCCCAGTGTGATATCTAGGCATATCACACTGAGTAGAAAAAGTAATCTTAAAAGTAACTCACCTGTAATTTTAATTGTAAAGTCGATACAAAGTATATGTACAGCATTTCACAGTAATGCATTACCAGTAATTCAAACTAGAACCATTTCAAAAGTACATTTACAATTGCATTTCAAACTATATTTACTGCAAAGTATTTATCAACTTACCTGTGCCAGGCTTGCTTGGTTCTAGAAAATAAAATAACTAAAAGAATATTTTTATACAAAACCAATTGGTCTGAAGTCATTTGCTGATTGAGTGGGTACAACAAATGCTTAACACTGTCCTCTGATACTGCCTTACTGCTCGACCACACTACCACAAATAGAGAGTAAGGTTCTATCTAACTTATCTCTGCCTACCTTTGGGGTTCCACTGGACTCTGTGCACACTATACCTCACTTTGGTGTAGTATATACAGAGCCAGCTTCCTACATTGGTGGATCAGCGGTGGGATATACAACTTTGCAATTGTTGGACTACTTGGTTACCACCTGATCACACGACAGAACTCTTAAATTGCCTTTAGAATTCTGATTTTTTCAAATTGGCATTTTTGCAAAATTACTAAAAGTCTTGTTAGGGCCTTGGTTAAGTCCCTTTAGAATTTTTGAAAATTAAAAGTCACTTTAGCTAGTGTTAGAGGGGTTAGAAGTTTTTTTTAACAATGTCTCAAAATAAGAACCCAGCTATTAGTGAAAATAACCATTATGACATAGAGAACCAGGTTGAGGAGCTCGACCTCACCCCTTACCTTCACTTGTCTTTCAAGGAGGTAAGGTCCCTATGTAAACTTAAAAACATAGCCATGGGTCCCCATCCCACCAAACAAAAGCTCCAGGAGCTGTTGGCTGTGTATGCAAAGGACCACCCATCTGAAAATGGTGATGACCAGTCAGATGGAGAAGGAGTGGAAGAGGATGACCAGGTAGATCAACCCCCTCCACTGCTTAGGGAGAAAAGGGCCCCAGTGGGCCTGACTCCAAGAATCACTCTCAGTACCTAGATCTCACACAGGTGGATCAGATTCCATTGAAGACAGCCTTAATGAGGATGACAGCCTTTTAGTAAGGCTGACCAAAAGACTGGATCTAGAGACCAGGTTGCTGGCTCTAGAAAAAGAGAGAGCAGAGATGGGCCTAGCACCCATCAATGGTGGCAGCAATTTACTAAATAAGGATAAAGAGCAATCTTATGATCCTAAAATCCCCAAAGGGATTGTCCCTAAATATGAAGAGAGTGATGATATCACAAAATGGTTCACAGCCTTTGAGAGGGCTTGTGAAATGAGAAAAGTGAAGAAGTCACAGGAGGGGGGCACTCATTTGTGAACTGTTCTCTGGTAACTGCAGAGACAGACTCCTGACCCTTACAGGGGCAGATGCTGGGTCTTATGACCTCATGAAGAGAACTCTGATTGAGGGATTTAGACTCACAACTGAGGAATACAGAATTAGATTCAGGGGGGCTCACAAGACCCAAAACCAATCCTGGATTGACTTTGTAGACTACTCCGTTAAAACACTAGATGGTTGGTTAACTGGACACAATGTGCATGATTTCAATGGACTTTACAGTTTGTTTATGAAAAAACATATTTTAAGTAATTGCACTAATGAAAAGTTACATCAGCATTTGGCAGACCTAGGTCTGATTTCTCCCCAAGAATTGGGAAAGAAGGCAGACCACTGGGTCATGGCAAGGGTGACAAAACAACCACTGGGGGTGACCAAAAGAAAGGGGTTACAAAACATCCCCAGGGGAAAGGTGGTGAGAATCCCCAAGATAAAAAGCCCGAGTCTTCTAAAGGGCCCCAAAAACCTGCACGGGGGGTGGGTCCCAAAACTCTTCCCAGTCCATTAATAGGTACAGGGGAAAGAACTTTGATCCTTTAAAGGCCTCGTGTAACAACTGTAAGAAGTTGGGACACTTAACTGGAGATGCTGCTTCCCCAACCAAGAAGGCCCCTAGTCCTACTACAGCTACTCCTGGTGTAGCAAGTTTCCAGATGGGATCAGCAGTGTGCCAAGAGCAAGTCGGGTTGCACACTGAAGCAGTTCTAGTTTCAGAAGGGGAAGTTGAGTTTGCCACTGTAGCTGTGTGGCCACCTAACTTAAAAAAGTACTTACAATACCCTTGGATCAATGGAACTAGGATAGAAGCTCTGAGGGATACAGGTGCCAGTGTCACTATGGTGAGAGACACACTGGTTTCCCCTGAGCAATACTTGATTGGGAGAACTTACCCAATCACCAATGCTGACAGTGTTACCACTAACCATGCAATGGCTATGGTGACATTAGACTGGGGGTGGGGGGGGGGTTACTGACCTGAAACGGGTAGTGGTCTCTCCAAAGCTACCAGCTGCATGTCTGCTTGGCAATGACCTGGAAACCTCAGCACGGGCTGGGGTTGAACTAAAAACCCATGCAGCAATGTTGGATATCCCTGAATTGGTGTGTGTAAAAACAAGAGCACAGAGCAAGGGACAGGGTGAAAAAGTAGTGTTGGAGCCTGAAAGTATGGCCCAACCTCCCAAGAGAAAAGGTAAGAAGACTAGGGAACCAGCTTCTGTACAGCAAAAGGATCAGAACCCCTCTCCTCAGGGAGAGGACTTGGACACCCCAGAGGGAACTGAGCCCATGGAGCTTGACCCTTACCAGGTGGAACTCTTGGGCCCAGGGGGACCCTCTAGGGAAGAGCTGTGCCTTGGACAGCAGGACTGTCCAACTCTTGAAAGCCTGAGGCAGCAAGCTGCTGCACAGGAAAAGGGAGATGTCAGTGGTACCCACAGAGTTTTTTGTGAAGAGGGACTAATGTACACTGAGGCCAGAGACCCCAACCCTGGAGCCACTAGGAGAGTGGTAGTGCCTCAGAAGTACAGGGAGTTTCTCCTAACTTTAGCTCATGACATCCCTCTAGCTGGGCATCTGGGCCAAACCAAGACTTGGGAAAGGCTAGTTAGCCACTTTTACTGGCCCCGGATGCACCAAAACATAAATGCGTTTGTCAGCTCCTGTGTCACCTGTCAGGCCATTGGCAAGACAGGTGGTCCCTCAAAGGCCCCCCCGATACCACTACCTGTGGTGGGGGTTCCCTTTGAAAGGGTAGGTGTGGACATAGTGGGTCCACTTGAATCTCCCACAGCATCAGGGATCAAATTCATTCTAGTGATAGTGGATCATGCCACTAAGTACCCTGAAGCAATTCCCCTTAGGACTACTACAGCTCCTGCAGTAGCCAAGGCCCTCATGGGTGTCTTCACCAGAGTAGGGTTTTCTAAGGAGGTAGTTTCAGACAGAGGTTCCAACTTCATGTCTGCTTACCTAAAACGCATGTGGAAAGAGTGTGGAGTGCAGTACAAGTTTACTACACCCTATCCCCACAAACCAATGGCCTTGTTGAGAGATTCAACAAGACATTGAAAGGCATGATTATGGGGCTCCCTGAAAAACTCAAAAGGAGATGGGATGTCCTCTTACCCTGCCTGCTTTTCGCTTACAGAGAAGTGCCACTTCTGTTTGGCCATCCTGTGAGGGGACCACTCTGTCTTGCAAAAGAGAGTAGGGAGAAGCCTCTCCAAGAACCCAAACAAGATATTGTGGACTATGTGCTTGGCCTAAGGTCCAGAATGGCTGAGTACATGGAAAAGGCATCCAAAAATCTTGAGGCCAGCCAGGAGCTTCAGAAGCACTGGTATGACCAAAAAGCTGCACTGGTTGAATTTCAACCTGGGCAAAAGGTGTGGGTTTTGGAGCCAGTGGCATCAAGGGCTCTCCAGGACAGATGGAGTGGCCCTTACCCTATCCTAGAAAAGAAGAGTGAGGTCACCTACTTGGTTGACCTGGGCACAAACAGGACACCCAAAAGGGTTATCCATGTGAACCGCCTAAAGCTCTACCATGACAGGGCTGACATCACCATGCTGATGGTGACTGATGAGGATCAGGAGACAGAGAGTGAACCTTTCCCTGACCTCCTCTCATACAGCCCAAAAGATGGGTCAGTGGATGGAGTTGTCTTTTCAGACACCCTCTCTGCCCAACAGCAGACTGATTGCAAGCAAGTCTTGCAGCAGTATGCTAAGCTCTTTTCCTTGACCCCTGGTCAGACAAACTGGTGTACCCATAATGTAGACACTGGTTACAGTTCACCTGTCAAAAACAAAATCTATCGACAGTCTGACCAAGTCAAAGAAAGCATCAGAGCTGAAGTCAGCAAGATGCTGGAGTTAGGGGTTATTGAACCCTCTGAGAGCCCCTGGGACAGCCCAGTGGTTCTAGTCCCCAAACCTCATCCACAGGGTGGAAAGAGAGAAATGAGGTTCTGTGTGGACTATAGAGGGCTCAACTCTGTCAGCAAGGCAGATGCTCACCCTATCCGAAGAGCAGATGAGTTGATAGACAAATTGGGTGCAGCCAAATTTCTAAGTACCTTTGACTTAACTGCAGGGTACGGGCAAATTGGCATGGCCCCAGGAGCAAAAGAAAAAACAGCATTCTCCACACCTGACGTGCATTATTAGTTTACTGTTATGCCCTTTGGTTTAAAGAATGCCCCTGCCACCTTCCAGAGGTTGGTGAACCAAGTCCTTGCTGGATTGGAGTCCTTTAGTGCAGCTTATCTAGATGATATTGCTGTCTTTAGCTCCACCTGGCAGGATCACCTGATCCACCTTGGGAAGGTTTTAAATGCCCTGCAAACTGCAGCCCTAACTATCAAGGCATCCAAATGCCAGATAGGGCAGGGAACTGTGGTGTACTTGGGCCACCTTGTTGGTGGAGGCCAGGTACAACACTTACAGCACAAGATCCAGGCCATCCTGGACTGCTCCAACAACCCAAACCCAAGTCAGGGCATTCCTTGGTTTGACTGGGTACTACAGGAAGTTTGTGAAGGGATATGGGTCCATTGTGGCTCCCCTCACAGAACTCGCCTCCAAGAAGATGCCCAAGAAGGTAAACTGGACAGTTAGTTGTCAAAAGGCTTTTGACACCCTGAAAGAGGCTATGTGCTCAGCACCAATTCTCAAAGCTCCAGACTATGCCAAGCAGTTCATTGTGCAGACTGATGCCTCTGAGCTAGGGATAGGAGCAGTCCTATCCCAGACCAATGATGAAGGCCAAGACCAACCTGTTGCTTTTATAAGCAGAAGGCTTCTCCCCAGGGAGTAGCGTTGGAGTGCCATTGAGAGGGAGGCCTTTGGTGTGGTTTGGTCCCTGAAGAAGCTGAGACCATACTTGTTTGGTACTCACTTCCTAGTACAAACTGATCACAGATCTCTCGGATGGCTAATGCAAATGAAAGGTGAAAATCCTAAACTGCTGAGGTGGTCCATCTCCCTACAGGGAATGGACTCTGTAGTGGAACACAGACCTGGGACTGCCCATGCCAATGCAGATGGACTTTCCAGGTCCTGCCACTTAGAAAATGAAGACTCTAGGGAAAGGTTAGTCTCATATTCTTTCGTTTGGGGGGAGGGGGGGGGTTGTTGTGTGAGAAAGTGCCCTCTCTCTGCATTGTTGCCCCCACTTTTTTGCTGAATTACTGATGTGCTTTGACTGAGTGTGCCCTGGGCTCCTGCTAATCAGGTACCCAGAGCCTATGTTCTTTCCCTAAAACTGCATTGAAGCCTAAACCCAATTGGCTTCTCTGGCCACAGGTCAGCCCCTGGTAAATGGTACCAGAGGTACCCAGGGCACTGTGACCCGAGAAGGCCTCTAAGGGCTGCAGCACTTATTGTGCCACCCTTAGAGGTCCTGTACTCTTATACACACACACACACACACACACACACACTGCCTTTGCAGGCTGCGTGTTTTGGTGCTGAACAAAGTGAAGAGTCGACATGGCACACGTGTGCCATGCCTACAACCCACTGCCCTGGCATAGATCAGTCACCCCTCTAGCTGGGTGCACTATACCAGTGGTGAGGGAACAGGTGCATGAGCCCTGGGGGCCTACAGTGGCTAAGTCCATTCTTAGACATTGTAAGTGCAGTGCTGCCATTAAGAGTATATGGTACTGGGAGTTTGTCATTACGAACTCCACAGCACCACAATGGCTACACTGAAAACTGAGAAGTTTGGTATCAAACTTCTCAGCACATTAAACCCACACTGATGCCAGTGTGGGATTTAATGAAAAATGCACACAGAGGGCATCTTAGAGATGCCCCATGAAAACTAACCCACCTCTAGTGTCCTGGCTGAGTGGCTGCTTTCAGCTGCCACCACCAGACATGTTTCTGGACCCCTGGGTCGAGATCCTGCTGCTCTCTGGGGCCTGAAACAATGCACATCCTGGGACGAGGTGCCAAGCCTCCTCCCCCAGGATGGGCAGGGTTCATGAAGGGGAAGCTTCAAAGGCTTGCCGCCTTTGTGAGCTTCCCCAGGCCACTTGCTGCTCTCAGCAACCGGTCCCCACTGGTTCTGACCCCCACTTTGGGCGGGAGCACCGGTGGGAAAAACAAGTGAGGAAGAGAGGTGTGCCCACCTCTGCCAACTCCACCCCTCAGGTGGGGGAGGCGAGGTGAAGCACAACTCTGTCCACGCCATCTTGAAGATGGGGGGGACTCAGCCAACCAGGGACAGGCTCATGGCCCCCTCCCAGTGGAGGGTGGCATAATAGGGGGTGTTCCCACCCCAGGGAAGGGACCCATTGGTCCCTGCTTTTTATCTACCTGTAATGCCTCTAAATCTAGTATTTAGGGGCACCCCTAAACCTTGCTTCCTCAGACAAGAACCTGCAACAAGAACAGAAGGGCCGAACAGCCGTGCCGAAGCTAACGAGGAAAACACCCACTGACTTGGCCCCAGCCCTACCACCTCGAAACTGCTCCTACGAAATCCCGGTGTGTCCTGCAGCCAGCAACCTCGAAAACCCCGGAGGACCTGCCTGCCTTCAAGGGATCTTTGTCTCCCTTGAACACCGGATTTGTTCACCTGCAAACACTGGCTCCGGCCGGATACCGCGAATCCGCCCACTCTGCACCCGCCGTCCACGGTCCGAGCTCGAGTGGGCAAACACCACGAAGAGGTCACCCCGGCGATCCTGACCCGAGATCCGGTGACCCCCCTGACCTGCCTCAAGCCTCCAGCCGACGCCTGCAGCCTAAATCCAGAAGGCCCCCCTAACCGCGACCAGGAGCTGGTAAGAGGATCTGACCCCAAAAGGCACCCCTGCACCCGACGCCCCACGTCCTTGTGTGCCCAAACCGACGGTGCCTAACCAACCCCTAACTTTCCAACTTACCTCTCGGAGTGGTGGTCGCACCCAGAAGACCTTCGTCCCCGAGCCTGCAGTGTCTTTCCAAACCGGAGGTTCTCCATTGAAACCAACAGGGCGCCCGACGTTGAAACAGCACCCTGCACCCGGCCGCCCTAGTGCCGCTGAGGTTGCACCATTGGTGCTAATTTTTTCCCCATTTGCCCTGAGCTAAAGTCCAGGAGCTTTGCTCCCACAACCCAGTGGCCTGCTTGCCAGCAGCCACCAACCGGAGGCCCCCTATCCCCCATTGGATAACATTGGGCCTCAGCCCTCTGCACCCGGCCGCCCTAGTGCCGCTGAGGGTGTAACGAGAGTGCTTCCTTGACCCTGTGAGAACCCTTGTTCTAACCCCAGAAGCTCAACTTCAAAGACTGATTACTTACCTGGTAACCGTTAACTTCATTTCTCTCCATAGGAACCCATTGACTGTGGAGTTGATTTGTATGGAAATCAGAAAAATAACAATTGTGCAAAACTGATTTTACTTACCTTTTCTCTAGGAAATGTCCCAGTGTGATATCTAGGCATATCACACTGAGTAGAAAAAGTAATCTAAAAAGTAATCTCAAAAGTAACGTAAAAGAAATTTACCTGTAATTTTCATTGCAAAGTCGATACAAAGTATATGTACAGCATTCCACAGTGTTGCATTACCAGTAATTCAAACTGTAACCATTTCAAAAGTACATTTACAATTGCATTTCAAACTGTATATTTACTGTAAAGTATTTATCAACTTACCTGTGCCAGGCTTGCTTGGTTCTAGAAAATAAAATAACTAAAAGAATACTTTTATATAAAACCAATTGGTCTGAAGTTGTCTTTGAGTGTCATTTGCTGATTGAGTGGGTACAACAAATGCTGAACACTGTCCTCTGATACTGCCTTACTGCTCGACCACACCACACAAATAGAGAGTAAGGTTCTATCTAACTTTGCCTCTGCCTACCTTTGGGGTTCCACTGGACTCTGTGCACACTATACCTCACTTTGGTGTAGTATATACAGAGCCAGCTTCCTACACCTACATCCGCCTACTGATAAGTGCCCCAAAAAGACAACCCAAACATACATCTATGACACATTGGCTTGTATGGCAGCTGGCAAAATCAGCTGCCTCTCCCTTACGAAATTTGCAGACTGGTGAAAACGTACTCCCACTGTACACCTTTGCTTCTCACAAACTATAGACTGACCATCAATCTATCAATGAGGGAATTATAAGCGCACTACTCACCCGCGAGGGTCTCCAGGCGCCTTGAGCAGCTGCGTTCAGCTGAAAAGCCAGGTCTTGAGTCTCTTTCTGAAGATGCTCAGGGAGATGCTCTGATGTCGATCGGGAGCTCGTTCCAGGTCTTGGTCGAAATGTAGGAGAAGGCTCTTCCTCCTGTTCTGGCTCTGTGGATGCGCGGGGTTTCGGCGAGGGCGGCGGATCGGAGGTTTCTTTTGGGTACGTGGAAGGAGATTCTCTCGTTGAGGTATTGGGGTCCGGTGTTGTGGAGGTATTTGTAGGCGTGGGTGAGTATCTTGAAAATGAATCTCTTCTCGACGAGGAGCCAGTGGAGGTCCTGTAGGTGTTGGGTGATGTGTTCGTGTCGAGGGATGCTGAGGATGAGTCTGGCTGCTGTGTTCTGTATTGTCTAGAGCTTGTGGAGTAGAGACTTGTTGATCCCGGCGTAGAGGGCGTTTCCGTAGTCCAGACTGCTGGTTATAAGTGCGTGGCTGACGGTCTTCCTTGATTCGGGGGGGATCCATTTGAAAGTCTTGCGGGGGATGTGGAGGGTGTTGAAGCAGCTGGAGGCGACGGCGTTGACCTGTCGGTTCATGGAAAGGGAGGAGAGGAGTAGAGTTCGATGCCGAGGTTTCGAGCGGTCCGTTGGGGTTGGGGGGCTGCTGAGGGAGGTGGGCCACCAGGTGTTGTACCAAGCCAGGAGAGGAATGGTGGCAGTCTGAATCTTTGGGTTCTGCCAGTGTGGAACGAGCAGATCCATTCGAGGACGGTTCCTTGAATGCTGGCGTCGCGTAGTCTGGCAGCGAGTGTGCGGTGGGAGACGGTGTTGAATGCTGCTGAGAGGTCGAGCAGGATCAGGGCCGCGGTGTGTCCTTGGTCGAGGAGGTAGCGGCTGTCATCTGTAGCGGCGAGTAGGGCGGTCTTGGTGCTGTGGTTGCTGCGGAATCCGGATTGGGAGGGGTCGAGGACAGAGTTGTCTTCGATGAACTTTGTTAGTTGTGCGTTGACGGTCTTCTCGGCGACTTTTGCTGCGAAAGGGAGGAGTGAGATGGGCCGGTAGTTCTTGAGGTCCGTGGGGGTCTGCTGAGGGCTTCTTGAGCAGGGGTCTGACTTCTGCAAGTTTCCAGTCGTCGGGGAAGGTGCCGGTCTTGAAGGTGGTGGTGCTGGTGCGTCGTAGTTCTGGCGCGATGGCAGCTCTGTGGTAGATGTGTGGTGGGCAGGAGTCTGTAGGGGCCCCCGAGTGGATGCCTTTCATGGTCAAGGCGGTCTCTTAGGTCGTGGCCAGCGTACAGGTGGAGATAGTGCTGTGGCTGGCTTTGTCGGTGGAGGGGGTGGCTGCGTAGTCCGGTGTCTGGTCATTGAAGTTGTCGTAGAGGCTTTTGATTTTCAGATGTAAGTAAGATCCGAGCTTGTCGCAGAGGTCCTGGGAGGGGGTGATGTGCGTGGTTTCGCTGGGGGGCTTGGTGAATTCCTGGATGACGTTGAAGCGCTCCTTGGAGTTGCTGGAGTTGGCAAGGATTCTGTTTTGGATGAAAGTCCGTTTAGTGGTTCTTATGCGTTGGTGGTATTCCGTCATGGCGGTCCTGTAGGTGGTGTGGTCTTTAGGCGTTTTGCTGTTCCTCCAGTTCTTCTCGAGACGTCTGCAGAGGCGTCTGGCTTCTTGGAAGTCGGTAGTGAACCAGGTGGCCTTCCTGGGGCGCTGTCTGTCGGAGCAGCGTAGGGGTGCGAGTTTGTCTGTGCAATTGAGGATCCATTTGTGCAGTTCCCTGGCTGCGTTGGTGATTCCATTCTGCTCCACGGTTCCACTCATGTAGGTGGAACGGAAAGACACAAAATCATAATTGTTTGTTGGAAGCTGATGCATACACTATCGCTTTCAATATGGCATTTCTTAGAAGATCACAGAAGTTGCTGCAGTACATATATCCTGAACATCCTGATTTTCACTGCAGTGAAACATCCTCTTCGCACCGCAAATAACAATGTATTTGTGTCAATAGAGAAATTTGTTTTAAAAAAAAAAAAGGCTCATGGATTGAGATTAATTACTCTGCTCTTAAAACGCACATCATATGGAATCACCAACACAGCGCTAAACTAATTCTCCTGGAACACCATTCCGTTCTTTTGTCCTTGTGCTCTCCTTGCTTTATCCCTATTCCTAAAACTTTTTGTGTCCCGCAAAGTTCAGTCTAAGACCACTTTTCCTTCTCTCCTGTATGATTCTGCTATGGCTGATACCATTTCATAATTTCAGTTCTCCTATCACCTTGACATCGCTGACGCTCAAACCTTTTATTCCTTTCTTGCCCCCATCCAACACTTCACGATCAGCCTGACTTTCTTCTTACTTCTGAACTTATCCAAAAGTTGGATGCTCTTTTGGCTTCCGCACATCCATGCTCTGTCGGTCGTCTTTCTGTATGAAAAATTCGTGCCCTGCCCTCCGTTACAGAGCTTGGCATGTTTTCCGGTCAGCGTACGAGGTCATAACCTCTACTGTATCTCAGCCAAGGCATCTAGATACTAGGTGCTGCAATTATGCAAGGGCGCCTGCTTCCATTTCAGACAACTACCAGCCTTATCAGTGGGTTGAAAATTAATAAAATTGATTATTATAATAGCCTCCTTATTGCCTACCTTAGTTTACTTTCTCATCTTGGACAAGGAGATTAAATTTGTCCTGGGAGTTTTGATAGGTTTTTAACTCTTCTGGTAAGTATGGGGCATAATATGAATTGTTGATACTTGTGATCAAGACCCGACATGGAAGTGCTACTTTATACCTCTCCCATACACTCTCGATATACACCAACACATAATTTGTGCTATTCTGTCTTAGACTTAACCGTCCCAAAACCCTCCTGTACCACCTCCAGTTTCTAGTCACCGAACTACCTGGTCCCCATCCTCTGGAACATCTTTTCTATTGAGCGCCTTAATAATCACGTTATGCATATTTGTAAACTAATTATATCTTGTTTTGATTAATATCTCCACCACCCATCTGCAAATATCTGCATTTCTCTGCCCCCTCACCTAGTCACATAAAGATATCTTACACATTTGTTTGTGCCGATGTACAGAATCTCAAATTACTCCATCCTCTTGTAAATGTACTGTTAGGAACTGCAGTGCAAAGAATTACACTGATGCCACTTAATCGTTAAGATGGTACTCACAGATAAATTTCAGAAACTGAACACCACCTCTAATGACCTCTCTACTTGCTTTTCCCAGAACCCTTTTCTGTTGTCAAAGATTATAATTGTGTTCAGGGCTTATTAGAGTCAAAAGGTTCCATACAATATTGGGGACAGTGAAATACATGTTTAGAAATTTGCTATCAGGGTTTCATGAGTTGACAAAGTAAGGAATGTGCTTAAATCATCTGGTAATTTGTCATAGAGAAGTACCACACAAGTGTTTTAACATTGTGCTTAATTTTTCCTCTTTTCTTCACAACAAGCAGCTCTCTCTTCTCTCTCAAACGACATGCAGTCCACCAACCACAGCTACTGTATGTACCAGCAGCAGGGTCCTCCACCAGGCCCACCCCAGATCCACAACTCCAATCAGGGAAGCTGCCAAGGCAAAGGACCTGGAGACACCTATGGTCAGGGGATGCAGACGCTGCACCCGCCAATGCATCAGCAGTCCTATCACCCCCACCACCAGCCGCTGCCGCCTCGCACTCCAACCAGCAACGTTCCAATGGGTGAGTGCTTTCACTGGGTGAAGGTTGAAAGAAGATAATGGGAGGATCCCATCTCAGGGATGATATTTGGCGCACTCTGAGAATGATTAGAAAAAATGACATAATAGTCTGAAAATGTGCCTCCCGTTTTGCAGCATAAATCTCCTAGATTCACATGCTGTGTATTATTCCGGCACCTATTAGCTGGGTCTGAAAGTGCTTTATAAACTTTTTCCTATGGGACATGGACCGAGGTAGTGTTACTATGACTCACTGTGACATTGATAAGCTGTGCACTTTCACCTACCGGGGTTGTGTCCCCTCCCTGGTTGCAATACATTTCAGAGTCAGTTCACTTCTTGATTTTAGTGAAACTTTTAAATTTTCTTCATCTTGCATTTTATACAGTGAAATGTATTGTCTGCTACTTATTATCTTTCAATGATTTTTATATTCATAATTATTCTGATAAAAATAATGTTTGAGGCATGTGAGCTGTAGATCACATGCTTTGCATACTTCTGCCATCTAGTGTTGGGTCCAGATGTTTGCAAGTTGTTTTTGTTCAAAGTCTTTCCAGTCACAAGGTAGGTGACTCCTCCTTTCGGTGATAGTGCGCATGGGCATCGACTCTATTGTTAGATTGTTTTTTTCCGCCATCGGGTTCGGACGGGTATTGCTGCGCTCTGCTTCGGAATCAATCCTCGGGTTCGTATTTCAAGAAACTTCGATATTTCCACCGGAAGATCTGCGGGCGGCCTTCCGGCACATCTGCTTCCGTTCGGCTCCTCGTCGATGGAAGGGACTCCATTTAAATTCTGCCCTCTTTGCCACTTGAAATATCTGCGTACGGACTCTCATCCGGTGTGTAATTTGTGCTTGTCCCCCGAGCACAAAGAGCAAGACTATGACGCGTGACGCTCCTTCAGGTCAAAGAAAACTCTGTGATCGTCGGGCTCAACGTCAAGAGATGCAGCGGCAGCGATTGGATGTCACACCGGACCTTTTTGGCGAAGACTGGAGCTTATCAATAATCCTCCAAACATTCCTCCTCGATCTCACAAAATATCACCAGACCACCAGCACTTACTTCAACAAGAAGTGCAATTTTTATTACTCAAAGGGACTATAGAACCAGACCCACTTCAGTGCCAAGGGTCGGGGGTTAATTCCCTTTACTTTCTCATTCCCAAAAAGGACAGCTCCTTGAGACCTATTCTAGATCTCAGAGAGTTAAACAAATACATATTATCAGAACACTTTCACATGGTAACTCTTCAACAGGTACTTCCTCTCTTGCAGCAGGGAGACTTTGTCTACTCTGGATCTAAAGGACGCCTACTTTCATATTCCAATTCATCCCTCTCATCGCAAATACCTCAGGTTTGTAATAGCAGGCAAACATTACCAGTTCAAGGTACTTCCATTTGGCGTCACCACAGCCCCCAGAGTGTTCACCAAATGTCTTGCAGTAGTAGCTGCTCATCTCAGAAGACAATGTATACATGTCTCCCCTTGCCTGGACGACTGGCTTGTCAAAGCGGGCACTTACCAGAACTGTATACTACACACTCAGGCAACAGTGCATCTACTTCACCAGTTAGGTTTTACAATAAATTCCTAAAAGTCTCACCTGTGTCTGACACAAGTGCAATCTTATCTGGGAGCTTCCCTCAACACTCTCAAAGCTCTATCCACTCCCAATGTAGCCAGAATTCACAATATTCAGGCCATAGTATTACAATTCCAACCCAACCAATCATTACCAGCCAGAGTCTTCATGCAGCTGCTGTGAATGATGGCATCCTGCGTTGCAATCGTACCTCATGCAAAGCTTCACATGCGTCCTCTGCAAGAATGTCTAGAGCGTCAGTGGAATCCGTCACAGGGTCTATTAACCGATCTAGTGTTGGTAGACAGCCCCATTCATCGCTCTCTGCAGTGGTGGAACCCTCGAAACTTAGCAAAAGGGCGGCCTTTCATAGACCCGATTCCACAGACTATACTGACAACAGACGCATTGTTAACAGGTTGGGGTGCCCATCTTCAACATTACACAGTACAGGGACTGTGGTTGGACAATCACAAAAGTCTCCACATCAACTACCTGGAACTTCTAGCAGTGTTCCTAGCACTCAAAGCTTTTCTCACCCAACTTGTAGGCAATACTGTCTTAGTTCGCACAGACAACATGACAGCAATGTACTACCTACAGAAACAGGGAGGGACCCACTCTCTCCAACTGTTGCGCCTTGCACAAAGCATTTGGAATTGGGCGATTTACCACAAAATCTATCTCCTAGCAGAATACCTTCCAGGAGTAGACAATCAGATTGCAGACCTGCTCAGCAGACACAGGCAGCAAGAACACGAGTGGGAAATTCACCCCCAAGTTCTTCTTCCCTACTTTCAAAAATGGGGTTTTCCACAGATAGATCTGTTTGCCGCAGTACACAAAGCAAAATGCCCAAGCTTCGCATCCAGGTTCCCACACCCAGCATCGAAGGGCAATGCTCTATGGATGAATTGGTCAGGGATATTTGCTTATGCTTTTCGGCCTCTCCCACTAATTCCATTACTGGTGCAGAAGCTCAGACTAATGTCCCTCACACTGATCTTAGTAGCCCCCACATGGGCTCGTCAACCTTGGTACACCACCCTGTTAGAACTCTCAGTGGTTCCACATCAAAAGCTACATCTCAAACCCTGTCTCCTCACTCAGAGCCATGGAGAAATCAGACATCCAAATCCCAGAGAACTCAACCTAGCGATTTGGCTCCTGAAGTCATAGAGTTTGGTTATTTACAACTGCCACCAGACTGACTCAAAGAGGCTAGAAAGGCTACTACTAGAGCATGTTATGCAGCAAAATAGAAACAATTTGTTGTCTATTGTAACAAAAACAATATCAATCTACTTGATGCTTCTGTACAGAACATCATTCGTTATCTGTTGCATTTACAGCAATGTGGACTAGCTTACACATCCATTCGTTTACATCTAGCAGCCGTAGCTGCATACTTGCAAAATAGGCAACACTTCTCTCTGTTAAAAGTACCAGTGATTAAAGCCTTCACGGAAGGATTAAAAAGGGTAATGCCACCAAGAATTCCCCCTGCGCCAGAGTGGAACTTAAACATAGTCCTTACAAGGCTAATGGGTCTACCTTTTGAACCAATGCACAAATGTCCGTTACAATTCCTTTCATTGAAAGTTGCTTTCCTCATAGCGATAACCTCACTAAGGAGAGTTGGTCAACTTCAGGCATTAACTATACAAGAGCCTTTCTTTCAGCTTCATAAAGATAGTGGTTCTTCGCACCAATCCTAAATTTCTCCCTAAGGTAGTTTCTGTTTTTCATATCAATCAATCAGTTGAGTTACCTGTGTTCTTTTCTCAACCTGATTCTGTAGCAGAACGAGCCCTACACACACTTGATGTTAGACGTGCTATACTTTACTACATAGAAAGAACCAAAGATTTTAGGAAAACAAATCAACTATTTGTTGCTTTTTCTCCACATCACAAGGGCAATCCTATATCTAAGTCAGGTATTGCAAGATGGATTGTAAAATTTATCCAAACATGTTATGTTAAAGCAAAGAGAACTTTGTTAGTACCCCCTAGAGCGCACTCTACTCGCAAATTAGGGGCTACTATGGCCTTCTTGGGAAATATTCCCATAGCTGATATTTGTAAGGCAGCAACATGGTCTACACCGCACACATTCACCAAACACTATTGTGTAGATGTGTTAGCAAGACAACTGGCAAATGTAGGCCAAGCAGTACTTAAAACACTGTTTCAAACAACTACAACCACTACAGGTTAGCCACCGCTTGGGGAGTTTACTGCTATATAGTCTATGAAAAGCATGTGATCTACAGCTCACATGCCTCTAACGGATAATGTTACTTACCCAGTAAGTATCTGTTCTTGGCATGTAGAGCTGTAGATTCACATGCACCCACCCACCTCCCCGGTCTCTTGTAGTTGTTGTAGTTCTTAATTCACATTCATATGCATGGACATCTCTATTCTACATATACTAACTCCATTCTCACCCTCTACGGGAAAACAATCTAACAATGGAGTCGATGCCCATGCGCACTATCACCGAAAGGAGAAGTCACCTCTTCGAACAAAAACAACTTGCAAACATCCGGACCCAACACTAGATGGCTGAAGTATGCAAAGCTTGTGAATCTACAGCTCTACATGCCAAGAACAGATGCCTACTGGGTAAGTAACATTATCCTTATTTCGTGCTGGATTGCATCCATAAGTCCGTCGTAGTCGTTCATATTTGTCCAACTCTCCAATCGCCCAGTGCCTTTTGGGTTCTTAACCTCAGATCCTGTCTTCAGGGAGTTAACATTTCAAATCCTTTTCAGACGGAAAAACAAGCTCAGTACGGCCGAGTCCGGCCACTACAGGTTGTCCTCGCGTGCCTTCCCTTGGATGAAATATAAACCATCTCCCCAGAATCCACAGTACATAAAGACTCATAGTATTAACAACAAGGAAAGAAGAAAGTCTTCAGCTTTTCAAAGCTCCCCTCCAGGTAAGGATAGCAAAAGACTACAAACTTTGGGGAGAAAAAAGGAGAGAGGTGCTGCTACCCATTGAGACATTAATTTGAATGCTCAACTCATTAATTATGCACTCAAGTAATGGGATGACATGTAGGATTTAATAAAACTCCTGCCTGAAGCATTTCAAAATAGGACTAAATCCATGGTGGGAGAAAGGAGAATTATATCAAGCTTTTGCTTAAAGTCATCGCCAGACTCTGCAGACAGAGCGAGCAAATTGCGGACAACCGGATAGTTTTATATAAACATGGTTACTCAAACATGGAAACTCAAAATGCAAGCCCAATATTAGACATGCCTTTCACAGGAAATCTTTTATTTGGTCCAGAACTGATCCAATCACTGGAGGACATGAGAAAGGCCAGTGAGACAACTAAGGCAATGGGAGCTTTGCAGACTAGGAGCCTCGTCCTGCTCAGATCAGAGTAGACAATCCAAAACAACTGTATTTTGAAAGTCTGCTTACCTTGGGCATTTTTGTTTATAACCCCCACAGTGGCACCAGTCCTATGAGACAAAAACACTTTTCCAGGAAAAGGTGAGACTAAAGGGGTGACCTTTGGAGGGTCATCCACAAATGCAATATTACTCCCTCATTCAGTCCACTCATCATCCTATTACAGCAAAGAGCAAACTAATGAACTGCCACCGTCCTGTGAGTCTAACTTTAGATATATGGTACCAAAGCTAATCAGACACATATATTGCATAGAGGTCTCAAACCCTCAAAAGTATACCCAAAGAGCCACAATTTCAATAAAGATGAAATTCATGTCCTACAGCAAAAGGTTCAAGAACTGTTAGAAAAAAGTTTAGTAGAGAGTACTCTACTGGAAATCAGTGCAGGAGTACAGTTGGTATACTTGCTAATAACAAAACAAACATCTGACTTTGCTACCAAGTATGCCAAGTCTGCCATCTGTGAACAGACCAATCAAACCACAAAGGTTCCAAATTACAGCAATAGTTGATGGCCTTATTGTAATAGAACAGCTGTCTAACTACCATGAGTCTCAAGGACGCCTATTGTCATTCCAGAACCAAACAATATTTTCTTGTGGGCGTGCTGGCATTGTAGGGCCAATTCTCTTTTGCCAGATGTGTCAGTCTCGGACTTTGAGGACTGCAATGGAACTGTTGGGTATGTGGTGTCCTGTATTGATTGGATTCCATATGCAAGGCTGCACACAATCGCAATCCACAAATTAACGGTCAGTGGTCACTAATACACAGAGACTGGAAAGATCCATAGAGCTTAAATGGTGTAGCAAAAGCAATATGACAATAGGCAGTCATTTGAAGACATCAGCCCCACAAGCCATCATAAAAGAAGCATCGCATGTGGGATGGGACACACACATTGGAAAACTGAAGGTAAGGGTTTAGTGGTCCTTACAAAAGGCACTGAAACGCATGCAATACCAGGAACGTAAGGCAATTTATCTAGCACTAAAAGCATTCCAACTTCAAATTCTCAACAACTGTACAAGTGTTAACGTACAACACAACTGCAATGTTTTATCTGAACAAGCAGGGGAGATGATAGCCTATCCCCTATCAAACTGGCACAAGACGTTTGGAGTTGGGCAAATGCAAGATGCATCTCAGTGGGGGCAAATCATGTACAGTTCTGGTCCGCATACAAGAAGCTCATTTAAGCTGGCAACTTGGCACCTCACACATATGGGAGTTAAAGCAGTTACTGGAAAGAAAACAGAAAATGCTAAAACTTTGCACCTGGGCATTACCACCACAGTCAAAGGGGAAATGCTCAGTTTACTAACTGGTGCAGAATGTTTGCATAAGTGTTTCTGCTGATTGTGTTAATTCCTTTAGTCATAGAGAAGTTCAAAGCTTCCAGTGTGTCACTAAGATAGCAACATCATATATGTTTATCATACCAGAGGGGAGGCGTTGCGGCCAGAGCTGCTAACTTTGGGACTGGGGAACCAGGTTGGAGTCCCAGCTTTGACTCAACATGCTGTGATTCTGGACAAATCACTTAAACGCCCCATGCCTAGAAAAACTTATCTGACCTTGTGTAATGTAACTGGTGCTCATGCAAAGCACTCCAGTGCCCCTGGACCTCGTTTGCACTATATAAAACTGCATTAAAAAAACACACCTTATGCAAAAGCACATGGGAATGTCCTCCGATTTTCCACTTGCAAAGGTTGCAATAACTATGTAGAGAGGGAAGGAGCCTGTCCCATTCCAATGGATTAGTTAGCAGCTTGGCTCCTGAAATAGAATTGTCACTTGAGAAATGTTTAGACATTATAAAGAGGCACGTAAACCTTCAACTGGTAGATATTACACATTAAAATGCATCAGATACCTCAATTGATGTTAGCAAACACATTTGTCTTGGTGAGATGCGTTACACACTAAGTAGAATGGAAGCTTAGCTGTACGTCTTTGAGGATACAATTAAAAGGAATTGCAGCACACCCTAAAGGAATGCATATAAATCATGTTTCCAGTAATTAAAAATATGTAGAGGGTGTAAAACGATTATACCCTCCATCACCACAGTAGAATTTAAATCTAATGTTGGCAGATCTAAAGAAGCCCCCATTAGAGTCAACACATATTGCCTCTCTTCCATCTGATGTGAAAAAGTGACTTCTTAATTGCCATTACCTCTTTAAGAAGCGTCAGCGAACAGCGAGCACTTTCAGTGCAAGAACCAAACTTAATTGATCAAAAAGACAAGGTTATTATGAGAGCACCCACAAAGTTGAAATCAGCTCCTCATGTTAACCAAATAATATAATAACCATCATTCTTTAACAAAGCAACAAATGGATGTGAAAGGGTACTCCATACATTACACGCATGAAAAGAACAATTTATTACATCCAAGAGACGAATTACATTGGGGAAAACAAAACCTGTCTTTGTAGCACATGCTGCAGAGGCACTGGGTGCAGCAGTATCAAAGGGAACTTAAGCCAGATGAATAGTTCAAACAGTACAAACCTGCTAGAACATAGTAAACCTTTAAAAGTAAAGCCAGAAGTACACTCCAGTAGCAAACAATGGGGTAACCGTAACATTTGCGTCTTCTGTATCACCACAGGGCTTGTATGGTAGCAATATGGTCTTCGAAACACAGTTCAATTAAATATTACTGTGGCGATACAGAAACAATTAAAGAACCAGCACTGGGCCAAACAGTGCTTAAACATGTATCACCTCTCCTCATTCAGTCCGCCTCCACACTGCAAAAAAACAGTTGTGTATCTTTTTTTAAAAAACTTTATCCTTTTATCATACAAGAACATCACAGTGCTCAATTTACACAGTCTCACATGACGTGAAAAAATACAAAGGTGCGTTGTCTGTACAGTTTCATGAATCAACAGGTGTACAATAATAGAGAAACAAAATGTGGTTAAGGTATGATGATTGACCTTCTCAGTGATCCGTAGCCATACTAGCCCAAAACATGTATCGGCTTGTCATGCTATATGAGGGCTGCAGTCCGGACCTGCCACAATGTGAATGTGAATTCAGAGATGTCTGTATTCAGTTACATCTAACGGGTAGCATGTCAGTAGTATAATGAGTGGAAGGGGCCATTCAGCCCACCCCAGTTGGCACTATGCCTTGTTCTAGTTGGGTGGCCGTGTCGTTTTGTCGCGATGCAAGATATGTTTTCAGTGGACCCCAAATGTCCCTAGGCCTGGAGGAAGAGGGAACAGTCGTGGAGTACATGTCGCTGCGTGTGTTACAGAGCACCAAACTTCTCAGCCAGCTCTGTACCGTAGGGACAGTCTGACGGCCCCAGTGTACCGCCACCTCCCTCTTGGCTAGCAATAAACCGAGGGCGGCAAACTTCCGTTTTTTTTTGGGGGGAAAGTTGACCACGTAGCCTAAGAGTGCAATCTCTGGGACAGGGTCAAGAGGTATGTGGATAATGTCGCCCAGCTCCTTATGAACTGCCTTCCAGTATGGATTCAGACGAGGACATGTCCACGCCAAATGCGCAAAGTCAGCGTAAGGGTGTCCGCACTTGCGGCAATTATGGGGTCTTGTTGGGTCTAGTTTGTGTACTTTGGCCGGTGTGCTGTAAACCCTAGGTAGGAACTTAAAATGAAGCAGTTTATGTCTGCTGTTGAGGGAGATGTCTTTGGTGAGAGCGCAGCAAGCGGTCCATTGGTCGTCCGCAATCGGGCCGCCCAAATCTACCTCCCAAGCCCTCCTTATCCTTTCATCATCGACAGGAACGAGTCTCGAACAGGCTTTGTAAAGTTTTGAAATGAGGTGGGTGGCATGTTCACTCTCGATGACCAGAGACAAGGGGGCAAAGGAGTCGGGTTCTACGGGAAAGCAGGGTATTGCGGCACGTAGCGGAGAGGATGCGCCTGAACAGAAATCAGTCCATGAACGTGACATCGGTGAAGTGGGCGTCGTCACCACCCTCAAAGGCATGGCCATCCGGGAACAGGTCACCTGCCTTCGTGATCTCAAAATTTGGTTAAAGTGCGCTGCACAATTTTCTCGTCTGTAAGCGGTAGCCAACGAGAATTGGGGAGTGGTAGGGCCGAGGAATACAAAAGGGAGTACGTGTAATTCGTCGTAGCTTCTCCCAAGCCCAGCTGGTCGTGGAAACTGTTTGGATATCGTGAGGGTCTCTGGGGAAACCTTTGGGGAGAACGGCGGAAAGCCGCTCGGGGAGGACCAGGTCAGCTTCTGGGCGAAGGTAGGGAATTCTGGCGTCCGGGTGATACCAAGCGTGAGCATAGCTGCATTGTGCTACTAGATAATATAAATGGAAATCGGGAACTCCGTATCCGCCTCGGTCATAGGGGAGGGTTAGTATTTGCCAGCGCACCTGGGCCCGTGTATTTCCCCACACTAAGCGTATCAAGTGGGATCTGAGCGTCGCAAAAAAACTGTTTGGGAGAGGGATGGGGATATTATTAAAGAAGTAAAGAAATTTGGGTAAAACGACCATCTTTATTACGGCTACCCTACCTGCTATGGATAGCGGCAATTTCAGCCATTTGTCTATTTGTGTCTCCAGTGATGAGATCGCTTGCCCGTAATTGAGACGCACTATCATTTCCGCGTCAAGATGTATATGTATGCCCAAATATTTCGTGGAATCAGCACACCATTCTAGCGGAAACTCTAGTTCCCAGGGGGCAGTGCTACGCGTGAGAGGAAAGATGACGGATTTGTGCCAATTAATGCCCAGGCCGGAATGCTGGCCGAAGCGGAGTATCTCGCGTATGAGTGGATCTAAGTTGGTACGTGGCTCACGGACATATAGGATAGTGTCGTCGGCGTATAAGGAGACAAGGAGGGGGCCTGTACGAAATTGTAAGCCTCTCTGCAAGTGTTTCTCTTGAAAGTGCCTGATTAAGGGGTCCATAGCAAGGATAAAAAGTAAGGGCGAGAGCGGGCAACCTTGTCTGGTGCCTCGTGAAAGTGAGAAGGGTTGTGACAGTGTGCCGTTTAACCGAAGGCGAGCAGTCGGGAGGCGGTAAAGTAGTGCTGTGGTGGCCATGAAGCCCAGTGGCATCCCTATACGTCGCATGATTGACATGAAAAAGGGCCACTCTAGCGAATCAAAAGCCTCCTCCGTGTCAAGCAAAATTGCGGCCGCTGGTGTGTCCGGGTTGATCCTATGTAAAACTGAAAAAAGTGTTTGGAGGTTAAATGAGGTGGAGCGGTGAGGAATAAAGCCAGACTGTGCAGGGGAGATAATAAATTCCATTAGTTGTGACAGGCGCCCAGCAAGAATTTTGGCGAGAATCTTATAATCTAAATTTAATAGAGATAAGGGCCTATAGGAGCCGCAGTGCCGCGGGTCTTTGCCAGGTTTAGGGAGAAGGATAATGACTGCTTCCTGAAGTGTAGGTGGTAAAATCTGCCTCTCTAGGGCCTCTGCATATACCTCTGAGTTGTGGGGCTAGCAAGTCCTTAAAGGCCTTGTAAAAGTCGCCCGAGAATCCGTCTAACCCCGGGGCCGATGAGGACCGCAGGGAGTCAATGGCCCCCAAGACATCAGTTTCAGAGATGGGTTCAGCAAGAAAATCCTGCATGCCCCTCTCAAGGAAGACCAGTGCTATCTCCGATAAGTAAGATTCCAAGGCAGCGTGGTCAGTCCCTATTCTGGAGGTGTACAACGTTTTGAAATAGGACAAAAATTTGTGCCTGATCTCGGTAGTGCCCGAAAGTGACTGGCCTGTAGGCGTCTGTATCTCGGTGATGTAGGCTTTACTATATGGGGGTCGGAGCAGTTGCGCCAGAACCCTGCCTGGCCTCTCCCCCTCCCCGTACTGCTTCGCTGTGTGATATTTGCCCATGTAGAGAATATCCCTGTCGGCCGTATCTCTATATTCTTTGAGTAGGCCCAGCCGTGCTGAATCAGTGTCGGGGTCATGTGCCTGTGCTAAAGTAGCGTCGAAGTCAGCAAGGTCGCGCTCTAGCTTGGTCACCGTGGTGCGCAAGTCGCGGAGGACCCCGGCCTTTTTTTAGATACAGACCCCCCGTATGTACGCCTTAAAACCTTCCCAGAGAACAGCCACAGTATCAACAGAGCCAGTATTTATAGTAAAATAGTCTTCAATCGCCTCGCGAATTTCATGTTGAAACAGGTCGTCTTCCAATGCCCGGCTTGGGAAGCGCCATTGACGTTCTAATCCCTCTGGGGTATCTGTAGCGTAAGCACTATTGGGGAATGGTCCGAATATGTACGCGGGAGGGTCTGAATTGTGTGGCTCCAAGCGGATATGGTAGGAGAGATTAGCCAGTAGTCGAGTCTGGTCGAGGTGTTGTGGTACCCTGAGTAATGAGTGTAGGCCGCGCAGGAGGGATTACGCAAACGCGAAACATCTAATAGGGCCAGTTGTTCGCATAGGGACTGCAACGCTCGTCGTGCACGGGGTTTGGAGTCGGGGGCAATGGATGTGCTATCAAGGGCCAAGTCAGGAATAATGTTAAAGTCCCCACCCATTATAATAGCCGTCTGGTCTAGTTGTAAAAGCTGAGCAAGTAAAGAATGGAAAAAATCAGGGGAATCAATATTTGGGCCATAGACGCACACTAAGCTCACCTCATGTCCCAGCAACGTCCCAGCAACAATAGAGTATCTGCCCTCCCTGTCGCGCATAATCTTGCGGGGGCTGAAAGGGATCAGTTTATGTATAAAGACAGCAGTGCCCCTTGACTAATTACTGTAGTTGGTAAAATATCTATGGGCTCCCCAGCTGGCGGCAAAACGGGAAGGGTCAGAAGCGGGCAAATGTGTCTCTTGCAGGAAGGCAATATCTATGTTATGACGCAGGAGATAGTGGAGGACATGGCGTTTCTTGCGATTATCATTGAGACCACGGACGTTCCACGACATCAGAGATAGGACTGAGGGTCCACCACCATTACCTAGGCGGGTCATAGAGAGGACTGAACGAGGACAACAACACACTCAGCAACATTTCAATAGGAAGTGTGACTGTGAACAAACATGTGAGAAATCGAGTACACCTTATCAATTGCAATCGCCCCCTTCCCCCGCCCAACCTTACCACCCAACAAGTAAGGCCAAACCAACATTGTCCAATAGACAAAAAGTACCAATCGTGATAGCAAGGAACGTGAATAGCCCAGCAGCGGTACCTCTAGGAATAGAAGGGAAAACTATGGTAACCACCAATGGGGGAGAGGCAACGCCCCGTCAGCTAACCAGCTATGGGGAACGATGAATGTAATGAAGAAATAACCCAAGTTTACCCATGGCAACATGCCTAAAAGGAGAGGGACAGTCCTGATATGGTCAGCCGCGACCAGACCCTGAGAAAAGTTCCATGCTGGCCTCTGAACCGTTCTGCGATAAGGAGGGACCAGCGCCATCTGTAACTGCCTGCACGTTTTTTTTGTGCGTTCGACAAAAGTCCAGAACCTCTGTAGGATTGTCAAAGATGCGTACTTTGCCGTTGACATCTACGCGCAGTCTGGCCGGGTACAGCATGCCATATCGGAGGCCGAGATTCCGGAGTGTCGCCTTTGCGCCATTAAACTTACGACGGGCCTCCTGAACCATTATGGTGAAGTCCGGATACAGGGACAGTTTGGAGCCCTGCCAGATAGTGTCGCCCTTCTTACGGGCTAGGCGAAGCGCTGTGTCTCGGAACCTAAAGTTCATGACCCAGGCTATGATGGGTCTAGGAGGGCAGCCTGGGTTGGGGCAAGGGCCCAAAGTGCGGTGGGCGCGCTCCACCACGAAGCCTGGAGTGAAAGAAGCCCTCCCAAACATATCGGCCAGTAATGATTCAACAAAAGTGTCCATGCGACCAGTGGTAGTGGATTCCGGAACCCCCAAAATGCGTAGATTGTTCCGTCTACTGCGCGCTTCTAAGTCCTTGTTTTTTATTGCCACGTCTTTCAAGATACGCTCTACTCTCTCTAACCTCTTGAGTGATTGTGCCGTGCCATCTTCAATGTCGGATATGCGGGCTTCTGCGACGTCGAGCCTTCGATCATGCGCCTGGATTTGAACCCCAAGTTCTGCTAGGTTCTTATCCAGTGCATCAAATCTACCATCCAAGGCTCTGAAGCCCACCCTCATCTCTTGTAGCAACGAGGTGTCTTGACCTTTGGGGTCGCCTGTGGGCAGCGTGCCTCGCCCCCCCCCCCCCCCTCTGCCATGTCAAGATCTGACCCTTGGACCGTCTCCGCAAGTTTCTCGAACGGGAGGGTTCTTTGTTTTGGGTCTTTGCGGCCCATACCGCACGGTAATCACTAGACTGTAATCACTAGACTGTGGGCCAGGGCTTGTAGTGTGGAGAGTCTTTGGGGGGAGGGCAGATATCGGGCCAATATCGGGTATGACTGCTCAAGGGCTGGACAACAGGAGGCACAGTGTCGCCGCGTGTGGAAGGCAGTGCTGGCCAGGTGGGAGAGAGAGTCAGCAGCAATGTGGAACAGCAGGACTGCAGCATGGAGGGCCAAACAGAGGACGATAGATATCGTAAGGACATGGATAGTGAGGCCGGGGTGGAGATCGACGTTCTGCAATCCTTGAGGAGGAAGGCGCCAACCCCAGGGCTGCGATGTAGGGCAGGCAAATCGGCAAATTCCCAGCAACGCCGAAGGCGCAGGGCCGGCGGGACGCCAAGGAGCAGTAGCAGGAGGTGGGGGAGGCACCCGGGCGCGGGCAAAGTGTATTCCCCGCCGGCCTCGAGCAGTGAGCCCGCTCCTCTTTACTAAGTAGCCGACGAACGGCTCTAGCAGGCCGATGCCCCGTCAAGGTGGGAACTGCGTGTGGGGGCGCTCACTCTGCAGGCGTCGCACGATCAATCGGATCGGCGCTCAGCCTTGTCGAGGCCGGTACAGGGTGGGGACGGAGAGTTGTGCCCCGCGCCCGGCGCACTCACCGCAAATCAGCTCTGCCGCCCAGGTCCCCCAGTATCACCGGGTTCGCTCTTCGCATCGGAGCCCCGGTCGTCTCAGGCCGCCGCCGCCATTTTCCACAGTCCGTCCGCGGCTCCACAGGGCTGGATCTTCAAGTTTTCGGGCAGCGATTCTCATGAAGGTGGCGGCATTTGAATCGGGTCACATTCACGGGTCTGGCGCATCGTTCCACACCTCTAATCGTCCATGGGAAACAAGGGAACTTCGATGTGGCGCTGGCATCACCGGCGGAGCTTCAATGCCGTGTGGCCATTTTGGTCCACGGCTTGGCCACGCCCCCCAAAACCAGTTATGTATCTTTAACAATAGTTTTGCAGCTTAAAGCTCTTCTAAATTCATAGTGACCCTCTGGACTCCCTGTCAAGGAGGCAAGTTAATGCACTACGTAAAAAAAAAAGTAAAAAGTAAAATAAAAACTTAAATGTAAAACTGACGACCCCTTAACCCCTTGACCGCAATCGGAATTCCGCTCGTGTGCTGGACATTCCGATCGCGGGTGCGGTCGTGACGAGCTCAGCTCGTCATGCGCACAGCGCTACCGCGCAGCATGACGAGCTGAGCTTGTCACGCGCATCGAAGGGGTTAAGGGCATTGTAGGCTTAGGGTGGGAGGCGCATGGGTCAGGTAAGGGCTACTGAGCCTCAACTGTTGGGGTAATGTGCCTTTGATGTCTCAGGGTCTGTTTTACTATAGCTATGCAAGAAATACAGGTAGAACAGTTTCAGCACTTTCTCTCAGTAGTACTAATAGGGATTAGTCACAGGCTTCTCATGAAGATAGTGTGGGGTGATCAAGTTCAGAACTCCACAATCACCCCGCAGTGCAAGAACCAATTGTCCAACACAGTGCTTCACTTTATTACACACAAACAAGATACTACACAAATAATAGTGTGCAGACACAGTCTAGAGAACTGTGCGCAGGGGTTACTGCACCTCAGTCTATCTGCTCCTCTCCCCTGGGGTTCTCCTTCTCCTTTAAACCAAGCGGTTCTCCCATCTGGGTTAGAATGAAAAGGAACACTCCATGCATCCACAAAAACAACATTGGAACAATTCTCCTGTATTGCACCCAAGACATGAACCGACCTCCCTCAACACATCAGAGCCATCTCCCCACTTCTTGAGTTCTGCAAGAAGCTGAAGACCTGCTTGGTCATATAAGCAGCTTGGGACCACACACCTTGCCCAAGCGCCTGGATCGCCTCTCAGGTGATTAGTGTGCTATACAAATCAACAGAACAATGTCTCTAATTGCAAAAATCAAGGTTTATGTGTACATAACCCCCCTTCACTCCCAGTACTTCTGAGAGAGGGCATGCTTCCCGATCAGATGCAGCCCCCTTAATCTCCTGTGAGGTCACAGTGCGGGGTGGCATTAGGAGCTGGTGTCAGAGGCCCACCCACCAGGATTTTCAGGTAAACTGAAGTTGGTGTGGCTCCACCAGGCGGGTCTGGTCACGGTTGCCCCCTGCCCACTTCTGGGTACTGGCTGTTGTTTGAAGTTGCAAGTGGGTAGCAACAATCAGTGTGCCTCAGCATGAACGGATTAGCTGTGGTAGCACTTTTTGTTAGAGCTGAATGAAAGTATCCAAGCTCTCACTTCTCTGGTGACAGTGGCACAGGTTGAGCCGCAATCTCACGTCTTGGACACAGAGGCGCAAACAAACACAGTTCTGCACTTCCTGACTGGAACTGCCACTCAGTCTGATGCCCGCCAGCACCTGAGGCACGCAGGTCGTTCTCCTCTGGCTGACTCCACCAAGATCTATCTCTGCTTCTGGCTATTCCTGGACTGTCCCCACTCCTGCAGGGCTGGTGGGCTTCTTCTTTCTAGGTGCATCTTCTTTTCCAGGTGTAGTCATGTCTGCAAAAGGCATCATTTTGTGCTCTGGTCATTGGCTTTAGGAATGTTAAGGGCTCTGTTGTATTCCGTCCCGCCTCATTTTCAGTGTATACCTATAAGTGATCCTGACTTTGTTCATCATTTTGTTCTACTACCCTGTTCTGCTTTCATCGTTCCGGAGCATGGGGCTGCAGGACTGAAAGAAATAAGCCTGAGGTAGTTCCCTAGTTTGGACAGTTTACTTTAGATGAAGTTTGCAGAACTAGCTGCTACATTCCAGATGCGACGTCACTTGATTTACAATGTAACAATAACTAAATCTCCCTTTGTAGTGTCGAGCCTGCGAGAGCATGCGCTAGCGCATGCGTCTTGCTTGTGAGACACTCTTGTATACAAAATGGGCTTGGAGTCCGCCCATTGCTTACCATTTGCTAAGCTTCCCGTCACTCTTCTTTGCAGCCTCCTCAATTAGCCACTGCAGGTAAAACATAATTTCCTATGATATTTGTGGAGCAGGGACTAAGCACAGATTGATTCAGGTTAATCCGTGCCCATGTACTGCTCCTGATGTGATTGAGGTACTATATTTTCCCCTCTCCCACTCTACCTGCATGCTGCGGCCTCAACAAGAGATGTTTCAGAATGTAGGAACGGCCCCCAATAAATCGCTCCCTTCCCTCCGCTAGTAGATAAAAGACCGGATTAGTGTCTGCGCAGCATGTCAATTACAACTCCTTTCAGAGCCACAATCAAAACATAATAGGGGCGAGCCCTGCGTGGGGAATGTTGACTCATAGAAAGGCTGATTGCCAGAAGCACCTCCTGCTCCCAAACACACCCCGCCCCTACGGTGAGAAATATATGTTCGAGGCATGTGAGCTGTAGATCACGCAATGCATAGCCTGCCATCTAGTGTTGGGTCTGGATGTTTGCACTTTGTTTTTGTTCGAAGAAGTCTTTTCCAGTCACGAGGTAGGTGACGCCTCCTTTCGGTGATGGTGCGCATGGGCATCGACACCATTGTTAGATTGGTTTTTTTCCGCCATCGGGTTCGGATGTGAATTGCTGCGCTCCGGTTCGGCACCGTTTCTCGGGTTCCCTTCGCGCAATCTACTACACTCGATGGTATTGTTTCTCGATCGCGTTTCCCATTCTCCGCGTATCGTTTCGACTCAAAGACCTTCGATCGGAAAACTCGTGGAGGGCGGTTGGGCATACCCGCGCTGGGCTCGCTAGCAGTCGATGGAACGGACTCCATTCAAACTTTGTCCTGGATGTCGCGCCACGTTTCCGCGCACCGACCTGCACGAAGTGTGCAACCTCTGTCTATCCCCAGAACACATCGAGAAAGACTGCGACGTGTGCCGATCGAAGAAGACGCTTTGTGACCGTCGGGCTCGACGTCACGAGATGCAACATCAAGGCAGCTCCGTACCGGACATCTTCGGCGAAGATTCCGATCGAGAAGAACAACAAGCTCAAGGAGCCAAGGAAGCAGAACACGTCTCAGTGTCCGAGGCCAACTCCGACATGGAAGAATGATTGAATGAATGATAGCATTTATAGAGCGCAACGTTCACTCCAAGGAGCATCTTGGCGCGGTCAGAAACTGGGGGGGGGGGGGGCTGTGATGAGGAATTAGTGAGAACAGTCAGGTAGAAAGGTCAGATAAGTGATGGCACTAACTGGTCTGGGGCCGCAAAGATCCAGGTTTTTAAGAGTTTCTTTAACATGGGTTCAGACTGTGCCAGTCTCCAATGGGTGGGCAAGCTATTCCAGGCTTTAGTTCCCAGGACTGCCATTGTCTTTCCCCCTCTAGATGAGAGGTGGAAGGCGGGGGTGCCAGGAGATTTTCCGAGGATGATCGCAGAAGCAGTTGGGTAATGTATGGTTTAATTCTGGATCTTAGGTATTTGGGTTCTATATTCTTGAGGGTTCTGAATTTGATTACTAGGATTTTGAAGAGAATCCTTTTATGTATGGCCAGCTAGTGGATGGTTTTGAGTGCTGCTGTGGCTGAGGACCTCCTAGGTAGTTTTAATAACAGCCGGGCTGCTGTTTTTTGGACTGTCTGTAGTCTTTTCAGCACTACCTTTTTTGCTCCTGCATATAGGCTGTTGCAGTAATCCAAGCGAGACAAAATTAGGGCTACTGCCACTGTTTTTCTGGCTGTGACAGGAAGTTGATCGAAAAAAAATGTGAGGGTTTTTATCATGTGGAAGCATGTGCCTGCCACCGAGAGGGCTTGCTGGTGAAAGGGACAGTGCACGGTCGAACCAAATCCCTAGATTTCTCACAGTGTCTACTGTGTTAGGAGGTGGTGCCGTGTCAGTCGGCCATCATTGTTTGGGCATGAAGATGTTGGATTTACCAAGCAGCATGATCTCCGTTTTTTGACTGTTACATTTGAGGTGGTTTGTTTTCATCCAGTCCATGACAGTTCTGGAATTTTTCTTTAGCTGCTGTGGAATTTTTGCCAAGAGTGAGAATTAGCTGAGTGTCATCCGCATACGAGATGGACTCGACGTCAAAGGATGCAATCGGGTTAAGCAAGAAGAGGAGCAAGTTACACCTGGTCAGCGTACCGTGAGTAGAGACGCCCCCTTGTCCTAACAACACAAGACCAAAAAGGCTCCGGTCCTTCCTCTGCCTGCGGGCCAAGGTCGGCACCGAGAAAAAGTTTCGAGCGCCCAGGGCCTGGCGCAGAAACACAAAGAGAAGCCTTCCGGCTCTGGCTCGCCCCATGCCGGTGCCAAACCGAAATCCTCGGCGAAATCAAAGCATGTCGTGGTCCACATCCCACCTTTATCGAAGACTAAATCTTCGGAGCCAAAGGGTTCAGAGCCGATACTTTCGATGCCGAAAACGGCAAGCAAAGACAAAAAGACTCCATCAAAGGAGCCTCGGTCCGACGTTCCTTCGGATCCAAAACAGAAAGAGCTGGTTATAAACCCAGACACTGGACATATCCATGCCAAATTGCCTGATAAAAGGAAGATGGGCCAACAAGAGGAGTACCACATTCCTTTGAAGATAAAAAATGTGGGTACTACCCCTTCACCACCTTATATTCCACCTCCTTTGCCCACTGATCCTAACTTACTCATCACACCCACAAATTCACCACCACCGCTATCACCTGACCCACAGGATGAAGGGGATGGGGAAGGGGATCAGGATAGGCCACAGGATACTGACCCATGGGAGGACTATGACACTGACCTAAACACGGATAATGACCCTGACTTATCTGTCCAGACCCTCACCACCCGACGACAATATAGGATACATTGAGCTACTTAACAGGGCTGCTCATTACCATGGGGTGGAACTACATAAGGAGGCTTTAGAAGAGGATTTCTTATTTGAGACCCTAAGTTCCTCTCAAAGAACTACCCATACACTGCCAATGTTTAAGGGGATACTTAAACACGCAGATGAGGTTTTTAAAGTTCCTGTAAGGGCAAGAATCATCACGCCTAGGGTTGAGAAAAAATATAAACCTGCACCTACTGACCCTGCCTACATCAAAGGTCAGCTGCCCTTAGACTCTCTTGTGGTTTCCAATGCTCGCAAGAGAGCTAACTCACAGACCAGAGGTGAGGCCCCTCCTCCTGATGAGTCGAAATTAATTGATGCCTCTGGCAAAAGGGTAGCGTCACAAGCGACTAATCATTGGCGCATTGCTAATGCTCAGTCTCTGTTAGCCAGATATGATAGGGCTCATTATGATGAGTTAGAACAGCTCATGCAATTTCTGCCTGATTAACATAAATCTAAGGCTAATGATCTTATTCAGGAAGATAAACTAATCACCAATACCTCCATCAGGTGCACCCTAGACGCAGCAGATACAGCAGCGTGCGCAGTAAACACCAGCATACTGCTACGCAGGCATGCTTGGTTGAGGATTTCAGGTTTCAAACTTGAGGTGCAAGCCTCTATTCTCAACCAGCCATTTGACAAAGAACACCTCTTTGGTCCAGCAATTGACACCTCGCTGGAAAAAATGAAAAAAGATACTGAGGTCGCAAAGTCCATGGGGGCCTTGCAGTTACCTACAAATAGGGGTTCCTTTCGTCGCTCCTTTTACAGGGGTGGATCCAAGAATGTTTCCACAGAAAATCCCTCCTCGTCTTACAAGGGCAACAACCAATCGCCCTCAACAAGAGGCTATTTTAGAGGAGGTTTTAGAGGAAACCACGGTAAGGGAAGCGGATGAGACCACTCCACACGCACTACCTCAGCAAATAACAAGCAGTGGCTTCCTTCCGCTACCCCCCCATCATTCCACTCCTGTGGGGGGACTTCACTCCCAATTTCTCCCTGTCGGGAACACAATCACCTCAGACAAATGGGTTCTACAATTTATCCAATATGGTTACTGCCTGGAACTTAAAGACACTCCCCCAAACATTCTCCCAAGATCATACGCAATGTCACAAGAACATCTCACCCTTCTGAAGCAAGAAGTTCTCTCTCTGTTAGAAAAAGGAGCTATAGAACCAGTCCCATTACAATATCAAGGGGCCGGGGTGTACTTCTTAATTCCCAAAAAGGACGGCTCTCTCAGACCTATACTAGACCTCCGAGAAATAAATCTATACATTCAGTTGGACCACTTTCACATGGTAACACTCCAACAAGTGCTCCCGCTCCTTCAACAAGGCGACTTTCTGGACATAAAGGACGCCTATTTCCATATCCCAATACACCCTGTTCACCACAAATACCTCAGGTTCGTAGCAGCAGGCCAGCATTATCAGTTCAAGGTGCTCCCGTTCGGCGTAACTACCGCACCCAGGATTTTCACCAAATGCCTGGCAGTAGTCGCAGCTCATCTACGAAGACAACACATTCACGTCTTCCCATACTTAGACGACTGGCTCATAAAAGCCAGCTCGCAACAAAGCTGTCTACGTCACACTCACAAAACAGTGCAGTTGCCCCACAAACTTGGATTCACAGTAAATCTGTCCAAGTCCCATCTCCAACCTTCCAACACGGAGGTGTATCTGGGAGCCACGATAGATACACAAAAAGCTCTGGCCTAACCCAATCCGGCAAGAATCCGCAACATGCAGACTCTACTCTGTCAGTTTCAGCCTCAACACTCATTGCCAGCTCGAGTGTTCATGCAGTTGCTAGGGATGATGGCGTCTTGCATCCTAATAGTTCCTTACGCAAGACTTCAAATGCGTCCCCTCCAGGAGTGCTTAGCACGTCAGTGGAACCAGGCTCGGAGTCTGTTAACAGATCTAGTGTTGGTAGACGGCCGCACCCATCGCTCTCTGCAGTGGTGGAATACACAAAACCTTTCAAAAGGGCGGCCCTTCATCGACCCCGTTCCACAGATAGTGCTAACAGCAGACACATCGCTCACTGGTTGGGGAGCTCATCTCCAGACGCATACAATTCAGGGCATGTGGAGCCTGCAGCAAAAGCAGCTTCAACATAAATCATCTAGAGCTGCTAGCGATTTTTCTAGCGCTCAAAGCTTTTCAAGTTCATCTAGTAGGCAAAGCTGTCCTGATTAGTACAGACATGACAGCAATGTACTACATACAAAAACAGGGGGAACACTCTCTCCAGCTGTCACAACTAACATAGACCATCTGGAGATGGGCTATACATCACAAAATGTAACTCCTCACAGAACACCTTCCAGGAGTAAACAATCAGATTGCAGATCTGCTCAGTAGTCCAAGACAACAGATTCACGAATGGGAACTTCACCCTCATGTGCTCCTCCCATTCTTTCAAATGTGGGGCTTTCCATACCTAGATCTGTTCGCCACAAACCTACATGCAAAGTACCCAAGCTTCGCATCCAGGTATCCACACCCATTGTCCAAAGGCAATGCTCTATGGATGAATTGGTCAGGGATATTTGCCTACGCTTTTCCACCTCTCCCACTCATTCCATTAGTGGTTCAGAAGCTCAGACAGGCGTCCCTTGCACTAATCCTAGTTGCTCCCACAACCCTGTTGGAGCTCTCAGTAGTTCCTCACCAAAAACTACATCTCACTCTCAATCTCCTCACTCAGAGCCATGGAGAGATAAGACATCCAGATCCCAGTCATCTCAACCTTGCGATCTGGCACCTGAAATCTTAGAGTTTGGCTAACTTAATCTCCCGGCAGACTGCATCAATATTATCAAAGAGTCTAGGCGCCCTACCACAAGAGCATGCTATGCAGCAAAGTGGAAGCGGTTTGTCATTTACTGTAACAACAATCAAATCAATCCGCTAGATGCTTCAATCCAAAACATCATTTGCTATCTATTACATCTACAGCGTTCCAATTTAGTGTACACATCCATACGCTTACATCTTGCTGCAATAGCTGCATATCTACAAAACAGACAGCATTTGTCTCTTTTTTAGAGTGCCTGCTATTAAAGCATTTATGGAAGGACTTAAGAGTCTTTCCTCCCAGACTTTCACCTGCTCCAGTGTGGAATCTCAACATAGTTCTTACAAGACTCATGGGTCCACCTTTTGAGCCATAGCACAAATGTGAACTACAATTTCTCACTTGGAAGGTAGCCTTCCTCATAGCCATCACATCTCTGAGAAGAGTGGGTGAGCTTCAGGAACTAACCATAGAAGAGCCATTTTTTACAAATACACCAAAACAAAGTGGTTCTTAGGACTAACCCCAAATTTTTACCTAAAGTCCTTTCTGCCTTTCATATCAACCAATCTGTTGAGCAGCCTGTGTTCTTCCTTCAACCAGATTCAGTGGCAGAACGTGCTCTTCACACCTTAGATGTCAAAAGAGCATTACTATACTACATAGAAAGAACAAAACCTTTCAGGAAAACAAAGCAACTTTTTGTTGCTTTTGCTCCACCACATAAAGGCAATCCAATATCAAAATCAGGTATTGCAAGGTGGATAGTTAAGTGCATTCAAATATGCTACATTAAAGCTAAACGCACATTAACAATTCCCTCTAGAGAGCACTCTACATGCAAACTGGGGGCTTCTATGGCATTCTTAGGAAATATACCCATAGATGACATCTGCAAAGCTGCAACATGGGCTACACCACACGCATTCACAAAACACTATTGTGTAGATGTCTTAGCAAGACAGCAAGCTAGTGTGGCCCAGGCAGTTTTACGTACACTATTTCAGACCACTGCAACAGCTACAGGTTAGTCACCGCTTTGGGAGATAACTGCTATGTAGTCTATGCACAGCATATGATCTACAGCTCATATGCCTCGAACGGAAAATGCTACTTACCCAGTATGCATCTGTTCTGGGCATATAGAGCTGTAGTCATATGCGCCCACCCGCCTGCCCGGGTACCTTTACCTGTTGCAGTAATATCTTACTTGGATACAATATACATGGACATCTCTCTTTACTACTCTTACTAACTCCGTCATCACCCTTTACGGCAAAACAATCTAAGGATGGAGTCGATGCCCATGCGCACTATCACCGAAAGGAGGAGTCACCTACCTGGCGACTGGAAAGACTTCTTCGAACAAAACAAAGTGCAAACAGCCGGACCCAACACTAGATGGCGATCTATGCACAGCATATGACTCTACAGCTCTATATGCCAAGAACAGATGCATACTGGGTAAGTAGCATTTCCCTTTTGAATATGATAGCACACTTTCTGCCTAATTATCTGATATAACCTCACTGGCTTCGTGAAGCAGCAGGTACACCTATTTTTTTGACCGTCGTATGCTATTGAAATCAACAACTGGGTGAGCTTAGCATTAACCCGCCCAAAAAGATGAAAGTGCACTTGACCCTTGCACTTCACCCATAAGACATTTGCGGTTGACCTGCACACGATATTCATGAGTCAAGCACATGTGGCTGCCGGATATTTGCTAATTGTGGGGATGGTTCACCTACGTCTCCACCCTTGAGCCCAGCAGCGCTGTGAAATTAGGACCATATTAAAGTGTCCATCTTCATATTATTACCGGTTTCTCAACAGAGCAAAAAATTGTCAGGATCAAATTTTTTTTTTTAAATGTGGTTGTACACATAACTACAGCATGCACACTTCTGGTTGTCGTTGCAATGCTTCACGGCATCAGCAATGCTGTGCACCATAGCTAAACACATTGGTAAGGCCAATGGATCCCAAAGGTGAAACCTATTGACTTTGCCAATGCTCATTAGGTCTGGCCTTTGAGACTTTCTTTTTTCTAAACAGATAAGTCTTTTATCTGTACCCCCTCTGGGAAGACTGTCCGTTTGCTTTCTGTTAATCCATCCAGTCCCTCATAACTGAACCTGTTGCCTAGCTTCATTTGTGGGTGGTATGTGTTTGAGGTTCAATGTAACCAAATGAATGTAAGGTGTCTATTTTAAATACTATGTACATGGGTGAAGGTGGTAGTCTGCCTCCAGGCTGTTCCATGTTTGTGGTAGACATGACAGTCTACACTGCAGTCTGTATTTGGGACACCGTCCCTGAAACTATTCTTACCTATAAAGTGGGGGAAGTAACCATTTGCTTCACTTTTCTGCATGTATATTTCCATAGATGCAGTGAAACTACCCCTCCCCTCTAATCCTGTATTTCTGATAGATACTTCTGACTGCAGATTCCTCAACTTTAGAATATCCCCACGTACCAGACTGGATCAGAAAGATTTTTTTAAATTTTTTTTTAATCAACTTTATTGGTTTTTAGATCAAACACGTTAGCATCACTAGACTTTGACTTGATGTTACAATCATTTACTCCGAACACCATTTGTGGAGCTTTCAAAATATTAGGCGGCGGCATCACCGCAACACGCTAGCATTACACCCATACACAAGGAGGAGGTTTCGTGCACTTAGTCCAGCAGGTTCAGCCATTTACCCCAAACTTTGTTATATTTGGCGGGGCAACCTCGGGCCTCGAATAAGGGTTTTTCTTGTGCGGCACACCAGTCCACTCCACGGCGCCACTTTGCCACAGTGGGGGGGCTTGGCTTGCGCCCAGGAGGCCGCAATGTCACGCTTGGCCACCGCGACTGCAGTCCCATGAAATGTTCTATCCGCTCGTGAACCGTCCATGCCCTCCATCACCCCCAAGACAAGGCGTACGGGATCATGGGGAACTATCCAGCTCAGGACCTGAGTGAGCTCTGTCTCTATGCCCGACCAATAAGGGGCAAGGCTAGGGCAAGTCCAAGTCACGTGGTAGAAGACCGCAGGTGCATGGCCGCAGCGCGCGCAGTCTGGGGAGGGACGCAGCCCTGCTCTGTGTAAGCGTGCTGAGGTGATATAAGCCGCGTGGAGATAGTATAATTGAATAAGGCGGAGTCTGGCTGAGGACGTGACGGTTCTAGGGGCCATGAGGGCGTTGCGCCAGTCCTCGTCCTCCAAAGGTCCCACCCACCCCTCCCAACGGGTCCGGAGTGGATCAAGAGATGCCGGTCCGTTATTAACAAGGGTACGGTATATTCGGGAGACCCCACCCTTCCCCAGATCCCCCATCATGACTTGGGCTTCTAGCGGGCTGAATTCAGGAAGGGACGTGCCTGTTGAAATGTGTGTTGAGGGCATGGCGAAGTTGCTGATATTTAAAGAACTGTGAAACGTGGAGACCATCCCCCAGTAAATCAGTCATGGATTACAAGGAGCCGGGTGGCCAGGTAGTATAGGTGGAGATCGGTCATGCCCATACCCCCATCGAAGGGAGGGATCCTGCAACGGGCAAGAGCAATTCGGGGCCCCCCCCCCATAGAAACCTCGTGATCACCCCATCTAATTCCTTAAACCAACTACGTGGGAAGTGAAAGGTGGTGTTCTGAATGATGTACAAGAAGCGTGGGAGGATCATCATTTTGAACAACGCTATCCTTCCGAGCGGGTTAAGCGGCCAGGTTTGCCAGCGCTTGAGATCAGCTTTGGTTTTTTGGACCAGCGGGGTGATGTTTATTGCCCATTCCAGCTCAGGAAGCAGGGCGACCCAGACCCCTAAGTACTTGAATGACTGCCTCCTGATGGGGATGGTAGACTGCCAGTCAGAGCATTCCCTAGAGAGGTGGAGGGGCACCAGTGTTGATTTCGCCGGATTGAGTCGGAGGCCCGAAACACTCTCAAAGGCCTGCAAGACTTCAAGGCTTCTAGGGCCGGAGTTGGCCGGATCCTCCAGGTAAAGCAGGGCATCGTCCGCGTAGACGGAGATTTTGTTGGTATGATGGGTTCCCCAAGTCCAGCCCCGGATCCGGTGATCCGATCGAATAAGGCAGGCCTGCGGCTCCATCGCCAGCGCGAATAAAAGGGGCGAAAGGGGACAGCCCTATCTCGTGCCCCTTGGATTGGGAACGCCCTGGAAAGGGTTCTTTTGGTCAACACCCTGGCTCCGGGGCTGGAGTAGAGCACCTGGACCAAGCGTTGGAACTGCTGCCCAAGCCCCATCAGCCGCAGGACCTGCTCCAGATAGCGCCAGTCCACCGTGTCAAAGGCTTTTTCAAAGTCTACAAGGAGGAGTGCAAGGTAGGGCGTAAGGGTTTGGCGGCCGGCCAGGGCCAGATGGAGGCATCGTAGGCAGTGTCTGGTGCTCCCGGCTGGCATGAAGCCGCATTGGTCCACGTGGACCAACTGATGGCGAAAGGGGCGGAGTCGCTGAGACAGGATCGTGACGTATATTTTTATGACAACAATAGTCGCCACATCAGTCTTGGAAGGGAAGGAGCCGACCTCGGCGACGTGCTGGTAGAGGCACACGAGATAGGGAACCAAGAGGTCCTTGTACGTTGCATAGTATTCTTGGGGGAAACCATCGGGTCCCAGTGTTTTCCCAGCTTTCAGCAGGGAAATCGCGCCGTGAACCTCCTCCGGGGTGATGGGGAGGTCCAAGACTTCCGCCTCATCCTTTGCCAGGCATGGGAGCCGGACACCTGCTTGGCCGAGCACGTCCTTGAGGACCGCCTCTGGTATGCGAACAGAGTACAGCTGGGCATAATAATCCGCAAATGCCTGTGCGATTGCAGGTGAGGTGCGATGGGTGTTACCCGAGGGGTCTTGGATTTCAGGGATTATCCTGTTAGCGAGAGGGTAGGAAATCGGTCTGTGTAGCAGACTTCCATTTTTGTCTCCCCACCCGTATACTCTGGCAACTGACGAGCGCCACAGCATCTTGGCCGACTCCAAGGAGATCTGCTTGATCTCTTAACGAGTGATGACAGCTGCCTGTCTCGGCGAGCGTCTGGGGTCCCAGTCTGGGTTGCCTCCAGCCGTATGGCTTGTGCCTCAAGGAGAGTCAGGCGGTCGTTTTGTGCCAAGCGGTTCGTGTGTACTCAACCCCTGGTCACACCGCGGATAGTGGCTTTACCTGCCTCCCAGAGGATGCCCGGGCAGGGAACCGATCCGTTATTAGTGAGGAAGTAGTGACGCAATTCCACCTCTATTGCCTTCTTAATTTCTTTGTCTTGCAGGAACCACGCGTTTAGTCTCCACATCGCCCGGGTGGTATCTGCAGCCCTGCCCAGGTGCAGGGAGAGGGCAGAGTGATCCGATATTCCCCGGGGAAGGATGGATATGTTGGTTACCCTATGGCACTCAGAGGCAGGCAGGAGGATCAGGTCAATGCGGGAATGCGTGTGGTGGGCCGCTGAGGTGTGTGTGTTGAGTGCCTCGGGGATTCCAGATCCTCCAGACGTCGCACAAGCCAAGGGTGGTCACCCAGTCTGTCAGCTTCTTAGCATGAGCTAGTCTAGCTGGGGAGGCTATGCCCGTCGCGTCAAATGCTGGCTGCATAACAGCATTAAAGTCGCCCCCAATCACCGTCTGCCCCAAAGGTAGGGAGGAGAGGGCGCCTATGAGATGCTGTAAGGTGGAGGTGAGCGTAGTGGGTGGAATATATAAGGATGCCAGATTAAGGATGTTCCCTTCTAGCCTCCCGGACACCGTCACAAACCTGCCCTGGGGATCCGCCACGACCTGGCCGGGAGTGAAGGGAAGCCCTCGCCGCATTAGAACCGCAACCCCTCGCGAGCCGCGGTCGAACCCAGAGTGCCAGATTCGATCGAAACCATAGCGTGCGAGGAAGGGGCATTGGGTCCCTAGGAGGTGCGTCTCCTGCAGTAGGAGTATGTCAGGTGCGTGGCGTTGGGCGTACTTAAGGACCGCTGTTCGCTTGATGCGGTCCAATAATCCGTTCACATTCCAGGATAGAACATGAAGGGGCCTACCTGGGGTGGACGACTGCAACGGGACAGGTGCCCGCAATGAGTGGGCCAGGGGGCAGTGGACCCCCACGGGGTACGGGCGGTGCAACGCCAGCATGTATACGCAGTGCGAGTTGGGTGCTACGTGTTCTTGCGGTGTCGGAGCTGTGAACAAGTGTCGAAGTGCCTCAGATCATTAGAAAAGGAGACCCTGGCAGGATCAAACCTGAAACAACCCTGGATCAGAAAGATTTAAAGATTTAAATTGCATTGCTCCCACATGCCGGTAGGTGGTGTCATGTGGCTCTGCTTTAACTTTGTTCCTCCCCGGAAGTGACGATTGTGCCACATATAAGCACCACCCCTAAACGTTGATGTCAGCTTCTTTTTTTCTGTGCCTTCTTGCACAGGTCTGTAGCTTAATCGTTTCTTCTTTTTCCTCGTCGGTGGACATGTGTTTTCTCAAAATTCTGTTTTCCTTTGTGCAAGGAAACATGTAACCTCCTAAAACGTCAGGATTTAAACCTTGTAAGAACTGTTACAAACAAATGTCTGAAACCGAACAGCACCACAAGGTATACCTCTGGTCTTTGTGTCCAGGGCATTACTTCCACGTCCTGTGAGGAGGGTGCCTTTATGTATCCGAAGACTATCTAGGTATTCCAAGCTGTATGTCATTAAACATCGAAAGGAGTCCTGCTTCCTCTCGAAGTCGAGGGTGAGGAACCATTCCCACTCTCAGACCATTCTTGGGATTTGTCTGGAGAGAATCTGTATAGGTGACTTGTCCAGTCCAAACTGATCTCACCTTGGATTTCATGCTCCTGAAGCCTGCTAACACCAGAGTAAAAGTATGTCTCCTAAACTGGAGGAGGCTTATATACATGACCTCAGATTCCAGAACTTCGTACGTTGTCTTGTCATCGAGAAGACCCTTAACATTGGTGTTTGGCAAATGCATTACTAGCTAATTAATCCTTGCTGCTGGTTGCTGTAGTTCAATCCTTGCACAAGCTTTGATTCCTGAAAACCCTGCTGCTGTTACCTGTTGAAGAGGAGTTGAACTGCTTTGTGAGGAAAGAAGGTGCCATGATGACTGTGACCTGCACAAGACCAGCAGACTGAAGCAAACAAAGATCGCTCAGGAGATATGAGACCCTTGCTGCCTGGCTGGCCTGAGAGCAAAACAAACCCTAAACACAGGTGATAGATACCTTGTTTATCGTGCTTTTCGATATCGGCATTTGTAAGCCTGCACAATCCTGATCCTCTCCATTCCCTTAGGATGCCCGTCTCTGCCTTTTTCCATTACCAAATGACCCTGGGGAAGTTGAACCTTTACACCCTCGATCTGAACCTGATGGCTGAAACTGACTTTTCAGATATCAGAGCAGGTTATCTGAGTGGAAGGTACCAGTGCTGTGAGTATATTCACCACCGGCAAATCATGACCAGCCATTACAGGGATGCAGACTTTAACGTTTTAGTACCCTTGCTGATGTCATTAAGGTGCTGATTAAATGCTGCATTTGCTACCCATTAAAAAAAAAAGAGGAAAAAATTCTGCAACTGGGTCCTAAAATCTTAAACAGCACATTGGTTACTGTGTCCTTGCTAGCCATGAATTGGATGCCAAGGCTCTTGCCACCCTCCGCATGAGAACCTTGCTGTTTGGATGTTAGGTTTTTTAATTAAGGTACTTTTCTGTTTAAAAAAATATATAAACTCCGTAGCTTTGAGTTAATATAGAGAGTAAACACATTTGACAGGACCTGGAAAATAAATTACCACTCCACCTACCGGTTGAGCAACTTAGTCTCTAAACTCTCCAGGTCTCCATTCAACTTTGATTCCTTAAAGTAGGAGTAAAATAGAATGTTCACATACTGGTTTTTAGGTCTTGCCCTGAAGCCAGCGCTTGCGCTGGTCTGGGCGAGACATTTTGTAAGTGGGCTTTTAGAAATGCGACCACTTTTTTTTGGGCTTGCCTAGAGCATGCGGGTACGCGCACAGTAACGCGCATTCCTCGCATGCTCCAGGCGCCATAGGTCTTTCCTCTCACTTGCTCCTCCCCCTCCCCCACCACACAGCGCTTCTCGGGGCCGCTCGGCCGTGTCACTTTCACGGCCACGCGTCACTTGATCTCCCGCTCCTCCCCCACCACACAGCGCTTCTCGGGGCCGCTCGGCCGTGTCACTTTCACGGCCACGCGTCACTTGCTCTCCCGCTCCTCCCCCCTCCCCCACCACAGAGCGCGTCTCGCACGGCCACGCGGCCAATGCTTGTTTTATTTAGTTTTTGCGCGCGCACACAACTCCCGGTCGCGCCCGAAATTCTTGCTCGCGATCACTTTCGCGCGAACCATTTGCTTGTTTGAACACTTCTCGCCCTTTCCTTGCTGTTTTCTGTGCATCGCTCATTCTTTCATTACTTGTCACTTTTATGTGCATTTCTCAGTCTTTCTTTGCTACTTCACTGTGCATTACTCCTTCCTTCTTTGCTGCTTTTCTGTGCGTTTCTCATTCTCTTTCTGCCACTTTCATGTGCTTTTTTCATTATTCCGCAATCTATCTTTGCTGCTTTTGAACTTTTACACTGATTCTGTGCCGATCTGCTGGGCATCTGCCACTCTTTCTCATTCATTCTTTGCTGATCTTCTGTGCTTTTGCCTTTCATTCTATAACATTTTTCTCTGCCCTTTTCACTCAATCCTTGCTGCTCTTGGCTTCTTTTAGTCTCAGCTCTTCTCTTCGAGTTTCGAACTCAATTGCTCTCTTAACTCCTCTTCTTCCTTTTTCTCACTCTTTTGCTCTTCTTCCTGCCCTTTTCCTGAATTTGCGACCTTCCCTGCTTCCTCTCCCACGCCGCACTCCCTTCTCGGTTCCTGCCAGTTATTTAGCCCAACCCATTGCCCCAGAGACCCCCGCTCCTAATTCATGTCCGTCGCAGCTTGGATCCACAGCCCGTATGCGGCCCTCCCGTGCCCAGTGCCAGACCCCTTGCTTTCACTCCCATCACTGCTACGTCTTTGCTTCCCTCTCCTCACCCTGAACCTTGAATGCACCTTCCAGTGCTGCTGCTACGCCTCGGTAGTCGACTGCGAAGGTGCCTTCCCCTGTTCCACCTGACACTTTTCCTGCACCTTCCCACACCTTCACACCACCCTCACATGCACCGCACACAACACTCACCTCTCCCTCGGCCACACACACCTACACACCTCTCCCCACCCCTCCCTGTTCTGCCTTCTCCTCAACAACACCTCCCTCAATAAACACGCTACTGAAATATGGGACCTGCTGCACGACCACACATTGAAACTGCTCTTCCTCACAGAAACCTGGCTGATTCTATCGACATTACCACACCTATTAAGACAGGACAGAATTAACATACCCAGCGGAGGACATGTCATCGTTTTCAAAGAGCTCATCAAGTGTTCCACTGCCTCAGCTAGCACCAACAGCACTGATGCTGGATGTGTTTATTGTGCCAAAATGGCTTCTTTTGTCATCTTCAATGCAAGATGGTGCACACTCTGAAATCCGTAAAGTGCACTCTCTTAATGCTTTATTTTAATAAATATATTTAGGGTGATCACCAACCTCTAGTTCAGTGTGGACACTTTCTCCAGTCCTTGTCTTCTCTCTCTGTACGTCACACCTCTCTTTCAATAAACCTCAGTGCCCCACAGCACTTACCTGTCATGACCTCAACTTGCCACCTCTCTCCGATCCTACCTCTAGATCTCTAGCTCTCGGTCAGCTCTCTGCCCCTCTCTTCTCCTCAAGTGCCTCTCTCTCTCTCTCTCTCTCTACTTTCTCTTCTTTCTGCATCTTGCTGCTCTGTTTGCATCTCATCCCCCTTCATTTCTCTTCCATTTACTTCCCTCCCTCTTAATTTCATCTCTTTATCTTACCCTTTCTATCATTTTTGCCATCTATACCTTACCTTTCTCTACCTCTCGCATGCCTCTTTCTACCTCACCATTCTCTTTCATTTCTCTCTGCCTCACAACTCACTGCCTCATCTCTCTCTTCCCCACCTCTCATACACTATCTAGACTCTCAATTTACATCACCTATTGGCCTTCTATGTCTCTCTTTTTATTGATGTCCTCTTTCCCTCGCCTTTCCCATTATTTTATTTTTCTCTCTACAATGCTCTCCCTACCTCTTCCACTCCATCTATCACTCCCTTTGCTTTCATCTCTCTTTCTATCTCCTTCACTGTTTCCGTTCACTCTCTGCTTCCAATGTCTCGCTCGTTTAATACATCTGTCTTACCTCGGTCTCTCTCTCTCCCTATTTCGCCATTCTCTACTTCTCCCTTGCACTTAGTCTGTATTAGCCTCATCTCTCTACCTCATCTGCACCTCTTTTTCTCTACTTCTCGTATCTTTCTATTTTTCATCCCACCGGCTCTACCTGCCTCGCTACTTTGTTTACCTGACCTGTCATTCTGTGCTTCACCTTTCTATTTGTGCTATCTCATTATAACTCACCTCTCTTCCTATCTTATTTCTCTCTAGACCATGCCCCTCGGGTTGGCACCTTTCTTACCAGCCTACATTTAAAACTGCATGCCAGGCCTCTAAAAACAAGCATTGGCATAGTCAATAGGTCTCGCCTTTGGGACCTTATAAGTTTTTAGACATGCAACAGTTGATGTTATTGCACCAAGGATATTGTGCTGCATAACTAAATACTTATAAGGTCCCAAAAGCGAGACCTATTGGCTATGCCAATGCTTGTTCCATTTGTTGAAATTAATCCTTTAAGCTGGGTTAGGATCTGAGTTGACTAACGCATCTATTGCAGGGATCTATGATTGACACCATGCTCACAGGTTCAGAACCCAGTGGTCCATGCAGCCTTTTGTCCTTCTGACGTCAATAAAATGCTTATCGTTGTGTGGGGCAACAATAAACATCCATTGTGTCTCAGTAGCACCAAGAGACCCCTCAGAGTGTATTTGGTCTGTACAAAAATTCCTTTGATTTAAGTGTTTACTTAATGTTCATCACGCGATGCGGTAGTGCCTGGTGGTGTCAGTCAAATACATGAGGGTACTTGAGATGCGACTGCCTCTGTCTCACTTTCAGATGAAAGACTGATTCTGCACAAGTCAAATTTTCAGAGGTGATCCTGATAGGACTGTCCCTGGCTTGAGTAATCTTTGTGTGACCTGGTACTGGATCTGCTTGATATGTTTTTCAGAAACAAATCAGTCATCTGGCTAACCCTTAGTCGCTCCAAAACGATTTTTAGAAGTGATCTTAGCATGTGATGGACTATTACTCAAGTCTGCCAGCCTACTAATGGTAATATTAGCCTGTGATGGACTCTGCTCCAAGTCTGCTTGCCTTTCAGAGGTGACCTTGCTTCCCAGTTGTTTCTAAATATGTGCCACTTTGAGACATTCTGGGTTCTTCAGGTAAGAACCCAATGCCTTCTTCGACTCCATATCTCAGCTTATGAAGCCCTTTGCTAAAAGGCAAGAACTGGTGGAGGGTTTGCACTTGATTTGATGCCTCTAAGTAGATGTGACTGCCTGCTGCACAACCCCACCAAATTTTCTGGGTCAAGTTAGGAAAAGTTAGTATGCAGGCAATAAAATACAAATTGTTATTAGCAAGATATGCACTGTACAAGTTAACACAAGGTTTACTAAGGCAGTACACAGGTGGTGACTTTGAATGTGGCATTTTCATGCTTGGATACATGGAGTGATTTGATTCTTGCACAGAACATGAAAAACAAACACACACTGAAGAGGTCACTTTATTGTATTAACACTTGACCAATGAGTAAGGACTTGAGTATATCTTTGTCACCATTGAAAGTGGCCAAGAAGATAATTCACAACCTACTTTTGGGTCTTGCTAAAATAGTCTTGTTTTGTATCATAATTGTAACCAGTTATAGCAGTGGCTGCATCTTGGGTTATTAAGGATTATTCATCGTATCATGCTGTATCCTGAGTTTCACCACCCTTTAACCTCCTGTAGTAAGCCCTGACTGGCCAGTTTCACTACCCCTGGCAGTCAAGTGCCTAAAGTGAGCAAATTATTTATCGAAATGGAGGGCAGTAGTATTGGTGACCTTCAGCCACAAGTGTTAAACGGCATTACTTTTATAGGATACTGCCCAGAGAAGGCCTTGCGCTGTAGTAAAGCTGGTGTGTGTTTATACTGTTCTTATCTCACACAAAACTCATTTTCCTGTAATCTTCTTTCCTTGCAGCGCTGCCCTCTGATTGTTGCTCGAACATCGACTCGCTCAAGGAGAGTTTCAAGATAGTCAGCAGTCTGGACTGGTCCAACATCGACCTTTCACAGTTCTCCGGTGAGTCTGTTACTGGGGTGATGCAGTTAATGTAGAGGGGAGAGAGGATGAAGCTGCCTTAAATTCCATTCATGACTCCACCTTGCCTACCATTTTGACACAATACACTGCAGCTCAATTAGCCAATGGCTTAAATTGGATGACCTTCACAGATCCTGAGTCTTAAATCCCTCCTCTCCTCTTGCAGCATCACACATTCAAATTATTCCTCCTGTTTGCATCCCGCCAGTAGAGCACCCTCCTCCCCATTGACGCAAAAGAATTTTGTCATCCTTCCTCCAGGAAGGACCAAGAATTTTCTCCTCCCCCTCACCTACTCTCCCAGTATCTTGGCAAACGGAGACTACTTTGCCTTGCATACTTTGAGCATCCCTGGGCTACAGTGAACCATTGATAGACTCCGACATACGGGCTTTCTATTGCCAACCCTCAGAATGGTCTATATGCCTATGTTCTGCCTCATTATGCTCTGCACATTATGCTCTATGCACCATTGTTTTACATAAATAATTTCTTATAGCACAGCTTAGTAAATGAATAAAAACTAAAATGATTTCTACAACTGAAAAAAACAGTAGTTTGATATGAGGAGTGGTCTGCCTGTGCCCCTCTGAATTCAAGAAAGGTAATTTTGGTATTTGGTAGAGAAGCTTTTGGTATTAAATACTTCTGCCTCACTCGGTAAATTGGGGGAAAGTAAAGGTGAGAAACAGATTGTGAGCAAAAAGAAGACTGAGTAGAGAGTTGGTTAATCAACAATGTGAAAGAGTAAGGAAAAAAGAAGTAGCAGGAGTGAGCAGGGTAGCAGACAGATGTGTGAGTAGTAAGGTATTGAGTTGAACCAGAGAGAAATGTGACATAAGAGCTTTTCACAAATAGAGGATGAGTGATGTATAGGCTGCCGGGGAGGATTGAAAAGAATGCAAGCAGACAAAAAGAGGAAGAAACGGAAAAGGAAATTAGTACAGGTTTTTCTTTATTCTAATTTCACAGAGGGAGAGTCCTAAAAGAGGGGAGACAGAAGGAAAAGTGGTTATGAAAGATGAAGGCAGATTGGGTGATAAAAGGGAACAAAGGGAAAGTGACTATTCAGAACAGAGATACAGGAATGGGAGGTGATGGGATAGGGTGAGGAAGAGATGGAAGCATTGAAAAGATAACAAGTTGAAGGTAGAAGAGGAAATAAAGGTGGAGGTATATGTACCATTTGAAGAGTCAAATGCACTTAAGGAGTAAATTGTTCAAGTGGGGAGTGTGGAGTAGAATTGGGAAGAGGGAGCAAGAAGTGGAGAGAAAGCCAAGGACGCTGTAATTCTTTCCGAAGTAAAGAACAGAAGAAAGGAGAGTCAGTGTGGAATAGTATAGAAAATATTTATAGGGGAGGGACCAAAGGAGATGAAGAAGAGGTGTATTGAGTATACTGATAATTTGCGTGGTAGTGCTCGTTTTGTGGCCCTTCTTTGATCTCCCTTTTGCTCCCTTTTTGTGTCTCCAGAGCTGATGGATAGCCTGAGGCAGGCCGAGCAGAGGAATTGGAGCCTGGACCAGCACCATATCGCCAACCTGTGCGACTCTCTCAACCACTTTCTGAACCATACAGGATTGGCACCCAATCAGACCCAGAGCCATGCAGGAACAGGGGCCTGCATGCCACCAACATCTAGCTCCTGCGCCATGAATTCTGGCAAAGCAGAGCATGGACTCAACCAAGGTATGGGACTGAGCTGGACAGATAGCTATTCCAAATAGCCAGATTAGCATGCAGGTACATGAACACAACAATGGAGCACAGACCTAGGGAGTGCATAGCTGCCCTCAATACCCATTCATTGGCATGGACTCAACTAAGTAAAAAAAATGTTCTGTACTTTTATTATTCCTAATACAGGTACTCTAGTAGTGCAGAGCATGGACTGAGCTAAGCTATGCAAATTGGACAGAAGGTAGGAGGGAGACGGGTAGAGGGGTAATTGCTATTAGTCACTTGCAAAGTTATATTATGACTGAGAACACAGGACAAGGACGTTTATTTTTTTGCCAAACTTCTACTCCCACATATTTTTAGAGGGGCATAATCTTGAATCGTTTGCATCCTTCTGCTATTTAGGAGGTGGTCGAAAAAAGTAACCTAACTTTAAAAACGTTTCATTTGTGGGATGTTTGTAATGAGCCTCTTGTGATTTCGACCTGTGCACCACGGCTCAGCTGTATTGTATCCCTCTTTAGATGGTTTTCTTCTTCTTCTGGTCACAGGGGGATGGGGTCTTCAGGGTTGACCAGAACAAAAGTTTAGAATGTGTAATCATTTTATTTTCAAGAATCCATGATAAATTGAGGTGTTTTATTTATTGTAGTTTTTTTTTATTGTTTTGTTGTATATAGCTTAGTTTGTATTGCATTGTTAATTTAATTTACTCCAGTATTGGAACTTTCATAGATTCATATTCTTGAGTCATTCCCCCATCGTCGAGATGGGAGTCCCCGGTACCTTAGAAAAGCAATGTCACAATAGATATAGAACTTAGAGGCCTTAGGCCTTTTTGTTTAGTAACATGTCACTGTCCTTATTAAAAAAGGACCAAATTTAAGAGTCAACTAATCAGATCATACCACCCTTTAGAACCTTCCTTAGAGAAGCTGCATTCACTCGCATTTTCAGAGCACTAGTGCGTACACCTAGTATTACACTAAGAGAAATAAAGGTGAGCTTTTCCGGGGAGGTGGGTGGGTCGCATGTGAATCTATGAAAGATTCCAGTCCTGGAGAACTACAGTTACAGGTAACTTATTTGCTTACTCCAGTATTGGAACTTTCATAGATTCACATACTATTCAGAATAACAAGCAATAATAAGCATATTTTGCAGAGATGCACCACATCATGAGGATGAAAACCATAAGTGTAAGCAAAACGTGTTTCCTTTGGAAAAAATGCTACTCTAATACTATTAATGATGTATTCTATTATACAACGCACTCATCTACATACAAACTATCCACGTACATATAATTCCAAACCCTTTGCTAGGGACTACAATACAAGGCTTAAAAAATATATATATTTATTTCAACATTAGTTTAAAAAAAGCATAAGCTTAACAATACATAGATATACAATAATTCTGTTACAACAAAGATACATCAAAAAGTACAGTGAAGGCAGTCAAAAATCATTAAAAACAAATTCACATAAAAAACAGAGAGAGTACACATAAAAGACAGAAGACTGTCATTGAATGAACACATCCGTGATTATTTCATTAAAGCCTGAGACCCGATACCATACATAAAATGAGCATTCAAAAAGTCAGTTTTTTCACGGATTGTGTTCTTTTTATCAAGCGTCGACGCGTTTCGATGGTGCCTTTATATAGCCATCTTTTTCAAGACCGAGTCATTTGTAACTCTCATAGGTAATAAAAAAACCAGGAACAATTTGGACCACCTTTTGATATAATCCACTGGGATACACGAAGAACCAAAGTTCCGACGGGTCCGATAGGATCCTAGGGAGCTTCTACCTTCCTTTGTCCTTTAAAACGTATGTTTTCTCTTTACGGGGACCGGTGTCCATAAAATAAGGTTGCTCTTTTGTTGCACTGTAGTAAATGATGGTTGCCCCAGCAAGAATCCCTTTTCTAATTGGGGTTTGTTCGAGGATCAGTTGTCCTCCTGTTTGACTTCGCTCGTGTTCCGGATGAAAACCATAATACAGAGAAAGTCAGAAACAGCAGAGAAAAATGTGTGTAAACAATTTAAGCGGATGGTGGGAAGACTAAAACGGCTCACCTTTATTGAAAAAGATGTCCTACTGCTGCATCTTTGAGCATGTCTGAATCCAAACCGTAATGTTGCGTGAAGGTGCGTGAACTTTTCCATATCGCTGCACGGCAGATATCTGGTAACACCCCAGCAAACGCCATTGGATATGGCTCTTGTGGAATGAGCTCGTACTTTTAAGTTCGAAGTCCGACCTGCCTTTTGATGACAGAAAAGAATGGCTCCGGAGATCCATCTGGATATGCTATGTTTCCTTAGAGGGAAGCCCTTCCTTAGTGCGCTGTAGGCCACAAAAAGCTGGTTGGTTTTTCAAAAACTCTTCTGTCCAAATAAAACTTTAAGCACCTCCTGATATCCACCGAGTAAAGTGCTCACTCAGCTGACATTTTATGGTTTGGAAAGAATGATTTGAGAATTACAGGCTCATTGAGATGAAAGTCGAATGGGACTTTAGGAATGAATTTCGGATTAATACGTAAAATAACCGGGGACTCCCATCTTGATGACGGAGAATGATTCAAGCATGTGAATCTATGAAAGATTCCAATACTGGTGAACTACAGTTACAGGTAAGTAACTTATTTTCTTTCAGAAATGTATGGATTCCAAAATTTGCTTTGATAGTTTGGGAAACGTTTCATTTTAATTTTGTTGGAGTTGCCCAAGATGGTTCCATGGCTAGACACAAACTGTGCGTATAAATAGTGCATATCTTGGGAAAGTAATGCAGATTGGTGCATAATTTGTGGAACATTTTGACCCAGAATACCGGAACATTTGAAGCAAAAGCTTTGGATACTGTACGCCATGATGTTTGGAAGGAGTTGGGAGCTGGGTGCTTTTGAAAAGGCAGCCAAAGCAGAATTCTTGAGAGGAGTAAGCCATGGCATTTTCGATGTGAACCCAGGTGGCATTAAGCTCAGTCAGAAAAAAGTGTTTCTATGGTGGTATTGCTCTTCCAGCTGATGCATGTCTGAGGTGAAGCTCACCTTCTCCAGATCAAAAAGCTCCTTAAATCTTTTTTAAAAGGAACCATCTAAGTGTGCTACATTAGCATGGTTAGGCCAGTGGAGTAGCCGATGATTACTATTTAATTTGCAACCTGGCTCCTTCCCCCTGGACTTAAGTCACTTGGGAGTGGTGCTGGTGTCCTGTTCATGCTTTCGTCATTGATTGATTGTGACACAGGAGTCATGAAGCGGCAGTGTGGCTGCAGCTTATTTGGAGACATGGGTGAGTAATGTGACCTCCAGTGGGGAACATTAATCTCATGACCACAAATGCTTCTAGCCACTGAAAACATTCCTGAAAGCGGAGTTCCAGTTTCATCACCAGGAAGGTAGTCTCAAAGGGATTGTGATGCTGAAGGAAAGCTATTGCCCTGTGTAATAGGGGCTAGGGATTTTATCCCCCTAAGGAGATGAAAAAAATAATTTAAAAAGGCGGTTTGAGGCGCGTTACCTTCCAAAGCAATAATGATCTAATTATTAATTTAAAAGGGTTATGGTTTGGTGGTTTACGTCTCAAAACAAAAGGATGATTTTCTTTATATTCCCAAAACAACATAGAGACGCATGTGCATCTCTCCCTATAAACAAATAAATGCATATAATTAATGTAATTGTATAATTACATTGTGATTAAAAAAAATGAATAAGGCTTTTCAAAGTGAAGGTAATTTTGTATTCAAATTAAATAGCTTATTAGAATAACCAATTTTATTTTAAAAATGTTTAAAATTAATTTTAAACATATATATAAATTGAAAATACACTTGCCTTCAGTGATGCAAAGTAAAAATACTGTTAATGTAAAAACACACTGATGTAAAGACTCCTGCTGTAATAACCACAGTTTAATGACTCTATGTAATTGTGTGCGAAATAACTGACATTCATATCACGTAAGGCAAACAAACATATGAATTTAGAAAGGCTCTGAGATGTTGCCAGGATCTACAAGTGGCATGCACTCCAAATCATTCGCCTCTTGGAGGTGACGACTGTTGTGCACGATCCCTCGCCCTCCCTGCATTTTCTGCGCCTGTGCAATTTAAGGGTTTGCATTTTTCCTCCCCAATACTCTGCTCTCCATCCTACTCAATAAGAGTAACCCTAGTTAGACTTCCTCACAACAGTTCAGGATTGGGTGGGTGTTTTTTTGTGTGTTTTATTTGGAAGCAGTAGCCTTTGATGGATTGACGTGTTTGCCTTACTACTGCCTGTGAGCATTGACTTATCTCATATCTATAATCGGAAGCTGATGATGTCGTCACAAATCTTCAGTGTCCCTTAGTTTTCAGAATGTTTTGTCCGACCTTCCTTTTTTTTAGAAAAACAACTATTAATCATAAATTTATACTTTCACAACCAAAACGTGGCCGTTGCTTCCGAAGTGTAAATGGTTTAACTACTAGATGCTTTTCCCCATCACTGTGACCTGCGGCTCATTTTCTTTGATTTTCCTTTCAGAGATGCATTCAAGCACTGTATGCTGTGTTTGTTGAAGAAAACATTAACAGGTGAACACAATGTGTTTAGTCTTGCCAAGCCATTTGCGAGGCTGTTTGCAAAGCCTTTGTAATACTATGGAGACAGTTGTGAACTAGAGACTGGCTGAGGAACGTCTCCAGAAGCCTTTTACTCTCACTGGTTACTGGACAGCACCTATGGTGGTAACTGTTGTTTACCAATAGCATCGCATAGCATTGGATACTTTGTACATTACCTAGATTACAAAGTGCTCCCTTTTCACCTCTAAACGGTAGCTAAGACAGGCAGCGGAGGCAGTGGTACTGGGTTCAATACTTGGAGAGAGTGTCACCCAGTAAAGACATACTTTACAATCGGTGTGTAGCCAGAACTGCTGCTTTATTAATGAGTAAGTTAAAGTACTGCAGTTAAGATTAGAGACACCAGAGAAAACCAAAAGTCCTAGCACCTTCCTAAGCCATCTTATGCCCCCTATAAAAGTAAAAGTTTGCAGTGCTTAAAAAGTGCAGTCTAGAATTATGTTCGATATATTTCTTCTTTACATTTTTAACCTTTTTATTCATGCCTCTGCGTGACTCCGAGCACTTTCCTAGGGTGGGGCACCCTTTGTAGTGCCTTTTCTTAGCAGTGGATTTTTTTCCACACCACACTGAAATTTCAGTATTGAACAAAATCTTGATGTTGAAGATAGCTGGAAAAAAGTTTTTCTCCTTTTCATCAGCCAGTCGCATTATTCAAAAACAATTCGTATCTGATTGACAAATCTCGAAATTGGAAATTACAATTTTAAACAGTAAATATACAAAAAGTGTTTCGAGCCAACACAGCACCTTTTTCAAATGGTAATATCTCAAAATATATAAGCAGATAAGTTGCTTTCTGAGTAAACTTTTACCTTCATGCCAATTTTCTCGTAAATCAGTTTTTTTGATGTTGCGAGCAAAATTTCCTAACAGGGCTACAATGGTACAAATGCATATTTTTTAAAAATTTTCATCCTCCAAAGCCCCGTCGACTTTTGTGCCCTGCACTGAACTGCATGAAAACTTGTATGCCGGCATTTGACTGCATTTGCTAACAGAGTTCCAAATTTGATGCAGATTTGTCAAGCTGGTCAAAAGATAGTCAAAGTAAAAAGTGACTTCTCATTGGAAAGTGAAGATGATCTGTAGTTAAAAAGGGAGGTTTTTTTTTAGTTTACCAGCCACTACATATTTATGGTTCAGTTGGTGTTTTCATCAAAAAGGTATTTTTTTGATTTGCCTATAAACTTTAACCCTGTGGATGGATTTGCACAAAAACTGACTATCTGCTTACTCAGTCATTTAAGTTTCTGCATGCCAAGATTTGTGAAGATCTATCCCCGGGGACAGAAAGTAAAATGGGGGCATGGAGATATGAATTAAGTGATTTCCTGTTTATCTTCCTTAGGAAATTTTGTTGACATCTACAGCCTGAACCGCTTACTTGACTTGGAATTAGAACTTCACACAGAAGACGATCCAGTTTTTGGCTTGGTGTAAATCCGTTCAGTAATTTCTGAGCTATAAGCAAAACAAATACTAAGCGGGTTTTAAAGGATTAACACTCTGCTGTTTTAACTTGTGATTCAAGACTCCCAAATCCTGTCAGTCACATTTGTTTTTTAAACCAAATGTGATTGGTGCAAAGAGGGCTGATTTCACCAGATTTGCAGGTTACCGCTGTGAACAAAAAATTTTCTCAGCCATTGGGAGCCAATCCCAAAGGTGACTTGACCCCATGGCAGTGGTCCCGGGTATCCAGAGGCATGAAAACACGAAACAAACACAGATAAAAAAGGTCCTTACGGCACACAAGTCTGAGCTGCCCCACAAGCTTGCACTGGCCTTTATATGTAATGTATTCATACTGCGTTTTGTACCTGACTTGCGTGTTGCTTCTGACTTGAGTTTAAGCCAATGGAAAAAAGCACAAGCAAAGTCAAACCATAAAATACGGTCTGTCTTTCCCAGAAAGCCCAGTGGTAGTGCTATATATATTTATTTGTGGCATGTGTACCTGCCTTGTTGTGTTTGGCTCGGACATGTGCACTTTGTTTTTCTTCAAAGAAGTCTTTCGAGTCACGAGGTATGGTGACTCCACCTATTGCTGGTAATACACGTGGGCATCGACTCCATTGTTACATTGTTTTTATCTGCCATTGGGTTCAGACATGTCCTACAGAGCTCCAGGTTGTTGCCGCATGGTATGGTGTCTCCGATCCCTTTCGGATCCACCAGCCTCATTGGTGCTTACAATCCTCACGTCTACTCTTGGTTCAAAGTGTTGCACACCCTTCCCTCAGTTCCGTGACCAAGACCTTCCGACGCCCCGCACAAGGCTTTACAAGGGTCTGGCTATAACGGAAAGAACTTCATTCCGGTACTGCTAAAGTGTTGAGCCAAATACCTGAGGGCAGACCTCCATCAGGTGTGCAACCTGTCTGTCCCAGGACCACAAGGAGGCGGCTTGTTTGGTGTGCCTCACCTTCAGGAACAAAAATTCTCCGATACCAACATGTTCAAATAGCCTCGACTTCTAGAGCGCACCAGCAAACCACTGCCACAAGGCCATGGTCTGATCTGACACGCTGCTTCGCTTCTGGCAGCCTCCTAGCTCTCAGCACCGTAGTCTTAGACAAAGCCATGGCCTTCGGCCACCTCACTGGCTCCGGCGTCAAAACCACCCTGGAAGCCTACCTTGGAGTGGAGCAGAGGTCTCTAACCTTTTCTGAAATGAGAGGTACTTCTGTTCAGTAAAAAGTGTCGTGAGTTACTGAAGGCCAAGTTACTCGCGCACAGTTACCAGACACCTCCTGCCCAGCTTCACTGACTTTAAACCTAATGTACACGGAGTCCGATATTATGGTTTGAACAAAATACTGTGACTCTGGGTACTATGATAGGGCTGCCATGTGTGTCTGTGAGTACATGGTTTGTGGGGAAGTATGAGCATGTGTGTGAATGAATGGAATATGTGTGTATGGGAGACTGAGAGCCTGTGTCATATGTACTTGTGGCACAGGACATACCTTTCGCCATATGTGGCACGGTTACATGTACAACACAAACATACAACCCTTTTTTTAAATGGGAGAAATTTAAAGTGCAGAATATGTTCTGCCCAAATGTTCATATTAAGGAACCTTTTTCTGTACTTTAAATTTCTCACGTTTAAAAAATGGCTGTATTTTTCGGTTATAACTATGGCACTCTGTCTGCCCTCCACTGGGAGCAAGATGCCTGCTGTTTGTAAATGGGGCACTTTGAAAAGGGAGAAAATTAAAATGAAGAGTTAACTTAATCATTAAGTTAACTGTTCGTTTTCATTTTGTCACATTTAAAAGCATTCAGAAACATCATTTTGTTCCCATGCTCTGTTTAGTTGAGAACTTTTATTTAAGAGGAAAATACCTCAGTGCTTCAGTTCCTAATCTCTGTGACCCACATGGGTCATAAATCTGAGTGGAGCTCTGGTCACTATGGGCCTCCTCTATCTGTAGCATGCTAATAATGTAAAATAAACATAGCCTTTCCTTAACTTTTAATGGAAAACGCAATACTTATTTATTGCAGTTCCTAGTTAAAATTGAATTCAAGGCTGGGAACTACTCTGAAGGCTTCTGCGGGCTTCTGGTAGCGTGCAATTGACTTGTTGAAGTCATCTGGAGTAGAGACGTTCAGAGCTGAAAACTGGCTCTGTGCCGGCAGGTCACCCACATCTTCAGCGCTGAAGCGCCCTGCATCCAGGGCTGCTGCTTCCACCGCCTCTGAGGAACAAGAGCAGCCCACTTTCCAACGTCTACAAGAGGAGCTCAGCACCAGTCAACAGCGCATCCTCATCTATCCTGAGACCGTGCGGATCCTAGCTTAGCCTCTTCTCAAGGCAAAGGACCTTGTTCCCTTTTGAGGAAGCCTTTAACCCAGCGCCCAAGATTCCTCGGCACCATGACATATCCACCTCTCCACCTCCTCTGCCCTTCCTCCCTCCACTTCACCTTTCATTTCTTTCTTTGCTTTCCTCCACCTTCACCCCCTCACCACCACCACCAGCAGCAGACCCATCACCCGACTCTCCTAGGGGATCCTCACATTCTGGTTTTCGTGGAGACATCTCCAGGTCTCTCAACCCACGTTCTCATGATGACCCATGAGATGACTGTCGTCTATCTCCCTGGGGATACAGACCTTTATCCTGCTAAGCTATCTCCAACAGACGACACTACCTCAGATCATGAGGTTCTGTAGAGGGTAGCTGCCTTCCTCAAGGTGGAAATGCATAAGCAGCAGGAGGGTGGTGACTTCCAAATGGAAACCCTCTCTTCCACCAAAAGGGCCATGCAATATTTACCCGTGTTAAAAGGGACAGTCGGCCTCCTCTGAAATCTTTGAATAGCCGGTAAAGGCCAGAGTCATCACCCTAGGGTTGATATTTAAGAAAAAAAAATACAAACCATCCTCTTCTCACTCTCCTTATATTAGAGACCAGCTCCCACCTGACTTTCTGATAGTCCACACGCCTATAAGTGTGCCAACGCCTAGGGCACGGGTGATGCATCCCCTCTCGATAGGAAGAAAAAAAGATAGACGCTGCAGGGAAACGCATTGCTGCCTAGTCTGCTACACAATGGCGTATTGCCAATTCCGTAGTTTTACTCTCCCTATATGATAGGGCACACTGGGATGAAATGGAGTTGCTTCAACACCTACAAGAAGAGATGCTTGCACTCAGCAAGGGGGAACATAGAATCCGTGCCGCCACAACACAGCAGTAGAGGAGTGTGTTCCCTGTATTTCCTCATTCCCAAGAAGGATGGGTGACTAAGGACCATTCTCGATCTCAGGCCACTCAACATATGCATCCTGTCAGAACACTTTCACATTAACGTTCCAGGATATCCTCCCACTACTTCAGCAATGTGACTTCATGACTGCCCTCGACTTGAAGGATGCCTACTTCTAATCCACCCTGCAAATTGCCAGTTTCTCTGGTTTGTGGTAAATGTTCAGCATTAATAGTTCAAAGTGCTGCCCTTCAGGATAACTAGCATCACTAGGGTGTTGCTGTGGTACCCCCTCACCTCAGAAGGAACAGTGTCCATGTTTTCCCTTACTTAAACGATGGTTTCTGGTTGGTAAATGTTTATTTCAGAAATGTCATTCCATAAAACATACACTCAATGAAAACATTTCATTTCACAATAGAATACAAAACCTATAAAATCTAAAAACCTAACGAGAAAAATAAAATTTGTGCAAATGGCAATTAGTAGCATTTCATCACCCCGCAGCACCCTTCCTTCAGTGACTGATATACTAAATAAAGTGCTAGTGCAATCACTGTATTTTGAAGATACTCAATTTTACATAATTCTTAAAATCAACTAGACATAACATTGTATACAGATGCTATAAATCAAAAAAGCTGTAACTTTTTATTTAAAATGTATACTAATACAGTTCATAAAATGTATCCTGATAACGCATCCTATTAAAAAGAAAAAGTCTTACTTATAATAATTAGAAAGTGCGCCTGGAGCTAGCACTTATTTTCTGTGAGGCTAAGCAATTCATTGGTTCCCTGGTTGGTCATGAAAGGGGAAGCATCTATGCTTCATATGTCCCGGCATACTTGCCAATCGACCAGCTCGTCTAGAGTTGACTTAACATTTTTGGCCTTTTTCTTTCCTTATTATCCCTACTGAGAAAAGGTATTTGCTTAAAGTAACCAAAGTATAAGTAGATGCATCTCCCTTAAACACTTTTAAAGCCTTAATATTCCTCCTGACGCCTAAGCAGTTACACAGTGGGCATATTCATTTGCTTCTAAGTTTGTTATATGCGGGGCAAAAAAACAAGATGTGGCTTATGGTTTCTGTAGTTGACTGGCAGCACATTGTACAGACATCAGTAGTTTTGCAGCGTGAATCTTTCTGGATTCACTATGCTGTGCATTATTCCGCCATCTTGTGGTTGGGTCCAAAATCATAGTATTTTCTCTTTTTTTTTTTTTTTTTCGTGGCCCAGGTGGGCGGCGACGTCCCGCCATTTGGTGTCCTTCGTGACGTCGACGCGCTTCCTGCGGAAGCTCCCACCTTTGGTCGCCATCTTCAGATTCTTTTTTCCGCCGTTGGGTCTGGATCGTTGCCGAAGAGTTCCAGAAGTTTTGGAAGAGGAATCAAGGAAAATCGAAGAAAAACGACGAAAAACAGTTTTCAACTACACTGGACTACAGGTCAAGTAACCGGGACGACGAGGGAGAAGGTTTACGACCTAGATCTCGATGTTCTACAAAGAATGCGCTTGCAGTGGGCTCCCTGAGCGCGGGTATGGACAAAACACCGTTCAAGTTTTGCACCAACTGCCACCACAAGTACGCCCAGAAGGACCAGCATCTAGTCTGCAACCTCTGCTTGCCGCTCGACCACAGCAGCAAAGACTGCAACGCGTGCTCGGCGTTTACACCCAAGACCCTCAGAGTGAGGGAGAGGCAGAGAAGGGCGAACCACAACATGCAGGGGCAGGGACCACCTCCATCGCTCCGAGACCTGGGCCTCTCCAGTGGAGAGGAGGACAACATCGCCGAAGGACCGGAGGACTGCGCAGTCGTCTAGGTCCATAAGAAAACGTCGAAGGAGGTAAGGGAGTCGTCGACCCCTAAACACTCGAGCGAAACCCGAAAGGGTGAAGCTAAAGCCCCGAGCGACACTCGTAGAAGTGAAGCTAAGTCCGCGAAGGGAGCATTGCCGCCGAAACATTCGACGAAGGCAACAGCAACCAAGGACAGTCAGCCGAGCGGATCCTTCGAAAAGGACTCCCAATCGGCAAGAGCCCTCGAAAAACCAAGGGCGTCGAAGGTTGCCCCCGAAAAGGACACCTCGGCGCTGAGAAAGGAAGGGCAGACATCGTCGTCGACATCGGCCCCGAAGAGAGTCGCTCCAGCCCTCGACGCCGAACAGGCACACGAGATAGAGAGGAAGAAGAGGAGGCTCGAGGCCGAAATGGCGAGCATCCTGCAGCGGAAGAAGGAATTGGACCACAAGATGAGCCAATACTCCATCCCGTCGAGACCCGCGCTCGAGGTCGAAATAGACGACGAGGATGCCGAAAACACCCGAACCGGTCGAGGAACAGGGGGACGAAGACTATTATTTCGAGGGAGAAGGCGACTAAGATCTGCAATCCTACCGGGACTCGACGTCCTCGGAGGCACAAGACCTGGAATGGCAAGACCTCGACGCAGAATCGCCGGAAGAAGGGGTAGACACTTACCCTTCGAGGCCCTCGCCGCCAGACGACATTGGGGTCTACAACATAGTCGTCCAAAAGGCTGCACAAACCTATGGAGTAAAAATGGAAGAGGAGAAGCCCAAGGCATGTTTCCTCCTGGAGACTCTACTGCCTCAACAAACCAGGAGCCAATTCCTACCCATGCTCCCTAGTGTGCTGGATCAAGGAAGAGAGGCCTTTAGGGAACCAGCAGTATGCAAGGCCATGACTCCGAGAACGGAGAAGAAGTACAAAGATTCTTCACAGGACCCTGCATACATACAAGGATCAGTGCCAGCCAACTCCATAATTACAGCAACGGCTAGGAAGAGAGCCAATGTGCCCACTAATGCCGGACTACCTCCAGACAAGGAGAGTAGGAGGATGGATCTTACAGGGAGAAAGGTGGAGAGAAATGCGGCAATCCATTGGCGCATCGCAAACTCCAACGCCCTGATCAACAGGCACGCATACCAACACTGGGATGAAGTGGGGCAGCTCCTAAAGCATCTACCAGATCAGTACCAACAGAGGGCAGCTCACCTGGTAGAAGAAGGCAAAAGCATGGCGAACACATGCTTGAAATCAGCCTTGGATGCTGCAGAGACGTCCAGCAGACTAATGATGATAGGGGTGACCGAGAGGAGACGCGCATGGCTCAGAATTTCTGGATTCAAGCCAGAGGTGCAAAGTAACATCCTAAATACACCCTTTAACGGCGAACAACTGTTTGGCACACCAGTTGACGACACGTTAATGCAGCTCAAAAAGGACAACGAGACAGCAAGGTCCATGGGAGCGCTGCAGTTCAGAGGGATGAGAAGAGGGACACCGACGAGAAGGCCGGGCGGTAGAGGAGGCAACGTGCCTGCCACATCGCACCAAACGTTCCAGCAAGGCTATCAAAGGAACAACCAAGCCCAGCAGCAGCAAGGACAGCAGCAGCAAAACTGGCAGTACCAGCCCCGGGGCCAGTCCTTTCGAGGGCGCGGAAACGGACGAGGACAAACTCGTAGAGGAGGCCAACAGCCCACCTCCAAGTGACTTCACCATCAAGCCAACAACCACCCTAGCAACACCTCGGGGTGGGGGCAAGGACAAACTGAAAAACAAAAACCTGACGTTCCACAAGAAACAGTCCCTCGAACATACAACACCGGTAGGAGGCAGGATAAAGAACTTCCTCAAGCAGTGGAGGAAGGTCACTCCAGACAAATGGATACTAAACATCATGCAAGACGGATATTGCATAGAGCTGGAAAAACAACCTCCAACAAGAAAACCAAGAAACAAGGCTCACTCAGCAAGGGAACTTTCACTCTTGCAGCTGGAGGTTAAGGAAGTGCTCAGCAAAGGGGCGATAGAGGCAGTACTGCACAACCAAAGGAACAAAGGGGTTTATTCAACTTATTTCCTCGTGCCAAAGGTGGACGAAACACTAAGACCTATCCTAGATCTGAGATTCTTAAACATTCATAAGAACTCAAAGATTCAAGATGACTTACCTACAGGAGGTAATACCACAAATACAACAAGGGGATTACATGGCAACTATAGATCTAAAGGACGCGTACTTACACATCCCCATCAACCACAGGCATTAACGTCTACTAAGGTTCGTGATCAACCAGACTCACTACCAGTTCACAGTACTGGCATTCGGACTCAAATCCGCACCAAGGGGGTTTACAAAGTGCCTAGCAGCAGTAGCAGCGCACCTACGAAGGCAAGGAATACACGTATACCCCTACCTCAACGACTGGCTCGTAAAGGCAAGCTCGTACAGCCACTGCAAAGAACACATCCAGCAGGTCGTGCAAACACTGAGCCAACTGGGTTTCTCAATTCATTGGGAAAAATCGTCAACCGAACCAGAGCAGATCAAGATATTCTTAGGGGCCGAGATCAACACCATACAGGCCAAAGTGTTCCCCAGCAGGAAGAGAACATTGGCGATACTGAAGGAAACACGTCCTTACCGCAAGGGGCAAGTTCTGACAGTGAGGACGGTGAGCAAGTTAATGGGAATGATGGCGTCATGCATCCACCTAGTCCTAAATATCCAACTGCACATGAGACCATCCCAAGAATGGATTCAGCAGCAATGGTCACAGGCAACAGGGAGTTAGGAAGATCTTGTGGTTGTCACGCACGCAGTGCATCAGGAAATGGCGTGGTGGAACAAGGAAAACATATCACAGGGGAAGCCATTCACACAACCAACTCCAACAGTGACCATCACAACAGACGCCTCCCAGCTGGGGTGGGGCGCACACATGAACGAGCTCAAGGTGAGGGGTCTATGGTCGCAGCAAGATGCGGTCAGACACATCAACTACCTGGAGCTAAAAACTGTATTCCTAGCCTTAAAAGCCTTTCAGAAAGAGCTGTACGGAAACAGGGTGTTGGTCCAAACAGACAACACAACCACCATGTTCTACATCAACAAACAAGGAGGAACACAATCAGTGGCACTATCAGGGCTAGCACAGGAAATATGGAGATGGGCCATTCCACTAAAAATAGACCTACTGGCGATACATCTCCCGGGGAAGGACAATGTGGAAGCAGACCGACTCAGCAGGCAGACGTCGGCATCCCACGAGTGGGAGCTCAATCAACAGGAAATACAGAAGCTATTCCAAAAATGGGGTACACCGCAAATAGACCTATTTGCAACACACCAGAATGCAAAATGCCAACACTTCGCATCCAGACAACCAGACCATCGGTCACAAGGGAATGCGCTATGGATAAGTTGGTCAAAGACATTTGCATATGCTTTTCCCGCCGATACCACTGATACACAGAGTACTCAGCAAATGCAGAATCAGCAACATGACACTAATACTGATAGCACCTCAGTGGGGCAGACAATCCTGGTTCTCACAGATAGTGGAGATGGCACAAGAACCAGCACACAGGTTCCCAAGAAGAAAGGACCTGTTAACAATGCAAGACGGAAAGGTGCTACACCCAGAACCGGAGAGCCTCAGCCTAGCAGCATGGCTCCTGAAGACTTAGAATTTGCACACCTCAAACTGCCACCAAGTACCATGGCAGTACTCAGGGAGGCAAGGAGACCTTCCACAAGAAAGTGCTACGTAGCAAAGTGGAAAAAGTTCTCCCAATGGTGCATCAAGGAGAATCTACAACGGAAGATCACAAGGGAATCAACGGTACTAAAATACTTAACACACCTGCTACAAAGCGGATTAAGCTACACATCCCTGAGGGTGCACTTGGCTGCGGTAGTGGCCTACACAAGAGGAGAGACAGGGAAAAGTTTCTTCACCTCAAGTTGTGAAAAGATTTCTGGAAGGGGCAAAAATAATCGCACCCCCAAAGAGGATGCCAGCACCAGCATGGAACCTCAACGTAGTGCTAACTCAATTGATGAAGGCACCCTTAGAACCTATTCACAAGACTACACTGCACATGCTCACACTAAAGACAGCCTTCTTAGTGGCTATCACGTCACTACGAAGAGTAAGTGAGTTGCAAGCGCCGACACTCCAAGAGCCCTACTTGCAAATACACAAGGACAGGATTGTAATGAGGACGGACCCACACTTCAGGCCAAAGGTGGTGTCTCGGTTCCACATTAACCAAACAATCCAAATACCAAGTTTTTCCCAAAAACCTTCCACACGAACAGAAAGGGCGCTGCAAACGCTAGACGCCAGAAGGGCTGTAATGCACTATATAGAGAGGACAAAGGAGTGCAGGAAAACAAAACAGTTCTTTGTCTCCTTTGCCAGCAGTTTTCTGGGACGACCAGTCACCAAAAATAAGATTGCCCGATGGATTGCGCAGACAATTCAACTCTGCAGGACAACAGTTACAAGGAGCAGCTCAAGCTCACTCAACAAGGAAGAAGGGAGCAACAATTGCGTTTCTAGCGAACACACTTATCCAAGACATTTGTCAAGCGGCAACATGGTCTTCAGTGCATACGTTCACTAAGCACTACTGTGTGGATATTCAAATGAACAAGGAAGCGCAAGTGGGACAGAAGGTCTTACAACACATTTTCAGTAACCAATGCTCATCTTCCACCCAGCCACTGCAATAAGGGCAAAACCGCTACTAAGTCTATGCACAGCATAGTGAATCCAGAAAGATTCACGCTGCAAAACGTATAGTTTCTTACCTGTCGGTGTAGTTTTGCAGCTTGAAGACTTTCTGGATTCACTAGCGATCCCACCCTCCTCCGCCAGAAAGATGAGACATGAGGACAAAGGAGGCTAAATTGCATACATAGCTACAGGGATCAAGCAAACAGGATAAGAAAAAAGAATCCGAAGATGGCGACCAAAGGTGGGAGCTTCCGCAGGAAGCGCGTCGACGTCACGAAGGACACCAAATGGTGGGACGTCGCCGCCCACCTGGGCCACGAAAAAAAAAAGAAGAGAGAAAATACTACGAATCTGAAAGAGACACGTTAGTGACAGATTCCTTACCTTAGAATATCCGCAGGCGTCAGGCTGGATCCGGAAAGTTTTTGCGTAGCAGTACCCTTGCGCGTCGGTAGGCGGCGTCGTGCGGCTCCGCGTCCGTCGTCGGCGTCGTGATCGCCGGGATGACGTCGCGGGCAGTACTTAGACGCCGCCCCTGCGCGCTGACGTCAGTTCTTCTTTTTCCGCGCAAGTAAGCGCAGATCCGGGAAGAGCAGTGCCCTAGTCAATTTTTGACTACATTTTTGGTGAATTTTTTCACTGTTTCTTTTCGAGTCTTCTCGACTCCTAGGTGTCGGTAGGGATGCCCGGCTTCAAGCCATGCGGTGCCTGTGGTCGAATGATGTCAATCACAGACCCGCACTTAGAGTGTCTCTACTGTCTCGGCCGAGACCACGACACGAAGTCGTGCCCTGACTGCCGGAAACTTCACCCGAAGGCTTTGCGAGAGCGGTCTCGAAAGCTCCTGGAGGTCCGGCAGTCGGCTCCATGCCGCACCAAGCCCCGGTCCCGTGAGAGGTCGAGGGCCGGTCGCGGAGCCCCCGCCGGTCGTCGGAGTCCAAGTCTTCGCGCTCCTCGGGTAAGTCGAAGCACAAGAAGTCTAAGAAGCACCATCGCTCTAAGACTTCGCCTCGCCGATCTCGCGACTCGGCTGAGGCCCCTGTCGGCACCGTCCCCGCGGCTCCGGATGTGCCTGTGGCGCCGCCCCCCGCATTACCCGTCCTTCCCGGGTTCGGGGGCAACTCCGGCCGAGATACAGGAATTCCTGTCGGCCATGGCCCGCCTCTTCGGGCCTCAAGGTCCCTCCGGTGCGCCTTCGGGCCCCGCGGGCCCTGATGGGGTTGCTCCGGCATCGCCGAAGACTCCGGTCCCGGCGTCGCCTGTCCCGCCAGCCTTGATCCCGGCCCCGGCCTCGATCCCGGCTCCGGTGGTACCGCAACCCCGATCGACGCCGGTTGACCTAACCACTCCTCCGCCGGCGCCGATCTCCCCGGTGCCGTTCCCGACGCCGCCCGGGGTTCCGTGCGGCGTCGTTCCCTGGTTCTCTCCGGTTCCGGACATGGAGCCGTAGCGGCGTCGCTCGACGCCGGCTCCGGCGCCGATGAGACCTTGGGTCCCAGATGTCCCTCCTCCTCCATATTTTGAACCAGAGGAGGACCAGGAGAGCTGGGAGGGGTCGGAAGACCCTCTCACACAGCAGTGTGAGTATGATCAGGACTGGGCAGAGGAACTTGGGGATGCCAGTGGTCTAGACACTTCCCCTGACACTGGCATGCTGTCTCCTCCCGTGGCTACAGAGGAGGGAGCAAATTTCGCAACGGTGTTGCGTAGAGCAGCTGGAGCCTTGCACCTCCAATTGCCTACTGTGGCTGTCAGGACTAATCTCCTGACCGAAGTGCTTCAGCCGGCAGCTTCCTCTTCGGAGACTGTGCTGCCGTTTAATGATGCACTATCTGACGTTCTTTTGGGCACCTGGTCCAAGCCCACCACAGGGGCTCCTGTGGATAGGAACGTGGCCCGACGCCATCGCCCTGCTCCGGGCGACCCCTTGTTTCTCTCTCAACATCCCACCCCCGAGAGCTTGGTTGTCCAAGCCTCTGCCTCCCAAACCGCCTTCCCTACCGCCCCTCCGGATAGGGAATTCAAACGCCTGGACCAATTTGGGAAGAAGGCTTTTTCTTCCTCCAGTGCTGGCTTGCGGTCCGTCAACACCGCTTGCCTTTTGGGCCGATATACCCACTCCCTGTGGGATTCGGTGGCGACTGTTTTGCCCCAGTGTTCTGAGGAGGTCCAGACACTGCTTACCCGCACCATTGCGGAAGGTAGAGATGCGGCTAAATACACCATACGTTGTGGCCTTGATACCGCCGACTCGCTGGGCAGATCGCTTGCAACGACGGTGGCGCTGCGTCGCCACGCCTGGCTGAGAACAACTGGTTTCTCGGGTGATGTCCAGAATACACTCATGGACATGCCCTTTGATGGAGTCGGTCTTTTTGGTTCCAAAGCAGACCATGCGCTGGAGCGTTTTAAGGACTCACGGCTACTGCCAAGTCCCTGGGCTTTTCTGTTGTGCGCCCTCCGCTAACCTCTGCTTTTCGCCCCTTTCGTGGCCACGGAAGGGGCGCCCAGTCACGTCCGCAGCCCAGCCACCGGCCCGCGCAGCAAGTGTCTTCGCGTGGCCGGGGACGTGGCTACCGCCGTGGCGGTTCGGGCAACCAGCGTGCGGGTCAGGCCACCACCTCCGCCCCGTCCGCGGCCTCCAAGCCCTCCTAGTCCCTCCTTTCAGGTGCACAGCACAGTAGGGGGCAGGGTCCGCCATCACCTTCACCACTGGCGTGCCATCACCTCGGACAGGTGGGTCTTGGACATTGTCCGAAGGGGCTACTCCCTCCCCTTCGAGACCACCCCCCAGCCATGCCACCTCAATTCCACCGCATGTCAGGGGATCACTTGGTGCTTCTGCAGAAGGAAGTCACGGCCCTCTTGGCCAAGAGGGCCATCGAGCATGTTCCGACCCCAGAAGTAGGACGTGGTTGCTACTCCCACTACTTTCTGGTGCCCAAAAAGGACAAGGAGGACATGCGTCCTATCTTGGACCTCCGGAACGTCAATCGCTTCCTCCGGAAGGAGAAGTTCAAGATGCTCACCCTAGCTCAGGTCTTGACTGCCCTCGACCCTGGAGACTGGTTGGTAGCGTTGGACTTGCAGGACGCTTATTTTCACATCCCCGTCCTGCCGGCCCACCGGCGTTACCTGCGGTTCACGGTAGGCCTCGAGCATTTTCAGTTCACCGTGCTCCCTTTCGGCCTTACCAGCGCCCCTCCGGTGTTCACGAAAGTGATGGCGGTGGTCGCAGCTCATCTGCGCTGGGCAGGGGTTCCAGTCTTCCCCTACCTCGAAGGCGGGCTCGTCCCAGGCAGTCGTCTCCCACCTCCAGACTACGGCCGAACTCCTGCACTCGCTGGGGTTCTCCATCAATGTGCCGAAGTCGCATCTGATTCCTTCTCCACAGCTCCTTTTCATCGGAGCAGTTCTGGACACGACGCAGTTTCGGGCCTATCCTCCCGAACGGCGAGTCCGGGATATTCAGGCTATGATTCCGATCTTTCAGCCTTTATCCTGGGTTTCGGTACGGATGACTCTGAGGCTGCTGGGCCTCATGGCCTCCTGCATCCTGCTGGTCGATCATGCCAGATGGCATATGCGGGCTCTGCAGTGGGACCTGAAGTTCCAGTGGGCGCAGCACCAGGGCAATCTGTCCGATCACGTTCAGATCTCGGAGGGGACTGCAAGACAGTTGCAGTGGTGGCTCTCGAACCGGCAATGGGTCATGGGCAGATCCCGCTCCCTTCCCCAGCCAGAGCACACAGTTGTGACGGACGCGTCCCTTCTGGGATGGGGCGGTCACATGGGAGAGGCGGAGATCAGAGGCCTCTGGTCTCCGGCGGAGTCCCGGCTCCATATCAACATTCTGGAGCTCCGGGCGATCCGACTTGCACTCAAGGCATTCCTTCCCTCTGTCAAAGGGAAAGTAGTGCAGGTGTTCACAGACAACACCACCGCCATGTGGTACTGCAACAAGCAAGGCGGGGTGGGGTCGTGGACTCTATGTCAGGAGGCTCTGCGCCTCTGGACATGGCTGGAACATCAGGGCATTTTCCTGATGGTTCAACACCTGGCAGGTTCCCTGAACGCCAGGGCGGACGAACTCAGCCGCAGGTGCATGATGGATCACGAATGGCGTCTTCACTCGGAAGTGGCGCAAGGACTCTTTCTATAGTGGGGAGAGCCTTAGTTAGATCTATTCGCCACCGAAGAGAACGCGCAATGTCATCAGTTCTGCGCGTTGGAATTTCCAAGCCAGCACTCGCTCGGCGACGCTTTTCGTCGCGAGTGGAGTTGCGGTCTGTTGTATGCTTTTGCGCCTATACCACTTCTACCCATAGTGTTGAAGAAGATTCGGCGCGACCGGGCCCAAGTCATCCTTGTGGCTCCGTACTGGGCTCGAAGAGTTTGGTATCCCGAGCTACTCAGTATGAGCGTCGATCCCCCGATCCGTCTGCCTCTTCGGGAGGATCTTCTGTCGCAGCAGCAGGGGACGGTCCTCCACCCGAACCTGTCCAGCCTCCACCTGCTTGCGTGGAGATTGAGCGGCGGCAGTTGATTCCTTTCGACTTGCCTCCCAAAGTTTGTGATGTGATTCTGGCAGCCAGGCGTCCCTCCACTAAGGTGGTATACGCCTGCAGGTGGAACAAGTTTGTGGCATGGTGCACAGCAAAGGCTGTGAATCCCCTTTCTGCCCCTCTTTCTGAGGTTCTTCTGTTCCTTCTTTCCCTGGCCCAACAGGGTTCTGCCCTGGGTACCATCAAGGGCTATCTTTGTGCCATCTCTGCCTTCCTCAGGCTTCCTGATCAGCCCTCCCTTTTCAAGTCCCCTGTTGTTAACAGGTTTCTAAAAGGCATTACACACCTCTTCCCTCCTGTTCCGTTTGTGATGCCTCAGTGGGACTTGAACTTGGTTCTTACCTTTCTTATGTGCGCTCCCTTTGAGCCTCTACATAACTGTCCTCTTCGTCTTCTGACTCTGAAGACAGCCTTTCTGGTGGCCATCACCTCCGCTCGGCGGGTGAGTGAGCTCCAGGCTCTTTCATGCAAACCTCCCTTTTGTCTGTCCATCCAGACAAGGTTGTTCTTAGGACGCGTCCGTCCTTCTTGCCAAAGGTGGTTACTGCCTTCCACATTGGGCAGACCATCACTTTGCCCACCTTCTTTCCGCCTCCGCATCCTTCCAGAGAGGAAGAGAGGCTCCACCGTCTGGACCCAAAACGTGCGCTTTCCTTTTATATCAACCGCACACAACACTTCCGGGTGGATGACCAGCTCTTTGTTGGCTACGTGGGCGCCAAAAAGGTCGGGCGGTGCACAAGAGAACCATCTCCCGCTGGGTAACCTTGTGTATCAAAGCCTGCTATTCTTTGGCTAAGAAGGAGCCTCCTGTTGGGCTGCGTGCCCATTCCACCAGGGCAACGGCTGCTACCACGGCTTTAGGCCGCGGTGTTCCGCTGCAGGATATCTGTCAGGCAGCTACGTGGGCCTCGCTGCACACATTTACAAAGCATTACTGCCTTGACAGTCCGGTCCGGAGGGACGGCTTCTTTGGCCGTTCTGTCCTCCGGGACTTCCTTGTCTGATCTTTGTTCGCAGACCCACCACCGGGGTTGGTATTGCTGGGGTATCTATTCTAAGGTAAGGAATCTGTCACTAACGTGTCTCTTTCAGATGCACAAGTTACTAACTTGTGTAACGATAGAACTGTAAGAGACAGTAGTTAGTGACCGATTCCTTACCGCCCCACCCATCCTCCCCGTTCTGCGAACTGATTTCTAGGGTTAAGGACATCCCTTTCAGGGCCCTAGTATTTTTCAGACACCTATGTCAGCTTCTTGCATGGCTCTGCGTTCCTGGCGCGGAAAGTCGTGTACAGAACTGACGTCAGCGCGCAGGGGCGGCGTCTAAGTACTGCCCGCGACGTCATCCCGGCGATCACGACTCCGACGACGGACGCGGAGCCGCACGACGCCGCCTACCGACGCGCAAGGGTACTGCTACGCAAAAACTTTCCGGATCCAGCGTGACGCCTGGGGATATTCTAAGGTAAGGAATCTGTCACTAACTACTGTCTCTTACAGATATATCGTTACACAAGTTAGTAACTTGTGCTTCCGGACCCAACCACAAGATGGCGGAATAATGCACAGCATAGTGAATCCAGAAAGTCTTCAAGCTGCAAAACTACACCGACAGGTAAGAAACTATACGATTCAGGGCTTCTGCCAGCATTCCACCTAGACATGACGCACCCTATTTCTAGCGTCCCATATCGGAATTTCAGATACGTTTTTGCCAATTGCTATTGTGGGATATCTAAAGGTGCTTCATAAGGGGCCATCTTTAATGAGCAAGAATTGATTTGTCAGTCTCCCGTGGGTAGAAGTTTGATGGAGACTGGCTTTGGTATACTTCCAATAACGAGATTTTAACTGGTTCTTTGAGGCGACAATCAATGAACTAGGATCCGACCGAAAGGATCGATAACCCAGCTTTTCAAACTACAATTGGACGTGTCTAAACCACAGGAAAGTGGGGCCTTTGTCAAGAGACAGAAGTTCCTCTACTGCTTTCCGATATGGCTTAAGCTCCTCCGTAGTCCAGATCCTCACCTAATATACAAGTGGCTTTAGCTGTGAGATTTCTCCCACCCTTTTCAGTGACCACATCAAGAAAGATGGGTTGATAAAGAGCGCAACAGAACAGCAGTGTCTAGTGCACAAGTCAGTCACCGTCCACCTCTTACACAGCCTAGGCTTCACCATCAATACCATAAAATCTAATTTGCAGCCCCATCAGATCCAACCCTTCCTAGGATCCATACTCCACTCTCTCACACGGAATTCGTACCCCAGTCCTGCAAGAGTCTAGGCTTCCCAAGCTCTGCTCCCTCTTTTTCAGCCACACCATCATGTAACTGTCAGAAAGGTCATGCGCCTCCTTAGCATGATGTCCTCCTGTATTGCTAAAGTCTCCAATGCCAGGTTGAACATGCACAGTAGTCACAGGCAGAGTGTCATTGGAAGGATCTAGTGTTGATCTGGAGCTGCAGTCATCACTCTGCAGTGGTGCAATACCACAAACCTAATGCTAGGCTGGCCCTTTATAGACCCAGTGCCACAAACAACCATCACAATGGACACCTCTCTCACTGGTTGGTGGGGCACACTTACAGGATTTGACCGTTCAAGGGATTTGGACACCCCATCAACAGGGTCTTCTTATCAACCACCTGTAGTTGCTAGCCATCCAGCGAGCCCTGCCATTCCTTCCTCGTATCCCAAACCTAGTAGTACTCATTTGTACAGACAACACAACTGCCATGTTCTACCTCCAGAAGCATGGCAGAACAGACTCTCTGCAGTTTACTCAACTAGCCTAGGGCATTTGGCGGTGAGCAGTCCATCACAGAGTGCCTCTGTTCATAGAATACATACCGGGAGTGGACTACGATTTTGCAGACCTCAGCAGGATGCAGCAACAAGTCCACGAGTGGGAACTTCACCCCAAAGTTCTACTTCCATATTTCTGCTAGTTTGCCCACATAGACCTCTTCTCCACCGCCGAAAACGCAAAATGGCCAAACTTCTCCTCCAGATTCACACAGTACATGGCCAATGCACTATGGATGAACTGACCAGGTATGTTTGCCTATGTTTTTCTGCCTCTCCCACATCTTCCACTTGTGGTTTGAAAGCTTCAGCAGACATGCCTCACTCTCATCCTAGTAGCCCCCTACCTGGGCCAGACAGCCCTGGTTCAAAACTTTCCTCAGCCTGTCTCTTGTGCCGCACGAGACGCTGCCCAACCGGGCAGATCTTCTTACACAAAACCGGGGCACAGTCAGACCCCCTGACCCCAAACAACTCAATCTTGCGATTTGGTTCCTGAAGTCTTAGAGTTTGGATACCTCAATTTACCTTCAGCATGTATGACCATCCTTAAAGAGGCACACAGGCCTAATACCAGCGCCTGTCTTGCTGCCAAATGGAAACCGTTTGTGCAATGTCTTCTAGACCTATTAACCATCCAAAACCAGCAGTTCAATCATTGTATCTGAAAGAGACACGTTAGTGACAGATTCCTTACCTTAGAATATCCCCAGGCGTCAGGCTGGATCCGGAAAGTTTTTGCGTAGCAGTACCCTTGCGCGTCGGTAGGCGGCGTCGTGCGGCTCCGCGTCCGTCGTCGGCGTCGGGACCGCCGGGATGACGTCGCGGGCAGTACTTAGACACCGCCCCTGCGCGCTGACGTCAGTTCTTTCTTTTTCCGCGCCAGTAAGCGCAGATCCGGGGAAGAGCAGTGCCCTAGTCATTTTTTGACTAAGTTTTTGGGTGATTTTTCACTGTTTTCTCGAAGTCTCTCGACTCCGAAGGTGTCGGTAGGGATGCCCGGCTTCAAGCCATGCGACGCCTGTGGTCGAATGATGTCGATCACAGACCCGCATCAGGATTGTCTCTACTGCCTCGGCCGCGACACCAAGTCGTGCTCCGACTGCCGGGCCTTGCATCCGAAGGCTTTGCGAGAGCGGTCTCGAAAGCTCCTCGAGGTCCGGCAGTCGGTTCCGCGCCACGCCAAGCCCCGGTCACGTGAGAGGTCGAGGGGCCGGTCGCGGAGTCCTCATCGGTCGTCGGGGTCCAAGTCTTCGCACTCCTCCGGTAAGTCGAAGTATAAGAAGTCGAAGCGTCATCGCTCGACGACTTCCCCTCGCAGGTCTCGCGACTCGGCTGAGGGTCCTGTCGGCACCGTTCCCGCGGCTCCGGGAGTGCCTGTGGAGCTGCCCCCGCATTACCCGTCCTTCCCGGGTTCGGGGCGACTCCGGCCGAGATACAGGAGTTCCTGTCGGCCATGGCCCGCCTTCGGGCCTCAAGGTCTCCCCGGTGCGCCTTCGGGCTCCCGCGGCCCTGACGGGGCTTCTCCGGCGCCGCCGGCGACTCCGGTCCCGGCGCCGCCTGCCACACCAGCCTCGGTCCCTTCCCCGGCTCCGGCCCCAGCCTCGACCCCGGCTCCGGTGCTGCCACAACCCCGATCGACGCCGGTTGACCTGACGACACCTCCACCGGCGCCGTTCCCGACGGCGCCCGGGGCTCCGGGCGGCGTCGTTCCCCGGTTCTCTCCGGATCCGGACGCGGCGCAGGACCGGTGTCGCTCGACGCCGGCTCCGACGCCGATGGGACCTTGGGTCCCACATGTCCCTCCTCCTTATTTTGAACCAGAATTGGAGGACGCAGAGGACTGAGAGGGGTCTGATGACCCTCTCACACAGCAATGTGAGTTTGATCAGGACTGGGCTGAGGAGCTTGGGGATGCCAGTGGTCTGGACACCTCCCCTGACTCTGGCATGCTGTCTCCTCCTTCCGTGGCAACGGAGGAGGGAGCAAACTTTGCAACGGTGTTGCGTAGAGCAGCTGGGGCCTTACACCTCCAGTTGCCTACAGTGGCTGTCAGGACTAACATCCTGACGGAAGTGCTTCAGCCGGCGGCTACCTCCTCGGAGCCACTGCTGCCGTTTAACGCGGCACTTTCAGACGTTCTTTTGGGCACCTGGTCCAAGCCCACCACAGGGGCTCCTGTGGATAGGAACGTGGCCCGACGCCATCGCCCTGCTCCAGGCGACCCCCTGTTCCTCTCCCAACACCCTACCCCTGAGAGCTTGGTGGTCCAAGCCTCTGCTTCCCAAAGCGCCTTACCTACCGCTCCCCCGGTTAGGGAATCCAAACGCCTGGATCAATTTGGGAAGAAGGTCTTTTCTTCCTCCAGTGCTGGCTCTGCGGTCCGTCAACACCACTTGCCTCTTGGGCCGATATTCCCACTCCTTGTGGGACTCGGTGGCGCAAGTTCTGCCCCAGTGTTCTGAGGAGGTCCAGACACTGCTTTCCCGCACCATTGCGGAGGGAAGAGATGCGGCAAAGTACACCATCAGATGTGGCCTTGATACCGCCGACTCGCTAGGCAGATCGCTTGCAACGACAGTGGCGCTGCGCCGTCACGCCTGGCTGAGAACCACTGGTTTCTCGGGTGATGTCCAAAACCCTCTTATGGACATGCCCTTTGATGGGATCGGTCTTTTTGGGAACAAGGCAGACCATGCGCTGGAGCGTTTTAAGGACTCACGGGCTATGGCCAAGTCCCTGGGCCTTTCTGCTGTACGCCCTCCGCAGCCATCTGCTTTTCGCCCCTTTCGTGGCCACGGAAGGGGCGCCCAGTCACGTCCGCTGCCCAGCCACCGGCCCGCGCATCAAACGTCTTCGCGTGGCCGAGGACGTGGCTCCCACCGTGGCGGGTCAGGCAACCAGCGTGCGGGTCAGGCCACCAACCCCGCCCCGTCCGCGGCCTCCAAGCCCTCCTAGTCCTTCTTTTCAGGTGCACGGCACGCCAGTAGGGGGCAGGGTCCGCCATCACCTTCACCACTGGCGTGCCATCACTTCGGACAAGTGGGTCTTGGACATTGTCCGAAGGGGCTACTCCCTCCCCTTCGAGACCATCCCCCCAGCCATGCCACCTCAATTCCACCGCATGTCAGGGGATCACTTGGTGCTTCTTCAGAAGGAAGTTGCGGCCCTCTTGGCCAAGGATGCCATCGAGCGCGTTCCGACCCCAGAAGTAGGACGTGGTTGCTACTCCCACTACTTTCTGGTGCCCAAACAGGACAAGGAGGACATGCGTCCTATCTTGGACCTCCGGAACGTCAATCGCTTCCTCCGGAAGGAGAAGTTCAAGATGCTCACCCTAGCTCAGGTCTTGACTGCCCTCGACCCTGGAGACTGAATGGTAGCGTTGGACTTGCAGGACGTATATTTCCACATCCTCTTCCTGCCGGCCCACCGGCGCTACCTGCGGTTCACGGTAGGCCTCGAGCATTTTCAGTTCACTGTGCTCCCTTTCGGCCTTACCAGCGCCTCGGGTGTTCACGAAAGTGATGGCGGTGGTCACAGCTCATCTGCGCCGGGCAGGGGTTCCAGTCTTCCCTACCTCGACGACTGGCTGCTGAGGCGGACTCGTCCCAGGCAGTCGTCTCCCACCTCCAGACTACGGCCGAACTCCTGCACTCGCTGGGGTTCTCCATCAACGTGCCGAAGTCGCACCTGATTCCTTCTCCACAGCTCCTTTTCATCGGAGCAGTTCTGGACACGACGCAGTTTCGGGTCTATCCTCCCGAACGGCGAGTCCGGGATATTCAGGCTATGATTCCGATCTTTCGGCCTCTATCCTGGGTTTCGTTACGGATGACCCTGAGGCTGCTGGGCCTCATGGCCTCCTGCATCCTGCTGGTCGATCATGCCAGATGGCATATGCGGGCTCTGCAGTGGGACCTGAAGTTCCAGTGGGCGCAGCTCCAGGGCAACCTGTCCGATCACGTCCAGATCTCGGAGGGGACTGCAAAACAGTTGCAGTGGTGGCTCTCGAACCGGCAATGGGTCATGGGCAGATCCCTCTCCCTTCCCCAGCCAGAGCACACCGTTGTGACGGACGCGTCCCTTCTGGGATGGGGCGGTCACATGGGAGAGGCGGAGATCAGAGGCCTCTGGTCTCCGGCGGAGTCCCGGCTCCATATCAGCCTTCTGGAGCTCCGGGCGATCCGACTTGCACTCAAGGCATTCCTTCCCTCTGTCAAAGGGACGGTAGTGCAGGTGTTCACAGACAACACCACCGCCATGTGGTACTGCAACAAACAGGGCGGGGTGGGGTCGTGGACCCTATGTCAGGAGGCTCTGCGCCTCTGGACATGGCTGGAACATCAGGGCATATTCCTGATGGTTCAACACCTGGCAGGTTCTCTGAACGCCAGGGGCGGACGAACTCAGCCGCAGGTGCATGATGGATCACGAATGGCGTCCTTCACTCGGAGGTGGCGCAAGGTCTCTTTCAGCAGTGGGGAGAGCCTTGGTTAGATCTGTTCGCCACCGAAGAGAACGCGCAATGTCATCAGTTCTGCGTATTGGAATTTCCAAGGCGGCACTTGCTCGGCGACGCTTTTCGTCGCAAGTGGAGTTGCGGTCTGTTGTACGCCTTTCCGCCTATACCACTTCTACCCAGAGTGTTGAAGAAGATTCGGCGCGACCGGGCCCAAGTCATTCTTGTGGCTCCGGACTGGGCTCGAAGAGTTTGGTATCCCGAGCTACTCAGTATGAGCGTCGACTCCGTATGAGCGTCGATCCCCCGATCCGTCTGCCTCTTCGGGAGGATCTTCTGTCGCAGCAGCAGGGGACGGTCCTCCACCCGAACCTGTCCAGTCTACACCTGCTTGCGTGGAGATTTAGCGGCTGCAGTTGATTCCTTTCGACTTGCCTCCCGAAGTTTGTGATGTGATTCTAGCAGCCAGGCGTCCCTCCACTAAGGTGGTATACGCCTGCAGGTGGAACAAGTTTGTGGCATGGTGCACAGCAAAGGCTGTGAATCCCCTTTCTGCCCCTCTTTGTGAGGTTCTTCTGTTCCTTCTTTCTCTGGCCCAACAGGGTTCTGCCCTGGGTACCATCAAGGGCTATCTTTGTGCGATATCGGCCTTCCTCAGGCTTCCTGATCAGCCCTCCCTTTCAAGTCCCCTGTGGTTAACAGGTTTCTTAAAGGCATTACACACCTCCTTCCTCCTGTTCCGTTTGTAATGCCTCAGTGGGACTTGAACTCTGGTTCTTACCTTCTTAATGTGCGCTCCCTTTGAGCCTCTACATAACTGTCCTCTTCGTCTTCTTACTCTGAAGACAGCCTTTCTGGTGGCCATCACCTCTGCTCGGCGGGTGAGTGAGCTCCAGGCTCTTTCATGCAAACCCCCCTTTCTGTCTGTTCATCCAGACAAGGTTGTTCTTAGGACGCGTCCGTCCTTCTTGCCAAAGGTGGTTACCTCTTTCCACATTGGGCAGACCATCACTTTGCCCACCTTCTTTCCGCCTCCGCATCCTTCCATAGAGGAAGAGAGGCTCCACCGTCTGGACCCAAAACGTGCGCTTTCCTTTTACATCAACCGCACACAACAGTTCCGGGTGGATGACCAGCTCTTTGTTTGCTACGTGGGCGCCAAAAAGGTCGGGCGGTGACACAAAGGACCATCTCCCGCTGGGTCACCTTGTGTATCAAAGCCTGCTATTCTTTGGCTAAGAAGGAGCCTCCTGTTGGGCTGCGTGCCCATTCCACCAGGGCTACGGCTGCTACCACGGCTTTAGGCCGCGGTGTTCCGTTACAGGATATAGTGTCAGGCAGCCACGTGGGCCTCGCTGCACACATTTACCAAACATTACTGCCTTGACAGTCAGGTCCAGAGGGACGGCTTCTATGGCCGTTCTGTCCTCCGGGACTTCCTTGTCTGAATCTGTTCGCAGACCCACCACCGGGGTTGGTATTGCTGGGGTATCTATTCTAAGGTAAGGAATCTGTCACTAACGTGTCTCTTTCAGATGCACAAGTTACTAACTTGTGTAACGATATATCTGTAAGAGACAGTAGTTAGTGACAGATTCTTACCGCCCCACCCATCCTCCCCGTTCTGCGAACTGATTTCTAGGTTAAGGACAGCCCTTTCTAGGGCCTAGTATTTTTCAGACACCTATGTCCGCTTCTTGCATGGCTCAGCGTTCCTGGCGCGGAAAGTCGTGTACAGAACTGACGTCAGCGCGCAGGGGCGGCGTCTAAGTACTGCCCGCGACGTCATCCCGGCGGAGCTGCACGACGCCGCCAACCGAGGCGCAAGGGTACTGCTACGCAAAAACTTTCCGAATCCAGCCTGACGCCTGGGGATATTCTAAGGTAAGGAATCTGTCACTAACTACTGTCTCTTACAGATATATAGTTACACAAGTTAGTAACTTGTGCCCATCTACATCAGTTGCAAAAGTCATGTCTTGCTTCTACTTCTATCAGACTTCACTTGGCTTCTATCACAGCTCATCTTAAAATCTGAGAACACACTTCACTTTTCAGGGTCCATGTTATCAATTCCTTCACGGAGGGGCTAAACAATGGTTATTTCTCCATGTTTGCCTCCTGTTCCTGTGTGGAACCTCAATATTGTTCTCACAGGGCTTATGGACTCATCTTTTGACCACTGCACTCTTGTCCACTGCAGTATCTTTCCTGAAAAGTAGCTTTCCTGGTAGCTATCACTTTCCTATAAGACGTGTAATTGAGCTTAAGGCTCTTACCCTAGAGGAATCTCTTTTACAAGTTCACAGTTGAAGTGTAGTCCTCAGGACAAACCCAAAATTCCTTCCAAAAGTGGTCTCTAGCTTTCACTTTAATCAAACCATCGAACTCCTAGTCTTCTTTCCACGTCCAGAATCAGTCGCAGAACGTGCTCCATATATCCTAAATGTTAAGGGAGCCCTAATGTATTACATTGGCAAGACAAAACCCTTCCGTAAAATCCAGCAGCTCTGTTTCTCCTTTTCCAAGCCACACAAAGGGTGTGTCTTTCTAAATCAGGTCTAGGACACTGATTGGTCAAATGCACACATATATGTCAAAGTTAAGACCTTTGCCTGCCCTCCTCTCTTCCCCCTCCCCTAACCCCATTCAAATCTGCAAAAAAGGAGCTTTCCTGGCTTTCTTGGGGAACCGTCCTAAAGCTGACATATGCAAAGTAGTTATGTGGTCTGCTCCCCACACTTTCACCTAACATTTCTGTGTGGATGTCTTGGATTGCCAGCAAGCTAGTGTTGGCCAGGCTGTCCTACGTACACTTTTTCAATCTTCTGCAACATCCAGGGGCTAGCCACTGCTTTAGGAAGAACTGCTGTCCAGTCTGTGCACAGCATGTGTATCTTCAGCTACACATGCCACAAACAGAAAATGTTACTTAATCCTGTAAGTATCTATTCATGGCATGTAGGGCTGTAGATTCACTTGCGGGGGGAGGGGTGTTGAATCAAATTGGTGATGGCGAGCAACGCAAAACGGGGGAGAGAAGCACACAGGCGACAGAAAGGCATGGAGTGGAGAGAAAGCACACGAGAAATAGCTGGAAACACATGCACTCTCAACTAGTGGTTAAGCAAAAAGAAAAAAGTAGTTCCTTTAAAGTGAATATAGAAAGACACAAGTAAAGAGGGTGTGCTTCAGCCAATAAATAAGAAGCAAGCAAATGAGTGACAACCAATTGTAAGCAATAAATGGGCCTTAAGTCCACTGTAAGTTCTTGGTAAGCTGACAAAAGGTCTTTTGTAACCATGCAACTTTGCTTTCTTGTTTTCTCTACCATGAAATAAAGGCACAATTGTGTTAGGGAGCTTTTTCTGCTGTTTACCATTGCAGCGTCACAAATCTTGCTGCAGAGTAATGAAGATGCTGTGCTTTGGTTTGCTGGCTGTCGCAGAACAATGTCTGTAGCAGCGGCCATTACCCAGCACTACACTGAGCACCATCTTTAGAAAAATATAAACAAAATAGTAACAAAAAAAGCATCGATGTGGTATGGGGAACCTACCATGATGCTCAAGTAAATGAGGAACGCGGTGTAACTAAGGGCCCATGTAGTGGGGTGGGAAGGTCCCAAAGAAAGGTCAGGCACTGCAGCCAACCCCAGTAGGCAGAGCTTTGACTGTGGTCAGAGAGGATTAGGCACCAACAGGAAGTTGGGCATAAGGCTTGCCATACAGTCCCTGAAGCCAATCCTGCTCCGAATGGCAGACACCCTCCCCAGCTGCGCAAGATCAAAGGCAGTGCGTAGTGGGGGTTGGCTGTAAATAGGAATAGTGGGATAGGATAAATGATGTAAAACCCCACAAATTCACTGAAGAAAACAAAGATTATAGTAAAGGTATGGTTCGCTTTGGTTATAATACCCTAAAGCAAGTTAAAAAAATATATATATATGAAATTCATTGGGGGGGGGCGGTTAAAATTCAGTTATGGTTACAAATCTATGCCTAAAACCCACAGACATATGATTCGGGCCCCCGCATGCACTATTTGCATATGACATTTCTGCTGACGTTATCTATGATAGGGCTGTTTATATTAGACTGTGAACTAGGCAAAAAAATGGGCCTGTGGCCTTCTGCAGCAGGGGCTGCCTGCGCTGAAGGCCCTATGTACTTGGGGTTGAATGGCACGCCATTCTCTAACGTTTTGATGCATGTTGTGATTGAAGGCCAGGGCCTGTGCCTACCCATTGCTGCACACAATCGGGGATTGCTTGCTCTGATGGTTTTTAGGTCCAGTCTAGGCAGCGCATGCGCCATCTCTTCAAGACTACTGTATCCACTCGTTGGGCCTACAGCCTGACTATTGCCTTTTTTTTTGTCCCTTCGATTGTCCTTCAAAAATGCTTGCTTGCTAGTGGTTAATGCTTTCTCTTTGTCCCCCCTACAGAGCACTGCCTAATTACTGGTATCTTCAATTCAATCTCCTTTATTCGGATATACAAAATATCCATAAAAGTACAAAGCAAAATACCAGCATACATTAATATATTTAAAACATACAATAAATACCTAATTTGATACAATAAAATACAATAATATCATATACATTGTTAAAAAGGAGACGACACTGCAAAGATAGGATGTTACATAAAAATATAGCAGCATAATAAGTCAAGTGCATGTATTATAACAGATATCAGTCATTAGAATGCATTCTACGACAACCGGAATCCAAATTTAAATACTAATCCAAAAGGGAGAACAGTAATAAAAAATACACTCAAGTTTTGCTTAAATAATGTCCATAGAGGCACGTGAGCGGACAGCCATTTTCAAAAATGTGCTAACACGAAAAATTAAATTTTCCCCATCAAGTTTAAGAATAACACTATAGGCTTCTCTGAAATCATCAATACCCAGGGCTTTAAAATAAGGGATCAATAATTGCATACTGTATTTTCGGTAGTAGTTGCAAAAGAATATAAAATGTAACATCGATTGGTTTCCATGGTTGCCACAATAACATGGCGTTTGCTCAAGGTTTATGTTGAAGCCTAAAGGGAAGCACAATAAATATTTTAGGGTGCCTGATCTAAGGCGAAAGAGCAAACTACGATCCCAGCGGTTAATAGCTTCTAAAAGATAACCAGCTGGCAAGTATGGGCGGGGGACATCACCCTCTACCGTGGATATGTAACGAAATACTGTAGATTTCGAGAATTCTCGCTCATACCTAATACCTTCATAGTGTTTATACAGAGCCTTCTGAATAATCTTTTTATTGATGCCTTCCAAATGGTTTGGGTTTATAAAAATATGTGCGAGATTTATACTAGTCAAGCTAGTCCTAACAGCAGCCAACCATGGTATATCAATGCCCTTATCACAGTTAAGGCAGTCAGTTATAATTTCTCTGCTCAGTGCAGCTGCTGGATTTTGCCATACTTTTAACCAAAATACGGCAGGGCGAGACCTAATATAATCTTCCACATATAGCAAATTCAACTCTCTGTGACAGATATAGGATGATGAAGAGATCGGTACCCCCAATACTCTCCGGCAAAATCTATTTTCCTCGATCTGGGTGCTGTTACTATTTGTATAACCCCATATCTCTGCCCCATATGTTACTATGGGTAGACACTGAGTTTTATAAATATTCAATAAAGATAGCACTACCTCAGATCTTCTAGGCTGGGGAAAACTCAAAACTGAGTTAACCGATTTTGAGAATTTACTTCGTCCATGTGCAGAATGGGCCGCCCAGGAACCGTTATCAGAGAATACTAGACCCAAATAGGGGAAAGTGCAAGTGCTTATCAATTTTTCAGGACCTAAATTAATAACTTTAATAGAATATTTTTTGGGGCCACAACACATTAAAAAGATTTTTTTAAATTAGTGCAAAGATCTAATCCGTTCATAAAATCATCAAAACCCCTAACTAAAATGCGGAGAGAGTTCGGGGTGCGACCCATTATAACCGCGTCATCCGCATACAATAGAGCAGGAAGTTTATTACCATTGATCATTGGGACGTCTGTATTCAAAGTTAATAATGTATTATGCAACTCATTAATATATAAAATAAATAGGAGAGGGGCCAGTACACTCCCCTGCCTGACCCCTCTACCAATGGATATAACCCCTGATACCTCCCCAGCCATACTAATCCTAACCCTTGCCCTTAAATCCCTATGTAAATACGATAAAAAGTGCACTAAATCCTCATCCAACCCGTATCTTAAAAGGCATGCCCACAAACGCGATCTATTAACAAAATCAAAGGCGGATGTCAAATCCATAAAAGCCAGGTAGATTGGGGATTGCCGGGCTATTGTATATTTACCTATAATTAGATTGAGGTTAAGGCATTGTTCCACGGTTCCCAGGTTACTTCTGAAACCTAACTGGCATTTGTTTAAAATACTTCCTTCCTCCGCCCAGGACCTGATTTTGTTGAATAATACCCTGCCAAGTATCTTAAGAGTATTATCGATCAGGGAGATCGGTCTGTAGCAGCTCGGGTTGGATCTATCCCCCTTTTTAAATATTGGAACGATTATACTGGAGGCCCATGTTTCAGGAATATGAGAGTTTGTTAAGTTATTAAAAACGTTCAGAAGAAGGGGTGCCCAAAACTCTGTATTATACTTTATAAGGTCAATCGGTAGACCATCCGGGCCGGGGGCCTTATTCCCTAAACTCTGATCAATGGCATCCTCGACTTCAGTCAGCGTTATATGTATTCTTGACACAGGATAGATGTCACTATAGTCCCCATTGTCGGGCGGAGCTGTATATATTTTAGAAAAATGCGCTTCCCAAGTTTCAGCAGATATGTTACAACTTATCGGGGTAATTGAAAGGGCCCGGGTTCTCATGATTTTAACCACAGCCCAAAAACCCTTTGTATTATTGAGCCTTGCAGCACATGCCAAGTTGTCCCACTGTTCTTTCAAGATTTCATCTTTTCTCTCCTTGACCACCTTTTTATATTGGCCCCTCAACAATCTTATGTGGTTAACATCCCTTGGTGCCTCTTTCATAACTGCCCGAAGCTCTCTATTTGCTTGTGAGCATGTTGTGTTGAACCATTTTTTTTTACTGTTTGACACGGGTCTTGAAATTATTTGTTTAACACCTGCGCATAAATCGGTAAATGCGGTGACTACCTCAGGGTTAGGGTCAATTAACGACAGGCAGCTATTAACGGATAGGTGATATGTTGACAGCATTTTTGAAAATACTTTACAATTATCTATACCCTTCCATATAATTCTTAAATTGTCTGTCGAGGATGCTATGTTACAGGCCCCTGGTTCCTTGGGAAGGCCGGGTTTTAGTGCTACCCTAAATTTTACAAAGTTAGGGTTATGATCCCCATACATGGTAGGTATAACCTCGGCTTTGACCAAGACATCTTCCAGTACGTCTGATATAAAGACGTAGTCTATTACTGAGGCACAGCCACGTCCTCTATAAGTTGGTAATGGGTGACTGTTGCAGTAATTTATATCAGCAATATCCATCACATTAAGTAGATTATATTTTGGTAAATAACCCAGTAACTCAGTCCCCCTTCTGCATGGGGGTGCTTGCAATGTATAAGCAGCACCTGCCCAATTTACCCCTGAAATTTTAGCATTAAAATCACCACCCAAACAGATTCCAGCTAACTTATGTGACCTCATTGGGTCTTGAAACTCTGAAACAAAGTTAAAAAGATTCACAAAATTTAAATTAGGTTCAGATAAAAAATCATTATTATAAAAATTAATAAAACAAATTGAGACCCCACATGTATATATCAGGGCCTGAAAATTGGTTCTATGTGTAGGAATAATTTTAACAGTGCCTCCTGAGGAAATATTAACCCAGATAGAGAGGCCACCTGACGGTCTCCCATATAACGAGGTATTTGCCATTACATTAAAACATTCAAACCCTTCAAGATACAGTTCTTTTGTTGCCCAAGTCTCTTGAAATAGCAATACATCAAATTCGTTTACCATCTTTACCCAATCCTCGATGGCTATTTTAGATGCCAGCCCGGCAACATTCCAACTTAACACACGCAAATCGTGTGTCTCCGGGCTGTCAGTTGTAGAGGAAACCGATGTAGCTATAGAGAGGGATGGCTCAATGGATGTTATTATGGGCTGCAGTCAATCTAAACTATCCAGGCCAGAAAGGGCCATAAATCTGTTTTGCGTCAAATGTAAATTGGTATCCAGTATGTTATGTCTAGGGTTTGGCTTATAAAAATAACCAAGAGGTAGTGACCAAATATCAGTAGATATGCCATTAGTACACTCTTTTGATGATAATACAAATCTTACAGAAGCTGGTCGCCGAAAATTAATGACGACGCAGTCATCCTCTATAATTTTATCTGATAATCCAACCCAGCCCACCCTGCGCACCATTATAATGTCATTGATATTACCGGCACTAAACCCTTTATGTTTGATCAACCAGTCAGTGCATTTATTTCGTAGTTGGTCCCAAGATTCAGGCTGGTTTTTCCCTATTGGTGGTACTCCTGCAAGGATCAAAACGTAAGGGCAGGATGCCGGAGGTAAATTTAACACATCAGTTCTACCCTCAATACACTCGCCTGCTTTGGGCTTAATGGCAACGATCTTAATGTCATGCGCAGGATGGGCATTATGTACAGAAATTAAAGGAGAATTATTGTTAACCTGTTGATTCGGTACGTGTGGACTAAAAGGGTCGCTAGATTTTGATAGTGTGACATTGTGGTTTGGGTGCTTAGGAACAGGACATCCTTTAGCTTGATGGCAGGTCCTGCATGAATCTACCATAGGATGCTGATCTTGTGTTACAATTCCCTGTATCAACCCAGGTTGTACTCTGCTTACAGATTGCTGATTAGAGGGGACCCCTCCCTGTTGGGATACTGGTCTGAAAGTTCTACCAGGCACACTTAATTTATTAAACAAAGATTCTAAGCGATCCAAACGTTTCCAGAGTATGGTAAAATTCCTTTCAACAAGCTCCCTAACATTCTCTTTAACATTATCTATGATAATATCAATTGCTGTGTCCCCAAGTGTAAAATTGTTAAAAATTGCTGGTAAAGACCCAGTCTGAGTGGAGATTGAACGATTTGACGGCTCAGAAGGGGTTAAGTCAATATGAGCGCTGACAGAAGCTGTGTCGACTGTGTCAACTATAGCTGCCGGGCCCTGGATCCATGTGCTTAGAGCGGTGCGCTGCATCTTCGAACGTGGGGGTTGTTTCCTCTTAGGACAGGCTGGTTTGGTTAATTTCCTTTTTCTCTTAGCTCCGGATATTTCTGGGTTCGGGGTAATGTTCTCAGAGTCGACAAAGTCCCTGCTATACGTTGAAACAGCAGGATCCTTAACTCCCCCTGTGACCCCAATACTATTGCTTCCCTCAACAGCCAGCCAGTTTCCTTGAGCTGACAAGTGCATATTGAGATCAGATGATGGGTGCAGCGGCTGGTTAGGGCTAAGGAGATCCCTGTTTACAACTAGTGGGGAAATATGCGAACTTGGTAAACCCAGGGACAAGCGTCTGTCAGTTCTATTTCAGTACTAACAATACTGACGGCTCTCTCCAACATGCTATCAATAGTGGTAGTAGTACGCAAACTATGCGGAGCATTGCGTTTAGACGTCATCGATATTATCCGTGGCAATATTTATCTAACTTTATATTGCTTACCACATAGAGGTCACAGAAAGTAGAGATTAACGAGTCTCAGAGGGGTTGCCCAGCCCGGCCTCCTTCGGTCTCCGACGGGCTCAGACGGGCCCGCCCTTGGCCCGGGCTTCGCCCGCGCGCGTCCCGCGTTGCGGGAGTCAGGTCCGGAATTTATAGCGCCGGCTGGCGCAAGCTGTTGACTCGGCTCCTGCCGCGGTGCTGGATGGTCCAGAAAGTCCTCCCCCTGCGTGGTCAGCAACACGGGATGGGGGCAACGACACTGGGCAGCCACAAGAAACCCCCACGCTGCGGGAGTCGGGTCCGGAATTTATAGCGCCGGCTGGCGCAAGCTGTTGACGCGGCTCCTGCCGCGGTGCTGGATGGTCCAGAAAGTCCTCCCCCTGCGTGGTCAGCAACGACACTGGGCAGCCACAAGAAACCCCCACGCTGCGGGAGTCGGGTCCGGAATTTATAGCGCCGGCTGGCGCAAGCTGTTGACGCGGCTCCTGCCGCGGTGCTGGATGGTCCAGGCAGTCCTCCCCTGCGTGGTCAGCAACACGGGATGGCGGCAACGACACTGGGCAGCCACAAGAAACCCCCACGCTGCGGGAGTCAGGTCCGGAATTTATAGCGCCGGCTGGCGCAAGCTGTTGACGCGGCTCCTGCCGTGGTGCTGGATGGTCCAGGCAGTCCTCCCCCCTGCGTGGTCAGCAACACGGGATGGCGGCAACGACACTGGGTAGCCACAAGAAACCCCCACGCTGCGGGAGTCAGGTCCGGAATTTATAGCGCCGGCTGGCGCAAGCTGTTGACGCGGCTCCTGCCGCGGTGCTGGATGGTCCAGGCAGTCCTCCCCCTGCGTGGTCAGCAACACGGGATGGCGGCAACGACACTGGGCAGCCACAAAAAAAAACCCTGGTATCTTTACGCTTCTGTGTTTGAGTTCGTTTTGGGGGACTATTTTTTTCTTTGTTTTCTGCTCGTGTTTGACTAGCCCTCGTCAGGAGGGCTCGTGTTTTCTCACTCGCTCAGAGAGCACCATTAAACAGGCCTGTAAACTTTGTTCTTATCTATTTAATTTGTCTGACTTCAAAGTGAGAGGATTTCACAGTGTGGCTTGCCCGTCCCCCAAACTCCTCCTACTTCGAAGTATAAGCCGTCCCCACATCGCTGCTTGTTTTAAATGTAGCTCGCCACAACCAGCCTCTGATGCACCCTCAGCTCTTTCTTGTCCACTGTAAAGAGAGACAAGCCGACAAGCACTTCCATCGCAAAAGCCTCAGACTGCCGTAGTCTGTTTTCCACAGCTTCCCTCGAGCGTTTAAATTGGGGGCCTGCAGCTGTCTTCCCTCCAAACCAATGATCGGTGTAGGCCATTGTATGCTTCTCTCAACTCCCGCACCTTCCGGCTCCCCATCACTCTTGTACCATGCTGTGCTTCTGTGCACCCCTCCCACCCCGCACAACGACGTCTTGCCTGTCTTTGTCCCTCGCCTGTATTGCTGTGTCTGCAGTGACCAGAAACGAATAACAGCGCCCACTCCCTCCAGCACACCCATGCACACTCCACAGCACAAGAGACACTAAACACATCACTGTGGTAGAAGACCGCGCAATCACACACACACACGCACACACACACACCCCCGCCCCCCCCCCACCCACCCACCTTCCTTCCGGGGGCATGCATGCACATATCACTGCGGGAGGCACAGGTACACACACAAGTCACTGCATGAGAGACACACTCCTCTGCAGGACACACCGGCGCCGCTTTTAGAGAAGGCTCAGGGGACAGCAGCGGCTCTGAGAGGCAGCCCGTAGTTTCAGCTAGAGGGTGTTGGCTGTAACTGTGGCAGCACTGATTTCAGCTCTGTGGGTTACATCACTGCAACTGAGTGAATGTAAAAAGGTAGGAATTACGCCATCTACTACGGGGTGCACCGCACTGCTCTATGTGGTGCTGCACACAGTGTTGCTGCCCGTATCATTTGTTGTCTTTCAGTACATGCCTCGCCATTTGGATACCGGACTCCTAGGCCTGTTTGTGCCCTACTGCCTCTGTCTATAGTTGTGTTGCTCTATGTATATGTCCTGTTTCTGTCAATACTTCTACTGCTCTCTTTGTGCCATATTGATGTCGGTATGTACCTTGCTACTATCTATATTTGTTGTGTTGCTCTGTGTGTGTGTGTGTGTGCACGCACGCGCCCCATAGCAGCCTGTCTGTGCTCTGCTTTTTTCTTTGTTGTGCTGCTATCTGTATGGGTCCAGCAGCGGTCTTGGTGTGCCCTGCTGTTTATTTGTGCACTGCTGGTGTCTGTATGGGTCCAGCAGCTCTTAATGTGCTCTGCATCTCCATACATGTGCCCTGCTGCTGTCTGTATTTGTTGTGTTGCTCTTTGTGTGTGCTTGGCAGCTGTCTGTATGTGCCCTGCTGCTGTATGTATTTGTTGTGTTGCTCTGTGTGTGTGTGTCCTGCTGCTGTCTGTATTTGTTGTGTTGAATAAATGTGTATGCTTATGCAGCGCACTCTGTGAGCCCTCCTGTTATCTATATGTGCCATGCTGTTGTCTGTATTTGTTATGTTGCTCTGTGTGTGCCTGGCAGCTGTCTGTATGTGTCCTGCTGCTGTCTGTATCTGTTGTGTTGCTCTCTGTATGTGTCCTGCAGCTGTCTGTATGTGCCTTGCTGCTGTCTATATTTGTGTATGTGCCCTGCTGACTGTATTTGTTGTGTTGCTGTGTCCTGCTGTTATTTTATTTTTTTGTGTTACTGTCTGTATGTGCTCTTCTGCGGTCTGTGTGGCCTTCTGCTGTCTGTGTGTGTCCTGCTATGGTCTGTGTCCTGCTGCTAACTCTATTTGTTGTTTTGCGGTCTGTATGTCCCCTTTTGCTGACTGTTCCCTGCTGACTGTATCTGAAAGAGACACGTTAGTGACAGATTCCTTACCTTAGAATATCCCCAGGCGTCAGGCTGGATCCGGAAAGTTTTTTGCGTAGCAGTACCCTTGCGCGTCGGTAGGCGGCGTCGTGCGGCTCCGCGTCCGTCGTCGGCGTCGTGATCGCCGGGATGACGTTGCGGGCAGTACTTAGGCGCCGCCCCTGCGCGCTGACGTCAGTTCTTCTTTTTCCGCGCCAGCAAGCGCAGATCCGGGAAGAGCAGTGCCCTGGTCATTTTTTGACCATACTTTTTGGTGAATTTTTTTCACTGTTTTTCTCTCAAGGTGTCGTAGGGATGCCCGGTTTCAAACGTTGCGGCGCCTGTGCTCGGATGATGTCCGTCACCGACCCGCATTGGGAGGGTCTCTTCTGCCTCGGCCGAGGCCACGACACGGAGTCTTGTACCGACTGCCAGGCCCTCAACCCGAAAGCTTTGCGAGAGCGGTCTCGAAGCTCCTCGAGGCCCGGCATTCGGCTCCGCGGAAGCCCCGGTCGCGTGAGAGGTCCAGGGGTCGATCGCGGAGTTCACACCGGTCGTCGGCATCGAAGTCTTCTTCGTCCGGTAAGTCGAAACACAAAAAGTCCAAAAAGCATCATCGCTCTAGGACTTCGCCTCGCCGGTCTCGCGACTCGGCTGAGGCCCCTCCCCGGCACCGGTCCCCGCGGCCCCGGACATGCCTGTGGAGTCGCCCCCGCCATACCCGCCTCTTCCCGGGTTCGGGGGCGGATCCGGCCAAAGTGCAGGAATTCCTGTCGGCCATGACCCGCCTCTTCGGGCCTTCAGGCCCCTCCGGTGCGCCTTCGGGCCCCGCGGGCCCTGATGGGGTTGCTCCGGCGTCGCCGACGGCTCCGGCCCCGACGTCGCCCGTGCCTCCAGCCTCGATCCCGGCTCCGGCCTCGATCCCGGCTCCACAACCCCCATCGACGCCGGTCGACCTAACGACACCTCCGCCGGCGCCGATGTCTCCGGTGCCGTTCTCGACGCCGCCTGGGGCTCCGAGCGGCGTCGTTCCCCAGTTCCTTCCGGCTCCGGACATGGACCCGGACCGACGTCGCTCGACGCCGGTTCCGGCGCCGATGGGACCTTGGATCCCAAATGTCCCTCCCCCCCTTATTTTGAACCTGAGGAGGACCAGGAGGACTGGGAGGGGTCTGATGACCCTCTGACACAACAGTGTCAGTACGATGAGGACTGGACAGAGGGTCTAGGGGATGCTAGTGGTCTAGATACTTCCCTGACACTGGCATGTTGTCTCCTCCCGTGGCTACGGAGGAGGGAGCCAATTTTGCAACGGTGTTGCGTAGGGCGGCTGGGGCCTTACGTCTCCAACTCCCTACTGTGGCGGTCAAGACTAATATCTTGACAGAGGTGCTTCAGCCGGCAGCCTCCTCTTCGGAGACTGTGCTGCCGTTTAACGACGCCCTCACTGACGTTCTTTTGGGCGCCTGGTCCAAGCCCAACACAGGGGCTCCTGTGGATAGGAACGTGTCCCGACGCCATCGCCCAGCTCCGGGCGACCCCCTGTTTCCCTCTGTCCACCCCACCCCTGAGAGCTTGGTTGTCCAAGCCTCCGCTTCCCAAACCGCCTTCCCTACCGCCCCTCCGGATAGGGAATCCAAACGCCTGGATCAATTTGGGAAGAAGGGTTTTCTTCCTCCAGTGCTGGCTTGCGGTCCGTCAACACCGCTTGCCTTTTGGGCCGATATACCCACTCCTTGTGGGATTCGGTGGCGGATGTTTTGCCCCAGTGTTCTGAGGAGGTCCAGACACTGCTTTCCCGCGCCATTGCGGAAGGAAGGGATGCGGCCAAATATACAATTCGATGTGGCCTTGATACCGCCGACTCGCTGGGCAGGTCTATTGCAACGACGGTGGCGCTACGACGCCACGCCTGGCTGAGAACCACTGGTTTTTCAGGGGATGTCCAGAATACTCTCATGGACATGCCCTTTGATGGAGTCGGGTCTTTTTGGGTCCAAAGCAGACCATGCGTTGGAGCGCTTTAAGGACTCACGGGCTACTGCAAAGTCCCTGGGCCTTTCTGCTACACGCCCTCCGCTGACTTCTGCTTTTCGCCCCTATCGTGGCCACGGTAGGGGCGCCCCTTCACGTCAGCAGCCCAGCCACCGGCCCGCGCAGCAGGCGTCTTCGCGTGGCCGAGGACGTGGATTCCGCCGTGGCGGATCGGGCAACCAGCGTGCGGGTCAGGCCACCACCTCCAACCCGTCCGCGGCCTCCAAACCCTCCTAGTCCCTCCTTTCAGGTGCACAGCACGCCAGTAGGGGGCAGGGTCCGCCATCACCTTCCCCACTGGCGTACCATCACCTCGGACAGGTGGGTCTTGGACATTGTCCGAAGGGGTTACTCCCTCCCCTTCGAGTCCACACCCCCAGCCATGCCACCTCAATTCCACCGCATGTCAGGGGATCACTTGGTGCTTCTGCAGAAGGAAGTCACGGCCCTCTTGGCCAAGAGTGCCATCGAGCATGTTCCGACCCCAGAAGTAGGGCGTGGTTGCTACTCCCACTACTTCCTGGTGCCCAAAAAGGACAAGGAGGACATGCGTCCTATCTTGGACCTCCGGAACGTCAATCGCTTCCTCCGGAAGGAGAAGTTCAAGATGCTCACCCTAGCTCAGGTCTTGACTGCCCTCGACCCTGGAGACTGGTTGGTAGCGTTGGACTTGCAGGACGCATATTTCCACATCCCCGTCCTGCCGGCCCACCGGCGTTACCTTCGGTTCACGGTAGGCCCCGAGCATTTTCAGTTCACCGTGCTCCCCTTTGGCCTTACCAGTGCCCCTCGGGTGTTCACGAAAGTGTTGGCGGTGGTCGCAGCTCATCTGCGCCCGGGCAGGGGTTTCAGTCTTCCCCTACCTCGACGACTGGCTGCTGAAGGCGGGCTCGTCCCAGGCAGTCGTCTCCCACCTCCAGACTACGGCCGAACTCCTGCACTCGCTGGGGTTCTCCATCAATGTGCCGAAGTCGCATCTGATTCCTTCTCCACAGCTCCTTTTCATCGGAGCAGTTCTGGACACGACGCAGTTTCGGGCCTATCCTCCCGAACGGCGAGTCCGGGATATTCAGGCTATGATTCCGATCTTTCAGCCTTTATCCTGGGTTTCGGTATGGATGACCCTGAGGCTGCTGGGCCTCATGGCCTCCTGCATCCTGCTGGTCAATCATGCCAGATGGCATATGCGGGCTCTGCAGTGGGACCTGAAGTTCCAGTGGGCGCAGCACCAGGGCAACCTGTCCGATCACGTCCAGATCTCGGAGGGGACTGCAAAACAGTTGCAGTGGTGGCTCTCGAACCGGCAATGGGTCATGGGCAGATCCCTCTCCCTTCCCCAGCCAGAGCACACAGTTGTGACGGACGCGTCCCTTCTGGGATGGGGCGGTCACATGGGAGAGGCGGAGATCAGAGGCCTCTGGTCTCCGGCGGAGTCCCGGCTCCATATCAACCTTCTGGAGCTCCGGGCGATCCGTCTTGCACTCAAGGCATTCCTTCCCTCTGTCAAAGGGAAGGTAGTGCAGGTGTTCACAGACAACACCACCGCCATGTGGTACTGCAACAAACAAGGCGGGGTGGGGTCGTGGACCCTTTGTCAGGAGGCTCTGCGCCTCTGGACATGGCTGGAACATCAGGGCATGTTCCTGATGGTTCAACACCTGGCAGGTTCGCTGAACGCCAGGGCGGACGAACCTCAGCCGCAGGTGCATGATGGATCACGAATGGCGTCTTCACTCGGAAGTGGCGCAATGACTCTTTCTACAGTGGGGAGAGCCTTGGTTAGATCTATTCGCCACCGAAGAGAACGCGCAATGTCATCAGTTCTGCGCGTTGGAATTTCCAAGGCGGCACTCGCTCGGCGACGCTTTTCGTCACGAGTGGAGTTGCGGTCTGTTGTACGCCTTTCCGCCTATACCACTTCTACCCAGAGTGTTGAAGAAGATTCGGCACGACCGGGCCCAAGTCATTCTTGTGGCTCCGGACTGGGCTCGAAGAGTTTGGTATCCCGAGCTACTCAATATGAGCGTAGATCCCCCGATCCGTCTGCCTCTTCGGGAGGAGCTTCTGTCGCAGCAGCAGGGGACGGTCCTCCACCCGAACCTGTCCAGTCTACACCTGCTTGCGTGGAGATTGAGCGGCGGCAGTTGATTCCTTTCGACTTGCCTCCCGAAGTTTGTGATGTGATTCTGGCAGCCAGGCGTCCCTCCACTAAGGTGGTATACGCCTGCAGGTGGAACAAATTTGTGGCATGGTGCACAGCAAAGGCTGTGAATCCCCTTTCTGCCCCTCTTTCTGAGGTCCTTCTGTTCCTTCTCTCTCTGGCCCAACAGGGTTCTGCCCTGGGTACCATCAAGGGTTATCTTTGTGCTATCTCGGCCTTCCTCAGGCTCCCTGATCAGCCCTCCCTTTTCAAGTCCCCTGTTGTTAACAGGTTCTTAAAAGGCATTACACACCTCTTCCCTCCTGTTCCGTTTGTGATGCCTCAGTGGGACTTGAACTTGGTTCTTACCTTTTTAATGTGCGCTCCCTTTGAGCCTCTCCATAACTGTCCTCTTCGTCTTCTGACTCTAAAGACAGCCTTTCTGGTGGCCATCACCTCCGCTCGGCGGGTGAGTGAGCTCCAGGCTCTATCTTGCAAACCTCCCTTTCTGTCTGTTCATCCAGACAAGGTTGTTCTTCGGACGCGTCCGTCCTTCTTGCCAAAGGTGGTTACTGCTTTCCACATTGGGCAGACCATCACTTTGCCCACCTTCTTTCCGCCTCCGCATCCTTCCAGAGAGGAAGAGAGGCTCCACCGTCTGGACCCAAAACGCGCGCTCTCCTTCTATATTGACCGCACAAAACACTTCCGGGTGGATGACCAGCTCTTTGTTGGCTACGTGGGCGCCAAAAGGTCGGGCGGTGCACAAGAGGACCATCTCCCGCTGGGTTACCTTGTGCATCAAGACCTGCTATTCTTTGGCTAAGAAGGAGCCTCCTGTTGGGCTGCGTGCCCATTCCACCAGGGCAACGGCTGCTACCACGGCCTTAGGCCGCGGTGTTCCGCTGCCGGTTATCTGTCAGGCAGCTACGTGGGCCTCGCTGCACACGTTTACAAAGCATTACTGCCTTGACAGTCGGGTCCGGAGGGACGGCTTCTTTGGCCGTTCTGTCCTCCAGGACTTCCTTGTCTGATCTTTGTTCGCAGACCCACCACCGGGGTTGGTATTGCTGGGGTATCTATTCTAAGGTAAGGAATCTGTCACTAACGTGTCTCTTTCAGATGCACAAGTTACTAACTTGTGTAACGATATATCTGTAAGAGACAGTAGTTAGTGACAGATTCCTTACCGCCCCACCCATCCTCCCCGTTCTGCGAACTGATTTCTAGGGTTAAGGACATCCCTTTCAGGGCCCTAGTATTTTTCAGACACCTGTGTCAGCTTCTTGCATGGCTCTGCGTTCCTGGTGCGGAAAGTCGTGTACAGAACTGACGTCAGCGCGCAGGGGCGGCGCCTAAGTACTGCCCGCGACGTCATCCCGGCGATCACGACGCCGACGACGGACGCGGAGCCGCACGACGCCGCCTACCGACGCGCAAGGGTACTGCTACGCAAAAAACTTTCCGGATCCAGCCTGACGCCTGGGGATATTCTAAGGTAAGGAATCTGTCACTAACTACTGTCTCTTACAGATATATCGTTACACAAGTTAGTAACTTGTGCATTTGCACTGTTAATGTCTGTGTGCATCCTGCTGTCTGTTTTTGTTGTTACTGTCTGCGTGATTCCTGCTATTATTTCTCTGCTTTGGCATTCGTTTGAGCCGCTTAACTGTTGTGGTATGCAATTTTTAACTTGGAAAGTAGCCTCTTTAGTAGCTATCATCATACTTTGAAGAATCAGTGAGATGCAAGTTCTAACAGTGGTAGTGTAGCCTTGGGAACAAACCTGAAGTTTCTCCGGAAGGTGGCTTTCCCTTTCCATGTTAACTAGGCAATTGTTGCCAATCCTCTGTACAAACCCAGAGTTGGTTGCAGAGAGTGCATTGCATATATATATATATATATATATATCAGCATGTGAATCCCAAAGTATCCAGCCACAGCGGCGCAACACGAGGGCACAGACTCCAAGGCAGTGATGATGGCAAAGTGTCTTTATTTAAGTATCAATGTCCAAAATGACGCGTTTCGGCCGCCAGACATGCGGCCTTGTTCACATATATATATATGTGTGTGTGTGTATATGTGTATATATGTGTATATATATATATATATGTGTGTGTATGTACTTGAAGATGAAGGATCACAAGAAAACAGCCAGCCAGGGCAAAAATCTGGATCCCAAAGGATACAATGAGTCACAAAGAAATAAAATATCCAAGAAAGAAGTGACTCAAACAGATTCACCAAAGAACAAAAATATATTTCCACTACAACGTTTCAGCTTCCGCCTTCCTCAGGTAGTACAAGATGGTTTGCTCAGTGGCTGGGTGTCATCTGTGCAGCCACTGAGCAAACCATCTTGTACTACCTGAGGAAGGCGGAAGCTGAAACGTTGTAGTGGAAATATATTTTTGTTCTTTGGTGAATCTATCTGTTTGAGTCACTTCTTTCTTGGATATATATGTGTATGTATGTATGTTCGAGGCATGTGAGCTGTAGATCACATGCTTATGCATAGATCGCCATCTAGTGTTGGGTCCGGATGTTTGCACTTTGTTTTTGTTCGAAGAAGTCTTTTCAGTCACGAGGTGGATGACTCCTCCTTTCGGTGATAGTGCGCATGGGCATCGACTCCATCCTTAGATTGTTTTTTCCCCCCCATCAGGTTCGGATGTGTATTGCTGCGCTCCGGTTCGGTACCGTTTTCGGACCCCTTCAACGCGCAATCCACTACCCTCGACGGTATTATCGATCGCGGTTCCTCATTCGACGCGCATCGTCTCACTTCGGAAAACCTATCGGGAAATTCGTGGCAGGCCGTCTGGCCTACCCACGCCGACTGCACTAGCAGTCGATGGAACGGATTCCATTCAAGCTCTGTCCCGGGTGTCGTGCCGACGCACCGACTTGCACGAAGTGTGCAACCTCTGCTTGTCCCCGGAACACAACGAGAACGACTGCGACCCGTGTCGTTCGTTTCGATCGAAAAAGACACTTCGTGACCGTCGGGCTCGACGACACGAAATGCAACACCAGAGTGGCTCCGCACCGGACATCTCCGGCGAAGATTCCGACTCTGAACATAAACCTCAAGGAGCCGAGGAAGAAGAAGAACATATCTCCGTGTCTGAAGCCGACTCCGACATGGAAGAAGAGGAGCAGATTACTACGGGTCAGCGTACCGTGAGTAAAGATACCTCTTTACCCCCTCAACATAAGACAAAGGCTCCGGTCCCTCCTCTGCCCTCGGGCCAAGGTCGGCACCGACAAAAAGTTTCCGACGCCCGCCATCGGGCCCGGCTCCGAAACAGAAAGACAAGCCTTCCGGCTCGGGCTCAAGCCGGCCCCACTCCGGCGCCGAACCGACAACTTCGGCGCCGAAACACAAGTCCAAGTCTTTGACACCGAAAGGCTCGGAGCCGAAACCTTCTACGCCCAAAAGCTCGGAGCTGAAACCTTCGACGCCGAAACCGGCTCATAAAGAAAAAGACACTCCCACTAAAGAGCCTCGGTCCGATGCGCCGCCTTCGGATCCGAAGTAGAAAAAACTGGTGATCAACCCTCAAACAGGGCATATTCATGCCAGTCTTCTAAAAAAAAAAATGGAAAATTGACCTATCAGAGGACTACCGCATTCCTCTCAAAAGGAAAAGTGTGAGTACTAACCTTTCTCCCCCTTATATCCCACTTCCTTCTCCCATTGATCCTAACTTGCTCGTTTCACCAGCAAATTCACCACCACTTTCACCTGACCCACAGAATGAAGGGGATGGAGATAGGGATGGGGATCAGGATCAGGATAGGTTACAGGACACTGACCCTTGGGATGATTATCAGACAGACCCAATCACATGTATTGACCCTG